>CM055750.1:1602560-1732560 GCA_029465975.1 Dallia pectoralis | reverse complement strand
AATATCGTACTCCAGGACACTGACTCATTTCAGATTGTACTAGCGTATCATTAAGACTGTAGATGTTAATATTGTACTCCAGGACACTGACTCATTTCAGATTGTACTAGCGTATCATTAAGACTGTATATGTTAATATCGTACTCCAGGACACTGACTCATTTCAGATTGTACTAGCGTATCATTAAGACTGTAGATGTTAATATCGTACTCCAGGACACTGACTCATTTAAGATTGTACTAGCGTATCATTAAGACTGTAGATGTTAATATCATAATCCAGGACACTGGCTCATTTCAGATTGTACTAGCGTATCATTAAGACTGTATATATTAATATTGTACTCCAGGACACTGACTCATTTCAGATTGTACTAGCATATCATTAAGACTGTATATGTTAATATCGTACTCCAGGACACTGCCTCATTTCAGATTGTACTAGCGTATCATTAAGACTGTATATGTTAATATTGTACTCCAGGACACTGACTCATTTCAGATTGTACTAGCATATCATTAAGACTGTATATGTTAATATTGTACTCCAGGACACTGACTCAGTTCAGATTGTACTAGCATATCATTAAGACTGTATATGTTAATATTGTACTCCAGGACACTGGCTCATTTCAGATTGTACTAGCATATCATTAAGACTGTAGATGTTAATATTGTACTCCAGGACACTGGCTCATTTCAGATTGTACTAGCATATCATTAAGACTGTATATGTTAATATCGTACTCCAGGACACTGACTCATTTCAGATTGTACTAGCATATCATTAAGACTGTAGATGTTAATATCGTACTCCAGGACACTGACTCATTTCAGATTGTACTAGCGTATCATTAAGACTGTATATGTTAATATCGTACTCCAGGACACTGACTCATTTCAGATTGTACTAGCATACCATTAAGACTGTATATGTTAATATCGTACTCCAGGACACTGACTCATTTCAGATTGTACTAGCGTATCATTAAGACTGTAAATGTTAATATTGTACTCCAGGACACTGACTCATTTCAGATTGTACTAGCGTATCATTAAGACTGTATATGTTAATATTGTACTCCAGGACACTGACTCATTTCAGATTGTACTAGCGTATCATTAAGACTGTAGATGTTAATATTGTACTCCAGGACATTGACTCATTTCAGATTGTACTAGCGTATCATTAAGACTGTATATGTTAATATTGTACTCCAGGACACTGACTCATTTCAGATTGTACTAGCGTATCATTAAGACTGTATATGTTAATATTGTACTCCAGGACACTGACTCATTTCAGATTGTACTAGCATATCATTAAGACTGTATATGTTAATATCGTACTCCAGGACACTGACTCATTTCAGATTGTACTAGCGTATCATTAAGACTGTATATGTTAATATTGTACTCCAGGACACTGACTCATTTCAGATTGTACTAGCGTATCATTAAGACTGTATATGTTAATATTGTACTCCAGGACACTGACTCATTTCAGATTGTACTAGCGTATCATTAAGACTGTATATGTTAATATTGTACTCCAGGACACTGACTCATTTTAGATTGTACTAGCATATCATTAAGACTGTATATGTTAATATCGTACTCCAGGACACTGGCTCATTTTAGATTGTACTAGCGTATCATTAAGACTGTATATGTTAATATCGTACTCCAGGACACTGACTCATTTCAGATTGTACTAGCGTATCATTAAGACTGTATATGTTAATATTGTACTCCAGGACACTGACTCATTTCAGATTGTACTAGCATATCATTAAGACTGTAGATGTTAATATCGTACTCCAGGACACTGACTCATTTCAGATTGTACTAGCATATCATTAAGACTGTATATGTTAATATTGTACTCCAGGACACTGACTCATTTCAGACTGTACTAGCGTATCATTAAGACTGTAGATGTTAATATTGTACTCCAGGACACTGACTCATTTCAGATTGTACTAGCGTATCATTAAGACTGTATATGTTAATATCGTACTCCAGGACACTGACTCATTTTAGATTGTACTAGCGTATCATTAAGACTGTATATGTTAATATCGTACTCCAGGACACTGACTCATTTCAGATTGTACTAGCGTATCATTAAGACTGTATATGTTAATATCGTACTCCAGGACACTGACTCATTTCAGATTGTACTAGCGTATCATTAAGACTGTATATGTTAATATCGTACTCCAGGACACTGACTCATTTCAGATTGTACTAGCGTATCATTAAGACTGTATATGTTAATATTGTACTCCAGGACACTGACTCATTTCAGATTGTACTAGCATATCATTAAGACTGTAGATGTTAATATCGTACTCCAGGACACTGACTCATTTCAGATTGTACTAGCATATCATTAAGACTGTATATGTTAATATTGTACTCCAGGACACTGACTCATTTCAGATTGTACTAGCGTATCATTAAGACTGTAGATGTTAGAATTGTACTCCAGGACACTGACTCATTTCAGATTGTACTAGCGTATCATTAAGACTGTAGATGTTAATATCGTACTCCAGGACACTGACTCATTTCAGATTGTACTAGCGTATCATTAAGACTGTATATGTTAATATCGTACTCCAGGACACTGACTCATTTCAGATTGTACTAGCGTATCATTAAGACTTAATATGTTAATATCGTACTCCAGGACACTGACTCAATTCAGATTGTACTAGCATATCATTAAGACTGTATATGTTAATATCGTACTCCAGGACACTGACTCATTTCAGATTGTACTAGCGTATCATTAAGACTGTATATGTTAATATCGTACTCCAGGACACTGACTCATTTCAGATTGTACTAGCGTATCATTAAGACTGTAGATGTTAATATCATAATCCAGGACACTGGCTCATTTCAGATTGTACTAGCGTATCATTAAGACTGTATATGTTAATATCGTACTCCAGGACACTGACTCATTTCAGATTGTACTAGCATATCATTAAGACTGTAGATGTTAATATTGTACTCCAGGACACTGACTCATTTCAGATTGTACTAGCGTATCATTAAGACTGTATATGTTAATATCGTACTCCAGGACACTGACTCATTTCAGATTGTACTAGCATATCATTAAGACTGTATATGTTAATATCGTACTCCAGGACACTGACTCATTTCAGATTGTACTAGCATATCATTAAGACTGTAGATGTTAATATCGTACTCCAGGACACTGACTCATTTCAGATTGTACTAGCGTATCATTAAGACTGTAGATGTTAATATCGTACTCCAGGACACTGACTCATTTCAGATTGTACTAGCGTATCATTAAGACTGTATATGTTAATATTGTACTCCAGGACACTGGCTCATTTCAGATTGTACTAGCGTATCATTAAGACTGTATATGTTAATATTGTACTCCAGGACACTGACTCATTTCAGATTGTACTAGCATATCATTAAGACTGTATATGTTAATATCGTACTCCAGGACACTGACTCATTTCAGATTGTACTAGCGTATCATTAAGACTGTAAATTTTAATATTGTACTCCAGGACACTGACTCATTTCAGATTGTACTAGCATATCATTAAGACTGTATATGTTAATATCGTACTCCAGGACACTGGCTCATTTCAGATTGTACTAGCATACCATTAAGACTGTATATGTTAATATTGTACTCCAGGACACTGACTCATTTCAGATTGTACTAGCATATCATTAAGACTGTATATGTTAATATCGTACTCCAGGACACTGACTCATTTCAGATTGTACTAGCGTATCATTAAGACTGTAGATGTTGTTGCATATTCATACCTTATGAGTCCGGGAGTAACCCTTCTTCCGTCTGTTACAGGCATGATCCCAATACTAGGAAACCTCACAATGCTCTTTTTAATAGAACCGAGAGAGACCGGAGTTATACAGGTCAACACAGACGGAGATTGTTTGTCCAGTGGAACGGGATCAAAGTAGAATGCGTTCATAAACACAGAACATCTGAACAAACAAGCTGTCATTCTTATAAATGCTCTGCTGTAGTTTCTGACATTCTTCTGTATGACCGAATTTCAAATGTTACGGCGACCGTTTACATCGTCACATCTGAATGCACCAGGTACTATTTCAGCAGGTCACATCTGAATGCACCAGGTACTATTTCAGCAGGTCACATCTGAATGCACCAGGTACTATTTCAGCAGGTCACATCTGAATGCACCAGGTACTATTTCAGCAGGTCACATCTGAATGCACCAGGTACTATTTCAGCAGGTCAAATCTGGATGCACCAGGTACTATTTCAGCAGGTCACATCTGAATGCACCAGGTACTATTTCAGCAGGTCACATCTGAATGCACCAGGTACCATTTCAGCAGGTCACATCTGGATGCACCAGGTACTATTTCAGCAGGTCACATCTGAATGCACCAGGTACTATTTCAGCAGGTCACATCTGAATGCACCAGGTACTATTTCAGCAGGTCACATCTGGATGCACCAGGTACTATTTCAGCCTGAACATTAACACCTCTATTGTACCATTTAAATCTTCACTATCGTGTAAACTCCATCGTGGCATGAAAGACGTGGCATGAAAGACTTGGCATGCCATTTGGGGTGAGTACATTATCAAATCCTGACCAGACGTTTCTAAACAGGGCTGTGGAGAGGATGTTCAACCCGGTGCCAACATCTACATTCAGAAACAATGTTTGGATTTCATTTTCCAACAAACGTTTTTTATCCTGACTGAAAACTTCATAGCTAAATCTAGATCCAGCTTGGTCACACTTGAGGTCTAGTTGTAGATACAATTATTAATGTTAAATATTTAATTGTTTCTATTAAAGTCTAATGCAAAAAATAAACCTGCAGCTTTTCCCTTTTCCTGACTGTTCTGTATAGACAGAGGTCCTGTGAACAAGGAATAATAAACACCATAATTAGTGACTCGACTCAATCATTAGTGACTCGACTCAATCATTAGTGACCTGACTCGATCATTAGTGACTCGACTCGATCATTAGTGACTTGACTCGATCATTATCTGGACTGACACAAGAGAAGTTCAAAGTGGGCAGCGCCACACAAAATGCAAATGCACTGGAGATGTGTCAGACACATGAGATTTGAATACAAATAATCTGGTTCCATCGTTCCAAAAGTGGAAAAGCGGATTTTGAGGTGTGTGGGTGTCTATTTATCAGGAACAGTGGATATTGACGCTTCTGGGTGTCTATATATCAGAAACAGCTTCTATCTATCTCTTTTTACAGTTGAAATTCAACGTGCCAATAAGGATTTAGTGTGAACCAATAACATGGAAATGTTTCCATTCCAGTTGAGTCACGTATTATTTGCAAATTCGCAAAAGCAACACAGTCAGCCCTCCTGCTGTTATACATCAACGAGTCAGAGTGATGATTCTTGCTGGGTTTACATGTATACAGTATATTCACAACCTCTAGGTTAGCTTGCATACGCCCACGTCATTCAAATGATGTTGTTATTCAGGTAACGAGCCCAACTAAGCTCCTCAGATAACAGCGTAGCAAGGTGACAACTTGCCAGACAATCTATACTGTACAATATAAGCATTGATTGAGTATTTACAGGCATTCATAGGGTATTCATTATATTAATTATGTTTTCTCACAATTCGCTCATGGGATTATTTGGGCAAACGCAGCATTTGTGTATATTCGTGTTCTTGGTAGAGACACCTAAAACCTGCTGTCTACATCCTGTTTACATCTACCCCGTATTTACCTGCTGCGGCAGCCATCTTGGATTTGAGATTCTTGCTTTAAGCAGAACTTGGTGTAACGCTCAAATCTATTTGTTGCTTTCCAATAAACTGAGCGGCCTTCTCTCTCGATTATACAAGAGTTTCCTGCTAATTTATCTGTAGTATTCCTGTGTATTATATTTAAACTGTAGTATTCCTGTGTAATATATTTAAACTGTAGTATTCCTGTGTATAATATTTAAACTGTAGTATTCCTGTGTAATATATTTAACGATACTCATTGTTCCAGACTAAATATTGCTCACACATGTGAATCAACGAAGCAGCAGCAGTACCTGGTACCATTCGAACCATTAAACTTCCACTCTCTGCATTGGCCTGGTGTACGTATATCAGTCACAATTTATCCCACTAAAAACATACCTTGAGTCCAGGGGTTCCAGAGCGACCAGGGTTACCGTGGGGACCAGGAGGACCCTACAAAACACAAGTGGAGGAAAATAAAAATGATGTAGAAAAATAGTAATCAAACACACTTTTCAGCATGTGTTTACGTCGATCTACAGTACACGGAATTACATCAGCAGCGTGTGTGTGTGTGTGTGTGTGTGTGTGTGTGTGTCTGTCTGTCTGTCTGTCTGTCTGTCTGTCTGTCTGTCAGTCTGTCTGTCTGTCTGTCTGTCTGTCTGTCAGTCTGTCTGTCTGTCTGAGTTCTGACAGATACATGTGATCTCCTCATCTCTGTTCTAACCCAGAGCCCCTCAGCCTCAGTTTCCACAGAATACTCCTAACAAGATCTGTACCACAAACTGCCAAAACATGTGTGAACCCTTCTGGCTCATGCCTGCCAAAGGTTTTAACAGGGGAACAACTAAATATAACAACCACAGAGATATTATATTAGTTTCTCAGACCAGGCTGCAAAGAGAAGTGATCAGTTTTTAGAGATATGGCCTCGCTAGGTTTTCTGGATATTGACCGACTGTAATTCGTGGAAAGGTTGCGTGGGGAAACCGAAGATACAGATTCTAAGCGGGGCCTTATTCAGCTAAACGAGGAGACCTTTTGGAAAAAGGCTTATTGGAAGTGGTGTCGTGAGCTGCCTGACAAATTGATTAAGGCGCATACTTTTGGAGGCCGATGAAATGTTGATGTTAGACAATTTTGGATGGGCAAGAGAGACGCTGCTCACAAACACCTCTGGTGACAGGGACGATGACAGCTAAGAGTTATTCATCACGTAACATGAGCTAAAAGCATTTTTGAAACTAAAACTCCACAGGTTTTCCATCGCAGGAAAGAAGAGAGAGGGGGGATTTATCTGAACGACGGGAAGAAGGTGAGACAAAATTGTGAGACAGTGAAAAGCCCGTTAAAGATACAGGAGAGCTCCCAGTGTAAATGTGTGTGTGATCTACTTTGTGGAACAAGCTTTGATCTGATGCTACGATAACAAAGTTCAATCTTACAAAACCTTCTCAAATACAACCTCAACCACCAACATCTTCTTACTAGTGTCTTCACTTGGACTTTCCATCCGTGTTGATTTTCCCAAACGGTATTTTACCGATCAGCCATGACACTGTGACCACACAGAAGAAGCAAACAACGTTGATCATCTCTTAACAAGATCACATGCGATTAGATGCGTGTTCGACGTGCTGGAGGCAGGTGAAACGGACTGAAGTTAAGACCTGAGCTCTGATCTGAGATCTGATGACTGTTTATGGGACATGCTAAGGGCCACAGCATTATCAGACATGGGTTCTGTGTCGACACCAGTCAGAATACGGCTTGGAGAGAAGTCATAGTAGGAGACAGACTAGTCATGAATCTCCAGGGGACCAAATTGTCTCAGCATTTCCACGGCGTACCTGTGTCCACACATAGGAGAAGCTTGTGAAAATGAGTGAACTTCCCCTTTAAAATGAGTGAACTAAATGGCACATGACTAACATGTAAAGAGTGTGCGGCTGAGGCATTTAGGTCGTCTCCTGTTTCTA
Source organism: Dallia pectoralis (assembly GCA_029465975.1). Taxonomy (NCBI): domain Eukaryota; kingdom Metazoa; phylum Chordata; class Actinopteri; order Esociformes; family Umbridae; genus Dallia; species Dallia pectoralis. Next base: position 1,724,789 of record CM055750.1, on the reverse strand, counting down.
ACTGTTTCTGTCTATATCTGTACTTCATTATCAGTCTATCAGTGGCTGCCCCACCGCCCACCTCGCACCCCCCCACCCCCACAGGGCCCCGCCCCCCCACCAGGCCCCCCCCCCGGGGTTCCCAGAATAATAGCTCCACACAGCACAACTGGCTCAACAGCTGGTAGCACTTACCGGGAGCACATCTACAGATTGCCTCCTTCTCAGTTCAACCGTTCAGTGTATCTCGCTGCATTAGCATTAGCTATCAACATATGGAAATTGTTATCTGGGGGGGGGGGCGTTTGGTGGGGACTGAGAGATGGACGGAGGGAGGAGTGGATGGAGAGAAAGGGTGGCAGAGAGAGAGAGAGAGAGAGATCTGGGATACGTGTGTGGACAGACGAAGACGAGCCGAGACGTAACGAGTAGCTTAAAATTGATGATTGGATGGAGCTGTATTTAGCGAAGTGACAAGGAGGTGCCTAACTGCAGGAGAAATCACTGCAGTTTGTTCCCCGACAAGGGAGCCTCCTCACACGGGACCTCTGTGAGAAAGAGGAGGCCTTTGGCGTGTCTCCAAGGGAAAACCTTATCCCATAGGGAATCACAGGCGGAGTACACACACCTCATCATCCTAACCGCTGGTCCTGGGTCAGTGTGTGAGTTAAGCAGGGGGAGTACACACACCTCATCCTATCACCCTAACCGCTGGTCCTGGGTCAGTGTGTGAGTTAAGCAGGGGGAGTACACACACCTCATCACCCTAACCGCTGGTCCTGGGTCAGTGTGTGAGTTAAGGTTTACGATGTGAGCCGATGTCATTTACAGGGACTCTGTCGTCTTTATGGCCTATTAATCCAGAATTGACATCCTAACACAACCTGAGGCCCAAACGGCAAGGAGGGAAACGTTACACGTGGAGCCAGGTGACTTTAACCCACAGGCGCTCTGACGCGTGGCTAAACCCAGAGTGCTCGGAAATCCACTAGTTCTTACAAACTGTAAACGGAGCGGTCGTGCTGAGAGACACTAAAGAGCCGTTCCAAACTCAGAGATTTAGATCAACCATCATCAAGCTTTCTGTCAGTACCTTTGAAAGAGTAGCAAACGTATTAGGAGACATATAGATATTGCCCTTCATGTTCTATTCTGTGCCACAACCACGGTTCACTACGGTCACTATAGTCTTGACTTGACGGCAATAATTCCATTAGCAATCACGCTAATGCCTTTTCACACACTTCACAAGCTACTGCACTATATCTGCTTACCAATAGCCACACAGTGCACTGCTATTGGCTTAATATCGGCTGGAGTCAGCTTGTTACTGCACTTCTATTGGCTTAACAGATCTCTACTGCACTCCTATTGGCTAGACTGCTTATTACTGCACTCCTATTGGCTAGACTGCTGGATCTAGATCTGTTGGACTCCTATCTGAATGCCAGCACACCAAACCAGCTTCACACGATCACTACCTGCACAGGCCAGTTGCCCACCCCACAAAGCCTTCATTGAGGTTCGGTTGCCCTTATGGCTGGGTGTTATGGAGGGCTTTCTTTGAGTGTTAGCCCAGGCTCAACTAATGGGCCGAGGAATGCGCCTGTGACGTTCTCCCTCATGTGAGAAGGTGGAGGTGGAGTGGCTGTCTGGCCCCGGTCAGACATGACACCTTCCTGTCAAAAAGAGTTAGCGGTTAGCGCGCTAGCACGCCGGTGAGCCGCCGCACGTTCACAAAGCACAGACAGCTAGCAACAATACAGACGAGGATTTGTCCAGACAATTCCGGATGCTCTGTCTAGACGCGGGCTTTCTCCTTGTGTGTTGGCAACGGTTGCACCGGTAGGTCAGAGGTCGAATGACATCAAGGCCTTGAAAGGTTACACTTCACCACTGCTGTCAGTCATTTGAGACCACGTTTGACTAAATCACTGTGCCGAGACATCAGGGAGAGTGTCGAGTTCACGAGGGTTATTGGAGATTAGCATGTTTTAATACCCTTCCCCTGAAACAGGTCCTCACGTCAAGATTAGAAGAATCAAAGCGTTCCTCCGTCAGTTATGAGAGCTAATGGATATCTCCATATCATATGCAGACACACAGGCTGCAATTCAAACACTCCTTTCAATAGTAAATTCAATGGTAAATGGACAAATCCGAAACCCCCATTTCCAGCACATTTACACTGAACCCACTAGTGAACTTTACATTTTAAACTCTCCCACCCACATGAATGACCAACTCAGCACATAAAATGGGATTAAGTGAATATGGATCTGGGACACTGGCACACAAGAGTCATTTATTCAAATTAATACCAAACTGAATAGAAACCACTTAAGAGTCATTCATTCCACACTGAATTGAAATGAACCACTCAAGAGTCATTTATTCCACACTGAATTGAAAATTAACCCCTCAAGAGTCATTTATTCCACACTGAATTGAAATGAACCACTCAAGAGTAATTTATTCCACACTGAATTGAAATGAACCACTCAAGAGTAATTTATTCCACACTGAATTGAAATGAACCACTCAAGAGTCATTTATTCCACACTGAATTGAAATGAACCACTCAAGAATCATTTATTCCACACTGAATTGAAATGAACTACTCAAGAGTCATTTATATAATTTATTCCACACTGAATTGAAATGAACCACTCAAGAGTAATTTATTCCACACTGAATTGAAATGAACCACTCAAGAGTAATTTATTCCACACTGAATTGAAATGAACCACTCAAGAGTCATTTATTCCACACTGAATTGAAATGAACCACTCAAGAGTCATTTATTCCACACTGAATTGAAATGAACCACTCAAGAGTCATTTATATCATTTATTCCACACTGAATTGAAATGAACCACTCAAGAGTCATTCGTTCCACACTGAATTGAAACCACTCAAGAGTCATTCGTTCCACACTGAATTGAAACCACTCAAGAGTCATTCGTTCCACACTGAATTGAACTGAGTTGTCTTGCGTCCCCGGGTCCCAGTGATCATGAATGAACTGTATGGGGGGAGTGTAATGAAGGAAGCTGGAGGTGAGCTCCGGACGGCCCCTTAAATGCCTTTAATAAGACGCGGACAAAGCCTTCTTTCTTCAGTTAAAGAGATTGGGTTCCCACAGACTCCCCTTCTGAGGCCTACCCGGGCCCCCAGCCGGGCCCCCACCCTGGCCCCCACCCGGGCCCCCACACTGGCCCCCACCCTGGCCCCCACCCTGGCCCCCACCCTGGCCCCCACCCGGGCCCCCACCCTGGCCCCCACCCTGGCCCCCACACTGGCCCCCACCCTGGCCCCCACACTGGCCCCCACCCTGGCCCCCACCCTGGCCCCCACACTGGCCCCCACCCTGGCCCCCACCCTGGCCCCCACCCTGGCCCCCACCCTGGCCCCCAGTTCTCAACCACAAGGCAGGCACAGTAGCAAGCTCACGGACTAGGTAGCAGATAGCTCTGGCACACGCGTTCACCGGAGAACTACGCACAGAATTGCTGATCTCTATTTAATCAACTCACTTCCTATTTTCTCAACTCACCTCTGTTCATCGCAGATGTTAGAATAAAACAGTATCCCGGGAAAGATCTCTCCAGGATCATGGAAATGTGACGTTCTGTATCCACCCATGCCTTAATTTCTCGCAATACTGAGATAACTTGACTGGAGGCGGCATTCATTTCAATGTCACAGCTAACACCGAGGCCCACGTCCAAAAGATCAAGTCCCGACAAACAAAGCGCGGCCATTAAAGGGGTCACGGAGAGTTTAAACAAGGCCCACTTTGACACTGCACCCACAGGCCAGTTGTTATTCAGTGCCTGAACTCGGCTGTGACCCGGAGCTCAGTTTAGAACGGCCAGAAGCCATTCATATTGACGAGAGCTGAAGCGTAGAGGGCCCAATCATGAAGGACTCACTTCAGAGCGCGGACACACACGGGCCCATTCATAGAAGCAGCCGAACACACAGGCTACGTTAAAGCCAAGCGCTAGCGCGTTTACACTACCTGCTTGTACGCTATTTTTGCAGAGGTTTAGAGGGTTGTTTTTAAGTTTTACATAATATACGCGCTCTTGAAAGCCTGAATTGGTCACATTCACAGACCCGATACAATGCCGATCTCTGTTGAACTCGACGTAGGTTCGACTCACGGATCTGACCTTGGCTGCATTGACCGTCTCTACATAGAAACTGTCTCTTTATCTCCACCTTTAGAAGCGTCCCTTGGCGATAGACAACACAGTTTGATCACAGACAAAGTAAAACTAGAAAAGGGATGAATGATGCCTGACCGTACACTGACGTGATACTCAATAAGTACTCTGGACAATAATAACGCTGAACAAGACGGCATCTGTATCAAGCCACCACTAATGGTGTTGTATTGATGTATTTGCTGTTGGAATACAGACAGTGAAATGGATGAGACAAGCTTCAAAGAGCTAGAATGGACGTATTGGATGGACGAGAGGGTATTTTCTGAGGTAGGCTATCGGATTAGTGTCTGGTTTAACGGTTTCCTTTCCATTCAGAGGTTCCCAAAAACGCAAACATTCAGTGTACAGCAGCAGGACCGGCAAGACAACAAAGAGAAACTCACACGTGGTCCCCTCTTTCCTGGTGTTCCTGGCTTCCCAGGAGGTCCTTGAAGTCCCTGGAAGAGAAAAATTAAGTTTAAACAGGAAGTGAGTAAAAACACTGACACACTTAATAAAGGAGGTGTGTGGAATAGATTGAATCCACTTGGGAATAGAGTACCAAGAATATATCAAATATTTAGCTTTATAAAAATGGACACATGCAAATACCATATTACACACCATCGCTAAGCGAATTACCCCTGAGACACAGGCAATGAGTACATGTGTCTACCTAGCAGTGTCATACTTAGCATGAAACAACGCAGTTTAAGTAGCTGCATTCTGGCTAGGTTTTGGTCTACCCTGTTTTAGTATATTACATTTAGTACAGTATAGTTATTATATAGCCAAAATGTATAATATAGTTAGTATATAGTTAGGTGTTGGGTTTTAATATTGGCAGTGTTGTTGACAGCACATTGTTAAGATAGCTACGGCTCACTCCAACTGGACTTTGGACCTTGGCCTGTGTTGTTTCATTCCAACCACAGCAACACTTGTTAATTACAAGTACAGCTAGCTTTAAACCAATTACACACGTGAATTGTTCAAGCTCCGAAGGTCACAGCTAATGAGGGGTCAACCTCCACAAATCCAAATTTTCCACAAAACGGTGATAAAAACACTGGAAAGAGGAGATTAAAAGACACGCATTGTATGATGTAGGGTTCTGTTAACAAGCAGCAGTAACATAATATGAATAAAATATTATTCAGAAAGGAAATTGTTCTGAGAATGTCCATCAGAGAGTTTTGTTGTGGTTGAAACACTAACTACCCTTCCGCTATAATCTCTTCAATGACCCGTTAAAGAGACCTGTTCTCTGAGAGGGCTGTTTATGAAATTGCGTGCAGTGCTTATGGTACACACACGTTGTGATCTGACCGCAGCTGAAAATACACCAAAAGGCATTCACATAATCCGTCAAATGTATATATGAGCGACACCTTTATACAGAACATGGTAGGCTATGCCAGACCCGTTCAGAACCATTTATAACCTTTTGTGACAGCTGCCAAGCTTGAATTTCAACATGGTTTAAAGATTCCAATAGAGAAACTGACAGCCACACAGGAGCTTGGCAGTAGCGCCATCTAAATTCCAGTGAAATTGTAGCATAACCATACTATGAAGAAAGTCTACTCTCTAATTAGAACGCCAGGAACAGAAACAGAACGAGAGTTTCACTAGCTGGTATAAAAATGGGAAGATAACAGTATGTTGCACAGCAGTGAAACGTACACGGAGTGAGTAGACACAACAGAACTATAAATCCTACTAACATTCAGGCTCGACCAGGCGTGAGTTGGACAGAACCAGTGCTGGACCAGTAGCAAATAGCACTCCAATAAACACATTTCTCACAGCTGTAGGGGGTTTGACGTCAATAGCTGGATTTCCTCCCGGCAGAAGCACAGGCCTTTAGGGTTAGGGTTCTCCAATCAGTCAAGTATGGCATGCTGCTGGGGCCTGCTGTTAACATCGGAAAATGTGTCTCACCAATGTCAGTACCCCAGACAGGTACCCCAGACCGGTACCCCAGACAGATACCCCAGACAGGTGCCCCAGACAGGTACCCCAGACAGGTACCCCAGACAGGTACGCCAGACCGGTACCCCAGACAGGTACCCCAGACAGGTACCCCAGACAGGTACCCCTGACCGGTACCCCAGACCGGTACCCCAGACAGGTACCCCAGACAGGTACCCCAGACAGGTACCCCAGACAGGTACCCCAGACAGGTACCCCAGACCGGTACCCCAGACAGGTACCCCAGACCGGTACCCCAGACAGGTACCCCAGACAGGTACCCCAGACAGGTACCCCAGACCGGTACCCCAGACCGGTACCCCAGACCAGCTGCATAACGAGTTTCAATTACCTCGTTATATAAAGGTAATGAGAAAAGACATGTATTTAGTTTGATACAAGTTAAGGGCGGACAGACCTGATTGGCTCAAAGAAGTGTCAAATAATTTGCCTCATTAACGTACAACATTTGGGAATGTTTGCAGGCTGCCTTGGATCTAGAAATTACTATAGAAACACGAGAAAACACCTCAAATATGACAGGGACACCTAGCCAATGACCAGTGTGAGAAAAGCCCAATAACTCACATTTCATGAGAATTTTCTAAACAATCCCATCTGGCCACCGTGACATTGCAAGGTTCCATAAAAACAGATTACCTACACGCAAACATATGTCAGCGGTCTGTTATGATTTGGACAGTCTTGCATATAATCATGTTGAAAGCTGTTAAAACATCAGTCACAATTCATAAAAAGCCAGCATCTCAATTCACTGTTTGCTCACTGGAAAACGGATACATTTTAATGCTTTTTATTGCATAAAAAATATGAGAAACCTTTCCTTCAATCCAAAATCAGTAGGTCCAGGTTCAGGTCTGCCATTATGAGTTTGTTGGTAAACAATCAAATGAAATAATATCTACTGTGACCTTTATCCACCATGACCTTTGACACTACTCTAAAAGGTCTTCATTCTTCCTGCAGTCACACCCTCTACTGGGAGGAATCTCTCACCCCTGTGTCAGGTCCTCAGCTCCGACCCACAGACCAGTAGCTGGCAGGTCCCGTCTGTGGGCCAAACTATTTCTACCCATACCGCTAAAAAGTAAATCTCACATTAGCAAGTATTGCTCTGAACTATACAGCTTGCATCAGCCTGCAGGACATTCATATTGCCTTTGGAGCGGTGGGGGGGCAGATTATTGTTCTGGTGAACTCCTGCCAACTCACTCAGTGAAATCATCTGCAGTGTGTTTCGTGGTTCCCTCTTTCTAATTCCTGAGAACAGCCTGCAGATCGTTTCCCCAGCGCCAGTTCCACTGTGACGTTACAGAACCGTAGAACCGGAGGCTCAGGGAAACCCTGTGTGTTGCTGCCTATGTAGTGGTGTTACGTTCGGCTACGTTAGAGGGCTTTACCAGGCCCACCAGGCCTTCAGCCACCGACAGACTTAACATCAGACTGCTTGCTTGTTTAACACCATGGGCAGAGGAGGAAACGGAGGCACAACAGTACAGAACAGATCACACATTTGAAATACGGTTACCGGGATGTTAAAACATCAGGCTGCTGTCAAACGAGTCACATTAGAGTATACTGAATATATATACATACAGCACATGTGTGACGTCACACATACACACACACGCGCTCACGCCGAACACACACACACATCTTCTTGAAAACGTGTTCTTACCGCAGGTCCTGGTTCTCCCTTTATTCCAGGTGGTCCCGGCGAGGCCAGAAGGGAAAACTGGGTTGGTTCCAGATCCCAGGTTTGGAAACCATCTGTGGCAGGCGAAGTGACAGGGATGAACGAGGTGGGTTTGACGGACGCCACACTGTTCACTCTGGGTTTGGGTTTCTGTGTGGGCATCGCCGTCACCTGCCTCCTCCGGATTGACAAAGAAGTGCTGTTCAAGTATGAGGAAGGAGACGAAGAGCTGTGTTTTGTTGCAGACGTGGTTTGGAGGTCTGTTTGCTTCTTATCCGGTCTGGCGGTGGTGTAACGAGGAGCCGAAGCCAAAACTCTCGCTGTGGGCATCTGGGTTTTAACAGCATGTACCACAGCCGTGCTCTTTTTAGCACCGCTGTCACCGCGAGACGTTGGCTTTGGGGGTGTTTGTCTCCTGTCAGTCCTGAGCGACGCAGTAACAGTTCGGGTCGTGGCCACTAGGGGTCGCTCTAAACCCACCTGGGGCACGTGCGGAGCGACGGTCGCCGGGAGGGACACGTTTCCACGCTTGGTCGCGACTGGACCGTTGCGTATCGAGACGGTCGGAGCCACCGTGGGACGATTACCTGTGATGAGAACCTTTGTCCTGGTTCCGCCGACGCCGGTGAACACCTTAGGGGTCAGGGTTTTCTTCGTCGCCTCGGCCGGGGACAGAGGGGGGCGGGGTGTGACAGAACGATTGAGGTCTAAAGGGACCAGAGGTAGCAGGGGTGGGAGATTGACAGGCCTGTACGTGTCTGCCTGCCTGCACTGGTTCTTAATGTATTTACAGTAGTTATAAGCTGCCTTGGCAGAGGGGTAAATGTCAAACTGGCAGATGGCGCCCTCGAACTGCACCGAGTCCTGGGCCGTCTTACCCAGGAGGAAAGAGCCCTCCGGATCCAGGGCCTCCTCGTTCCTGGAGGGCAGAACCGCCTGCACACTGGGCTTCCCGCAGGAGGAGTACAAAGACACGCCCTCGCCCTGGATGGTCAGCGCCAGACTGTGCCACTGGCCGTTGTGAATGTCATAGTCGAAACTGACCGAGTCCCTCTGGCCAACGTGGACCAGGACCTTGCCCGGGACGAACTGCAGCCCGAGCTGCAATTTCTTCCTCTTGGACAAGACGACGAAGAGGAAGGCGCTGTTGACGCGGTGGGAGCGCAGGCTGAGGATCAGAGAGAGGTTGGTGATGGTGGGGTAGGAGGCGGAGGGGAGGACGGAGGACACTGGGGCCTGGACTCTGGCCGTCTGGGTGAGGATGACCCCTGACTTGAAGGGGATGACTCCCTGGGGTGCAGAGCGGGAGGACCTGGTGCCTGTGAGCCCCAGCTGCTGCAGGATGTCCACATCTACAGAGACAACCAGAGGTTAGACCAAATGGGAACATCAACAGAGGACATGAAAGAAGGAACACATGGGACACTTCACTTTGGGGTCATGACACTGTACACACACACACACACACACACACACACACACACTACAAAGAGTCTGATTCCTGTAGGAGTCATTCACATTTTAGCAGATGGTAAATTCTATTTTTTTTTTACATAACTCGTTATCTTTTTCACAAAGAACCGTCTCAGGTACCTTCTGAATTCAAAATCCACCCCAAGAGGTAAATAATTAGTTCGGCAGGTTTTAAAAAAGACACTCCAAAAGGCTGTGGAAATTGTTTTTAACCTCAGACCACTAGTCAGAAAATTTAAGATACACTGTTTAGACAGTTATTCCAAAACACATTTCAGACACTAAGATTCAACCACATGGTGCTTCAAGGCAGATTCCAGATGATCTCAGATAACTGGTTCAGTAGTTGTGATAGGACACCAAACACATCATGGTATTCATCTCAAGTTTGCCCTTTCTTTGTCTTCCATCACTAGGAAGTGGGTAATGGTGTGGACTTGACAGAGGGGATCTTGTTTTTCCCGAGGACATGTTCCAGGCATGCGGCCATGTTTCCAGGATTTCTAGAGTACAGAGAACCTCTCCTGTGCTCTCTGGAATTTACATAATGTGTTTGTTTAATGTAAAAGTGGCTTTTAAACCACTCCACGGTCAAACTTTTGCAATATATATTAATAGAGTCGTTTACGATATGCCTTAAAACACGCAGTACTGGATAAGGACACAGACTAAGTCTAAAGATTATTTGGAGAAGATTAATAGATTTTCTGATATCAGCCACATGTTTTTTCCTCACTGACACCTCATGAGGTCAGACAGCAGAATCAGTTTATCCGAAGCTATATCGTCCAGTACTGCTCAGGTTGGCCATAAATAGGCCTATAGAAAATAATATGCACTTTTCACCATCTATTCATTATGTTATTTTGGTTGTCAGCAGATTCCTTTCATGTTTCAAAATCAAACGACAGCGATGTAGTAATACATTTGTCTGATGTTCAGTTCCAACCTTTAATCTTTGTATGCAATCACTATTCTATGGATTCTTTACTAACCAGAATTCAAAAGGTCACAAATGTCTGCATGTTTTTGACGTTTACTTCTTAGACCTTTATAGAGTTGGCAATAAATCTCTCACTTGATCTGCACAGGTTTAATTGAATAACTTGATTTGATTTATTTCAGATCGCCGAGACCAAGTGTGAGACTAAATAAGCTGAATTGTTCCGGTAAACACTCTGCCAATAGTGAAAACCAGCAATCTCCAATATGAATGTGCATTAATGTCAAACCTCATTGATGGTAGATCACGTAACCATAAATCAGAGATACGGGACCACAGCACTACAGCTTCCTATAGACAAGATCAAACGTTCAAACAACAATGGATATCTACAGACGTGAGCTACGGAATAAAGACAAACTTTACTGGGATTAGAATTATAAGGAAGTAATGTGGAAACTTGTGTCCTCATGTCTGACAGAAATGAAGGCAGTAAATAATGTACGCCAGTTCCAGTGCTTTGTCTTAACTCATACCTGTTAATGGTTGGTCCTGCCTGGAGATATCTTTAGAGAAGTTAATATAGACTCTGGACCTTCTCCTCAGTTCATACCAATATGCTGCAATAGTTTATGTGTAGGGGATCTGTGATCTTATATGCTGTTATATGCTGTGTTTTTCCTCCTGGTTGTGTTGCAGATCTAGATGCTTCATAATGATTCCTGCTGTCACTGGCCCCAGCCCACCTGGTCGTCCTTGTCCTTTTCTACCTGGTTGTGTTGCAGATCTAGATGCTTCATAATGATTCCTGCTGTCACTGGTCCCAGCCCACCTGGTCGACCCTGTCCTTTTCTACCTGGTTGTGTTGCAGATCTAGATGCTTTATAATGATTCCTGCTGTCACTGGCCCCAGCCCACCTGGTCGACCCTGTCCTTTTCTACCTGGTTGTGTTGCAGATCTAGATGCTTTATAATGATTCCTGCTGTCACTGGCCCCAGCCCACCTGGTCGACCCTGTCCTTTTCTACCTGGTTGTGTTGCAGATCTAGATGCTTCATAATGATTCCTGCTGTCACTGGCCCCAGCCCACCTGGTCGACCCTGTCCTTTTCTACCTGGTTGTGTTGCAGATCTAGATTCTGCCTCAACACTCTGGGTCAAAGCCCACCTGCATTTACGTACTGACCCGCTGGCCATCTGATTCGGCATGACGAACCCCCACACCCAGGACTGGACACCCCTGAGTCTGGCTCCTCTCTAGGTTTCTTCCTGACTCCAGACCCTACTCGTTCCTACAGCGTGTGTGAGACTGGCATTGTGGACTACAACAATGACCGTGGGATCAGTGCATCTCGTGGGAAATATGCAAATTGGAATAGATCCGAGGAGTTGTTATGACAATGTTGTTGTTATGACGATGCCGTTGTTATGACGATGCCGTTGTTATGACAATGCTGTTGTTATGACGATGCCGTTGTTATGACGATGCTGTTGTCAGCCACAGCCGGACAAACTTCCTGGCGTTTTATGTCTCTGGATGTGAGTGCTACGGAACGGTGGCTATGTAGGCAGGGGGCCTTGGCATTATTGGGCACACAGGTTATAGTGGTCGACTTGAAGCCAGTTGGTATGAGGGTTTTGCCAGCCGGTTTGATCTGGCTCTGATTACAGAACCTGGAATAATGTCTGGACACACAACCTTGGGAATAACCTGCGTAACAGTCTCATTTACACAATAATCTCCGGCGCGAGTGAGATCACGTACCGGTACGGAACCGCAGATGCTCTCACCCGTGTTCCAGTGTGACCTGGGTCAGGACAGGAATGGGTTTAGCTCATTAGTTAGTATGTCGTAGTTAGCGTCAGAGACAGTCAGAGTTGGCGTAGCTGGATTCTGAGTTTTTTGGTCTCTGGTCTGGGTGTGAGTTTAGGCTCACAGTAAAGACAAAGTCATCAACGCACTGATCAATAAAGCAGTGAACATTGAGCCAATGTTGTTGAATGGAGGAACATAATCCAGGGACATAATCTCGTCTGTGATTACAATAGAGACATGTAGTTTATAGCATCGGCTGAACTACGTCACATAACCAGACTGTTTAGGAAGGAGGAAGGAGTATGGTGGAATATTGATTTCCGGGAGGAGGGGAGGTTTTGCATGCAGGTCTGTTTGTTGAATAAAGATGATCCACTTCACTTCTAGTCGCTGAGTTGACAGTAATTCGGTAAAACAAATAAATATTGTATATATTCTCCATTAGGCTTAAGCACTTTGCTGAAAGACACAGAAACAGAATATCCCCTTTGGTGGAAACGTGTTTGGCACAGTTTTGTCCTTAACCACCAAACAGAATGTGTTCCAATTCAGGCGTGGCAAAAACACCGGCTTAACATTAGTGGTCGTGCACCAGTTGGCGTTAACAGACATAACTCGTCTAACCTTTCCCCCGATACAGTGTTGTACTATTCCTAAGCCGTGCCATTAGGGGAATGGTCTATTGCTTAGTAAAAATAATCTGTCTTCAGTCTCTACGTGAATCACGTGTGAAGTATCTGAAATACGGTGTTGGAATTAGCCATCTGGGTCCCACCAGGTAGGTGTGTGCGGCGTCAAGCTGTTTGAGGTCCAATAAAGTCTGAATCAGCTGGGTCAACTAGCTCCCTGCACCAGCCCGGCCGGCTCTGTGTTTGAGCAGGGAAAACATTGTTCAAAGTTGCTGACAGAAACAACAGAAAAAAACAAAGCTGTCACTATTCTACATAATTCACGTATTTAATCGTTTCACAATATCCCGCTCCGCTAGGTACTAAACTAACTAAAGGCTGAGGTTACGGCCGGTGGCTGAATCGGGTTAATCCTCCATCTCCTTCTCTCCCTCTCTCTCTCTCTCTCTCTCTCCCTCCCCCCCCTCTCTCTCCCCCTCTCTCTCCCCCTCTCTCTCTGCCAGCCACATTAAGGCTACAGTACGTGTGTCCAGGAGCAGCTTCCCCCTGAGCTAATGTAAAACAATTGTGTTCAACAGCCAGCTAGACACACAGCGTGTTGAATTATAGTGTTACAACGAGAGCGTAGGAAACACGCCGCCACAGACAATCTGATTCCCAGAAGACATTGGGCTATAAGTCTTGTTCAGGGGGGAGAAACAGGCTGGGATGTATATTATTACAGCTTCTTAAACTCCACTCCAAATTTAGAACACTACTTTTAACCAGGGGGCCATAATAACGCACTATAGGAAGTAACGTATAATTTGGAACGCGGCTAAGCGCAGGCAGGTCATGATCTTTTTACGGACCCCCCCTCATAAAAATGCAGCTGAACTCGAAGACTAGTAGAAAATAGGTCCCTAATCAACAACTATCTCCTGTGTGATTTTGTGTCTTAAACTGATGTGGTTTACATTTTTTTATCCTCATTACTATGTAAATGTCATGACACTTATTTGATACGTCCACTATTCAACTATTTGGTGCACTTAGAAAATAAATTGTGAAAAAAAAACATATATGCTACAGAGATATTGGGTTGCTTTAACTTAATATTTGACACTATCTGGTATTTAAGTAGCCTACAATCATATAACCCAAACAGAAAATATTGCCCGAGTTTTCTGGAATCGTTCATTTAGCAGATATCAGAAGATTCCGGATAAACCAAGTGGACATATCCCGGCGTATAAATGGCACAGAGGTAGTTAAATCACCCCCCATGTCTGCACGTCCACATTAAAACAGGGTAAAGAGATAAGAACCCTCCATTATGCACGGCAATTGCTATCTCTCCTCGGGCAGAAAACATCCCTCAGCTGAGCCTTTTAGATGGGATAATAGACGATCTAACAGAGGCGCAAGCAGACAGAGCCGAAACCTGTCATTATAAAGGGACCCACTGATTACCACTGTCACACTTAATCTCCAGACGTCTGATGATAAGGAACTCGCTGACTGAAATCAAGCTGTTCTCTCTTGAATGATATATATTTTCCAAAACACCCGTTGCCCCTGTTGGGTGATCGTATGCATGCTTACTCCAAATGCTCTTTCCATTGAAGATTTTTCCACACTGATGGCACGCGACAAGACATTCTGCTGTACGGAAATACTACACAGAAGGAAAATGCACGTTTAGAGTCTAAAATCATTACCGAATGAATGAATGAAAACTCACCTCCAGGTTGTGTGCTAGCCAGTCCGAGGAAACATGTAAAACAGAGAACTGTCCAGAGTATTAGAGCTCTCCTGTTGGATAGAGAAAATAAAGATTAAACAATCAATGAATGCTGATTGATTAAAAACAAGGCCCAATCAAGTTAGCCGTTTAACTAAACCCCAGTTCATTGGACACTCTGTGAGCAATATGGGTTTGCGGTCTTGTCCGGTGGATGCAGAACACACCACATACATAGAAACAATAAAATAAACCTGTTACCTCATTACAAAGATTGTCTCGTCATTTTTTAGATGCTTTAAATCTGTTTTTCCTTAGCAGTAGATCCCAGCACCTGATTGGTCAGATCTCACACACAGTAGCCAAAAGACTCAGTAGCAGTACCAAGACCGACACTATTACTTATGCCCAAAGTCTATCCATCTTGTTCTCGTCACTGGGCCACTCATCCTCTGGCCCGGTAATCTGCACTACAGGGGGGCTGAGGGAGACCGGGCCCCCTATAGTCTGCCTGGCTACTTCACCAACAAGCCCCTACAACCTCATTTTGTACAGCCGATAAACGTGTGAAGAAATAGCACAAAAACAGGTGCCATAAATTGGGGATAGGCTGCAATTTTTGACAGGGGGTCAGTGTGAGCACTCTAAATACTTGCATTGCGTTACTGTGTGAATAGTTTTTAGGAACCAAATCAAGGAGGTAAACACGGGCAGGAAAAGAGCCGGTCTTTGTTTACTAGAGCAAGGGTGGTAGACATCTGGAAACACACTAAGGAACTCAACACAGGAACCCAACAGTCATCATAAAGCACCTACAGTTTACAGTCAGCCACTGAAGTTGCACACTTCGATCCTGCGTGGTCGTTTTGCGGCTGCGTGACTAGCCACTTTAAACATCAAACGCGGAAAGCGGATGTGACCGATAGATGAGTCTCAACGGCGGCCCAGGGGGGTGCCTCTGAAGAGAATGTCCGTGTAGCGCATGGATTCGCTTTCACCGACGTTGCAGATTTCACCGGGAACCAATGTTTGATCCATTTCCCGTATGTGGTTATGGCAGAGTAGCTGGTCCACAATCTGGGAAACTCATTGACTTCCTGATGTTTCTCCTTACAGAATGAAGCCTCCTACTGACCTACAGGCCTGGGACCTGAGTTAAGCAGTACACTTAGTACTACTATAGTATAGTACCACAACCGCATATGATATGATATAACATGCATATGACACTTAGTACTACTATAGTATAGTACCACAACCGCATATGATATGATATAACATGCATATGACACTTAGTGCTACTATAGTATAGTACCACAACCGCATATGATATGATATAACATGCATATGACACTTAGTACTACTATAGTATAGTACCACAACCGCATATGATATGATATAACATGCATATGACACTTAGTACTACTATAGTATAGTACCACAACCGCATATGATATGATATAACATGCATATGACACTAAGTGCTACTATAGTATAGTACCACAACCGCATATGATATGATATAACATGCATATGACACTTAGTACTACTATAGTATAGTACCACAACCGCATATGATATGATATAACATGCATATGACACTTAGTACTACTATAGTATAGTACCACAACCGCATATGATATGATATAACATGCATATGACACTTAGTACTACTATAGTATAGTACCACAACCGCATATGATATGATATAACATGCATATGACACTTAGTGCTACTATAGTATAGTACCACAACCGCATATGATATGATATAACATGCATATGACACTTAGTACTACTATAGTATAGTACCACAACCGCATATGATATGATATAACATGCATATGACACTTAGTACTACTATAGTATAGTACCACAACCGCATATGATATGATATAACATGCATATGACACTTAGTGCTACTATAGTATAGTACCACAACCGCATATGATATGATATAACATGCATATGACACTTAGTGCTACTATAGTATAGTACCACAACCGCATATGATATGATATAACATGCATATGACACTTAGTACTACTATAGTATAGTACCACAACCGCATATGATATGATATAACATGCATATGACACTTAGTACTACTATAGTATAGTACCACAACCGCATATGATATGATATAACATGCATATGACACTTAGTACTACTATAGTATAGTACCACAACCGCATATGATATGATATAACATGCATATGACACTTAGTACTACTATAGTATAGTACCACAACCGCATATGATATGATATAACATGCATATGACACTTAGTACTACTATAGTATAGTACCACAACCGCATATGATATGATATAACATGCATATGACACTTAGTACTACTATAGTATAGTACCACAACCGCATATGATATGATATAACATGCATATGACACTTAGTACTACTATAGTATAGTACCACAACCGCATATGATATGATATAACATGCATATGACACTTAGTACTACTATAGTATAGTACCACAACCGCATATGATATGATATAACATGCATATGACACTTAGTGCTACTATAGTATAGTACCACAACCGCATATGATATGATATAACATGCATATGACACTTAGTACTACTATAGTATAGTACCACAACCGCATATGATATGATATAACATGCATATGACACTTAGTACTACTATAGTATAGTACCACAACCGCATATGATATGATATCTGCGCCTTGAGGCTCGTTGTTTCCAGATTAAACTTTGAGTTGTAAACTAAAAGGACAACACGTTTTTAATGTAATGTGATTACACTTTTTTAATTTACTGAATATCCACCACACACAGACACACACAGACACACACAGACACACACACACACACGCACACGCACACACACACACATTCGTCCAACTATCCAACCAGCACAGAAAGATGTCAGGGAAAAAAAGGACAGGACGAGTGCAAAAGAGGATCCCAGCCCCCCCTCTCTCCAATCTGCTCCCCCAAACGCACTCCCACTGGATTCACTGGGAGCCCTAACCCTAACCTAACCCTACCCTAACCCTATCCTAACCCTACCCTAACCCTACTCTAACCTAACCCTAACCCTACCCTACCCTAACCTAACCCTACCCTAACCCTAACCTAACCCTACCCTAACCCTACTCTAACTCTACCCTACCATAACCCTAGACTAACCCTACCCTAACTCTACCCTAACCTAACCCAAACCCTACCCTAACCCTAACCTAACCCTAGAGTAACCCTACCCTAACCCTACCCTAACCCTACTCTAACCTAACCCTAACCTAACCCTAGACTAATCCTACCCTAACCCTACCCTAACTCAACCCTCCCCTAACCCTACCCTAACCCTACCCTAACCCTACTCTAACCCTACCCCTGAGCAGCACTGTGCATCTGCAAGCCAATTGCTAGAGACGGAATATAATGTTTGAATGTGTGCACTTAGGAAATAAACTGCTTGAACTGCAGTGATCCGAGTCTGACATCCAGTATTCATCTATGCCATTATCAATGGGGGGGCTTACTAATAATGCAGTATTAATCTATGCCATTATCAATGGGGGGGGCTTACTAATAATGCAGTATTAATCTATGCCATTATCAATGGGGGGCTTACTAATAATCCAGTATTCATCTCTATGCCATTATCAATGGGGGGCTTACTAACAATGCAGTATTAATCTATGCCATTATCAATGGGGGGCTTACTAATAATCCAGTATTCATATATGCCATTATCAATGGGGGGCTTACTAATAATCCAGTTTGGGTTCATATTACACGACTAATAATACGTGTTCGTATTAGACTGTTTAGCCACAAGACTATTCAACTGTGGCCTGGTTTCTGCAAGTCCTCTACTGGGAGAGCAAACTAAACAGTTCCCCAAAATACTGCTAATTCCCCTGGGATGCTCTGAAGCACTGAGTTCATAGACAGAGTGTCTGGTTATATAACAGATAGAGGACAAACCCAACATTAAAATAAAACATCGGGATCAAACAATATGTCTCATTCATTCAATGCAGTCGCAAACTACTCTGTACCCTGTTCCCTATTCCCGTGCACTATCGGGAGGAAAAAGTGTGCACTTATTGTGGAATGTATTGAAGCATACCAGTGAGTGGCTACAGCTGCACACACACACACACACACACATATATGTGCACATATGATTCATGATCAATCTGTTCGATAAGAGGTGCAGGGGGTCCTATGGATCATGTGTACTCACCCCCCGACTCCAGCTGGTTTGGGTTTGGAGGTCGGGACATTGTCCGGCTCCATAGCGGTTACTTCATTCTTCCCTGAGGCTTGTTACAGCGGTCCAGACGTGGCAGAACACATCATTACCTCCATTACAGCTGATCCGTATACTGTAGAACTGTAATATGCGACCCGATGCACCGGGTCTAGGAGACGCACGGATCCAAATGAAGGGGTTCCCTCCTGTTTCACACTGGTTCCCTTATCTTCCTGTAAGATATCTTGGACCTGGGAGAAACCTCGGTCCATAAAGCTCCATCGGAGTGTTAGGTTTCCGCAACCCGGTGGATCATGTCACACTGTGGGAGAAGTCCAGTCCTGTCCCCGCTCATACGAGCGCCTGGTGCGCAGAACTCTCTGAAATGCACAGATGTGGAGCGAGTAGGGGAATATCCTGCTCCCGAGAAAACACACCTCCCTCTGTCGCCCTCAGCTGACATGAAAGCAGGAAACAAATATACACACACATGCACGCATGGTGTGGAGAAAAAGACCACGTTTCATTGGATGTGTGTTGTGTGTGTTGCTTGGGAGGCAAGGCATCTCATATTGCACCAAGCCTTGGTACAGTAGCCATGCATGCAGATGCCATAAGTCTTCAGTCAGGATAAGTTGTGCACAGCTGTTCTCCATGGGGCCAGATGACCTGTCTGCAGCTTAGAGGGTTGACAAGGAAGTGTCTGGCTTGTTTGCTCAACCAGCTCGGTGCAGTGCATTAGGTGCCACAGTGTTTCACATTACTCCAACCTGTCCCCAAACATATCAATCTTTTTTCGCAACATCAAATCAGAAATAAATGCAACTGGGGAATATTCTGTTTAATACGAGCTGTGAAATATGACACATTGCTCTCCTCAGATATTGCCGGTCTTTGAACTAGCTCACCGTTCATTAGTGTTTACCAGGATGGTATTACCCATTCTTCCGGTCCGCCTATAGCCGACAGTCATTACTGTATATTACTGAATATTTATGACCATGGTCAGCCAGACCCTGTGAGCTAAAGCCAGAGTAGAGCTGCCCGGCTCTGTCCACTATTTCTGAGGCTGCCGTTGCAGTCGTGTGCTGTGAAATTCCTCTGCCAGAGAAAGTCCTCATTGACCCACCCTCAACAAACACGCTGTGACAGTGTCCAGCCGAGCCCCAACAGAGCACCGATTCAGCTCCCTGCAACTGGATCTCCCCCAAGCCGAAGCCCTGGGCTCCGGACTCACAGAGACCCGTACAGTTCTCCACCCCCATGCAGCTAGCACTAGCGCCCGGTGCACAATCGTAGACACTATTCCCTGTCTAGTGCACTAGTATGTACCACCTCAGGTCACATTAGCGGTGGGGGGATAGGAAGCTATTTAGCACGCTTCCCGGGTAGGGAGCACATGGGACCTCACCTTGATAGAGCGCTTCCCATGTAACTGTCTGAGCTTACATGTCGGAAGCTTTGATGCCTCTATTTGGAGGACAAAGGGAGGCAATGTACCTCCGGCCCTCAAATAGACCAGGCTCCTTCTGAGGGTCGGGTTGTTTCAGCACTGGAGGTTTCTGATGAGAGGTGTAGGTTACTGCGGCCTACAGTAGGTTCTAGTGGAAACCTCTGAAGAACCCTGGCAATCATTTAACTGCGGCCTTCAATCCAGTTGTTCCATACCCGGCGTACATCAAGAAGTTAGATTAGGTTGGATTCAATTCACGCGTATTTTGGCGATAGTTCGATGAAAAACAAAACAGTGAATGTCGAGGAAATTAATAGACAGCTAGAACGGAACTTCAACAAGTATTGTACAATATGCTCAGATGTTTTGATCAGAGAGACACTTCAGAGCTTGAGACCAGTATATATATTAGGGTTTATGGGTTGATTTTCATCCACTCATCACATATGATCTGAATGTTGTAACCCTGGTAACTGTTGTCAGGTGTGACAGGCTCTGCGAGGCTTTATTCCAGACTGTTGGACGTTAATTGAAGTCAGCTGGCCTTTCATACTCTGATATCACAATGGATATAAAAGATCAGTGCCTGCAGGAAATTTAAAGATGTTCCTGCAGGCAGTCGATGTGCATCATGGCCAGTGAGGTCTAAACATGGATCTTCTACGTCCATACATCAAGCAGTCATGGATGGAATTGATAAGCTAAACGAGATTGACATTTAATTTAAGTGACCTTAAGTCATAGGTTTTTAGGATAATTCTTGTCGTGTTTTTGAGAATTGATATTAGAAACACATCTACCACATCTAACTGGGCACATTCAATGGAGGCGTTAGTGTCATAACCATTGTTACTCTTTCCCATAGTCGTCTACCAGGTTATATTGTCGTTTCATGTCAGGTCAATATTGTACGGATGGAAACACTTGTATTATGAACACAGATGTTGTATTTAACTTCCGTGTCTTTAAGAATTAGGTCCGACTGAAAACATCCATCTGGACACAGCTTTATTCAATATGGTGTCCTGCATGTTGTTCCATACAATTAAACAGGACATTTGGAGGAAATATTTATTCATTTATGGTGAATTACCCCCGATCTATTCTGAGTGGAAAGGTTTGGAATCTCACCATACAAACATTGAGGTAGACAGTAAACTTATATGGTGCTTGTATTTCTAATATAATGCCTGGGTTCTGTGTTTATTGTGTATATGATAGTTCATATTAACAGACATTTACATTTTGTACTGTTTTCTGCTTGCATTAGTATTCAACTAAAACACATGACGGTTTGGTAAAGACATCTTTTGCTTCAATAACAGATTTTAGCCTATTGGTTAGTGTGTATCTGCTTTGCACACGATTAGTTATTTTGACCCTTTCTTCCCGTCAGTTTGTTCCTGGTTCTTCAGTTGGGTTGGAGGGCGCTTGAGGACTGGGAATTTTCAAATTGTGCCACTCCACTGCAGATCATTCAACTTTCTGTGTTAAGCAAGAACATGTATTTTGTCATTTTAAACAGTTATAAATGCACAGAAGTTGAATACTTACGAAGTAATATATATCTTTTCAAATATTTCACAAAAACGTAACATAACAACAATCAATTTTAAGTGACAGTGTTTTAAAATAAAATCTTACAAAAAAGAATAATTTCATTGTACGATTAGTGACTTGTTAGTTTGGTCAGAGTACGTGTGTATGGCGGGGTATCTTGTGAGCTCATATGTTCTGGAGAAGGCCTCTACAGATGACCTGTGGGTGGTATTTCAGGCATGTCAGGTGTTCGGGGAGACTATATGGTGTTTGTGTGTGAGCTGACCGACACTTGAGTGGGTGGTTGATGTGTGTGGTCATTCCTGTGTGTCAGCTGCATACCAAGAAATGTGTGGCGATTGACAGCAGTAAATATGGCTTAGGACTCTTTAGCAATTTCAACTATTTTGTTTAATTAGAGGTACTGTGCCCATTACAGAGAACCCAGAGTGTTAGCACTATCCCTGTACAATGTAATAGTTCCTTTAAATATTTGCAGTACAGGCTGAATCTCGCTAACTTTCACTCGCTCTTCAGGACTGAGTGGAAAAGTCTGTTACTTGTCAGTTGTATATAATACAGCTCTTAGAAATGTAGTGAAGAGGCAGGTAGTTGATATCATTCCATATAGACTTGTTTAAGAGAAGAGTGCCCACTCTGTGTGGCTCTGGGGTGGATAATGTCAGAATTGAGAGGTTGGGCCTCGGTGCCCTGGGATTTTCCATTCCCCTGACTCAGTCTGTTCAAGGCCAGTCTATCGACAGTAGAAGACAGACACTTCATCAGAGCTCACACACAACATTAACAATACACATGCTGTTGATCTTAAGGAAACATAGGGCTTGGCAAAAACCACTGACCTATTTACCGTAATATTTACTTGTTTATATTTAGTTAAAGGCCATAGGTGGGGCCTGACTGAAGAAAGTCTTCACTGTACAGTAGTAAATTCATCTAGAAAAAAACTTCAACCTAGGAAAGTGCATAATTAAGTATTTAGGTGTGGTGTGTTTTGCTGTACATGGGGTGTAGATGCTTTCATGAGTTCCTAGTTTAGTGAAGTAACTACCTGTTCCGATGAAAACTAATGTTGAAGAAAGCATTTCTGGCTATTTTCCACAAAAAACTGGGTAAAAGGTTATTTAGTGATTGATTTGTAAAGAATTACATGTATTACCTTATTTAGCTTCTGGATACAGAGGGAACTATACATTTGTTAAGTCATAGTGATTTATTTCATACTATTTTATAAATAAAAACACAAAAATAATCAACAATATGATCATGAAAGCATGTATTTTTGTATAATGTCAACGAGCAGAATGAGACAACGTTCATGAAACAGTCATGACATTTTTCAGGAATATTAGCAACGTGCGATGGATGGTAAATAGATTTAAAAAATGACAAAGCAATGTAAAAATGACCAATGAGTGTGACATGACCACGTTGTTGATTAATTAAGTATCACTGGGCAGAAGTATAAAATAAATACATTTTTGACGCTTTCTCTCAATACAATGTCAAATTCTTTTTCAGTAGTTATTTTAATTCAAACAACTATGCCCCGAACAAAGTATGATTGTCTATGATGTGAGGAGGAACATAGCACATTTTTAATTTCTCTTATTATTATCAATCCCTAACATGAAACATTGTCTGGCCCTTCCATACAGAGCTAGAGCCCGTCAATAAATCTCAAGCTTTACAATAAGACCTCTCCAAGATCTCTCCAAACCTATCCTTGCCAGAGCCTTTATCTCTCCCCAGCTAGGATTTTAGTGGCAGGCAGCCCAAAAGACCCACAGCCTTGTCCACGGAGCTTTGGAGAAATCTCACTGTAGCGCTACATCTCACAGATATATAGCTAGCTTCACTCTCCCTCATCTTCAGCCAGGCATGGCCGCAGGCGACCATTAGGTGGTTATTTTATGCTGGCTGAACTAGCTATTGGCAGGGGCAGCTTTTTTGATTTGGAGGCCTAAGGTAGAAGCCTGTGTGAGCCCCCTCACCCATCCAGATCCTAAACCAGGAAAACATGTACCGAGCATAACATGATATTATCCTAGAGGCTAGTGTACCAGAAAATGCACAATATAAGTCATCATAAAACAAACCAAAAGTAAAATTTGCATAATGGTAATAATATGCTCATCTTAAAATGGTCTTTACTCCAATAGCATTTATGAACTTTCTGAAACTATTGGCTAGCTGTTTTGCATTTACTGTTCATCAACCAACTCACAAAAGCTGTAAAATCATTATTTTGGGATATTTCAAAGCGATGGCACAATTTTTCCCTACAACAGTCGTCAGCAGAAATTACTCCAAAGGGCTATTTTATTAGCACATAAAGCAACAAAACTGGCCTTCTTTAGATTAGGTATCTTCTTTAGATTAGGTATCTGGAGCATCAACATTTGAGTCTCAAAATGGCCAGAAACAGAACTTTCTTCTGAAATGAGTTAGTATTTTCTTGTTCTGGGAAATGTGTGTGTTTGGAGCCAATTTCCTCCTACAACAGGACAATAAAACTATTCAATAACTATTTAGGGAAGAAGCAGTTGGTCAGCTGGTATTCTGTCTACAATAGGGGTGACCAGCACACTCACCGGATCTCCATCCTCGGGGAGCAGCTTGACCTTTTGAGTCATAACAACAGCCCATCAATCCAATCCATCTTGTGGGAGGAGCTTCAGGAGGCGTGAGGTAAAATCACCTCAGAATACCTCAACATATTGACGTCTAGAACGCAAATGGTCTCCAAGAATGTAATTGCTGCACATTTTGAAGAGATATTACTTTTTCAATAAATAAAACATTATTTCTAACCTTGTCAACGACTATATTTTTTCTATAAATGTTTCTATATTTTCTATTCAAATTATTTGTTGCATGTGTTTTTTAACGGAAAACAAGGAGATTTCTAAGTGAGCCCAAACTTTTAAACGGTAGCGTATATCTCACCCAAAAGTCCTACATGCAATGTCCAAAAAAAAAGTATACACCACCAAACATATTTTTTCTTCTTTTGACAACTTTTTCTCTTGAAAGCAATCTTATAGTTTTATGCTAATTTGGACATAAATAACTATGCTAAATAGACTTTTTTCTGCCACGATTGAACGCACAGAGTAAATGGCCTACGTTGCCACAACGGTAATAATTACATTATTCAATTAATTGATAAGGAATTAAGTGTAATGAGTGTTTGAGACGACAGGGAAATATTAGCTCCCATCTCTAATCCATTTAAATTGAGTGAAAGTGAAGGTCTGAAATACATAATGTAATTACACTTACCTGTTATATTCAGACAAAAGCTCCTTGGAGTTGGACTTGGAGAAGTGCTTATTGTATTTCTATGAGGCACAGTTCAGTCAACAGATGGCGCTCTATGGGTAATGGTAGCGCATAGTAGTAGCCGTTAGGGTAGAAGAAGTCGTCAGTGCCCGATGAGTGAGTTCATGTATGCACACGATAGAAATGTCATATTTCAAACAGGTAAATTGCTTTTTAACTTACCTCTGGTAATTGACAATGTTAGTACAGTTGAGTGGAGCCCGTTTCGCAGGTAAAAATGCAGAAACATTGAATTAGAACTAATTCTACCTATCTTCTGTGGTAAACATGGCGGGCACTAGTCAATGATTTTAGCCGACTAAACTAGGTGATTGTCCAGTACCTTTCTACGTTATACGTTTGAAGTGTGTATGTATTAAAATGTTGGACATTTGGCTGAATTGAGGGAATGTTTGTAGCACTTAAGTTAGTAGTATGTCTAATGCAGTGTAATGCTAATCGTTGCTAGCAGGCTAAAGCTACTGCCTAAGTTATCCTGTTGCTATCTCAAAAGCTGTTAAGTACGAAGGTTCAAAATGAGATGTATTCACAATATTCAATGCTGATGTTTTAATGTTTGTGAGTACAATGGAAAAAAAATTACATTGACTGATGTGTTTGGTGTTCATTCTCAAGCCTTGAGTTTTCAGGTGTGTCTTTTTGATTAAGCACAGCTGACCCGATTTAGCTAATCACCAGGGCTATTTAGGGTTCTAGTTTGGGATTACACCTTTATGGCATTATTAGCATTAGCATAATAACATTATTTCAAAGTCACACAGTTATTGAGTGTTAGTTTGGTTAATCTGGTCACTGTTGTTTAGTAGCCACTTTATGTAAGCATACTTTCATTTTCACAGGGTACAGATTCTCGTTCGTTGTCGTGTTTGTTTTGTAATGATGTTTATGGCAATGTGTCTGTTGTCAAAGGTGTTAAAATACCATCATTATAACCTATATGTAGTGAATGAATTATGGAGTGAAAGAAAATGGTAGCTACTGGAAGGTACAGAGTACGTGATGAGTGAGTCCTCGAAATCCATTAAATGCTGGTTCTGTCAATTCAACAGATATGTCGTGAACTGTGTAGAAGCTAGACAACAAGGAAATAGCAGAGAAAATTGGCTTGTCCCCATCTCCAATTGCTCGTTTGAGGGGAGAGGTCACAGTATTGACCTCCTCTTGCAGAATAGCGAGTACATCACTCCCTGTCGCCCGTCTTTTAGCCTTCACCGTCCTTCAACCTGACTGTCTGCACGCCATTCACTACACACCTGGGACAAATCATTTTGCACACCTGCTCTGCATCACTTCAGATTGACTAATTACGCCCACCTGGTCCTCATTACCCTAGTCTATATGTTCCATTGTTTGTGCCTGTCCAAGCAGAGTATTGTCATGCCAAGACGGTATTAGTCCTTGTTTCTTGTTATTTGTTCTCCGTTTTGGAACCGTTGTTTGAGACTTATAATTTTTCTATAGTAAAACTTACGTTCCTGTTTTACATCACACTCCGCGTCAGGTGATGTGTGTTTCTTAGTGGATGAGGTGGAGGATTCAGATTTCTTTATTGTCCATTTCCCTGTGTTATGTCGACTACTGAAAATTCCGTTTTTTTAGATATGCGTTTGTGCTGATTTATCAAATCCAAATGTGTCCTTTGCTTCTTTGGGCTTGTTCATGTCATACGACTGCTGAGTATATTAGTCCTGCTGTAACAGTGAATGAGGCTTTCAGGTAAAATGACTGAAAATTAAATTGCTAAAATCAACAAGAATTGTTGCCAAAATAGCTCCGTGCAGCTTGCCACAGCTGCACAGAGTACAATAATTTAAACAACTTTTATTTTTAAGGTCTTTTCAATGTCTTCAGAACGTCTTTTCAATGTCTTCTGCTACTAGGAGTGCAGCATTTATTTGATCTGAGAAGCAGATGGGGCCTCAAGCTTGTTTTTTTTTAAATGACTATTCTATCTTTGTATTTTGGTTTTCTTTGCCCAGTACACTAAGCCACTGATTATGTGAGGCCAGAGGCAGTTGCTTCTTATACCTTCTGGTAAGTGCCACTAGCCATGCCTTAGCTTTGGCTGCCCTTTGTACCACTGTAGGTCTCTCATATTGGAAGCAACTCATTCTCCTTTGGCTGCCGAAGAGAAAGAGGCAGTGATGATGCATTGTGGTCAACATTCTTTTTTGTTAGGTAAAGGAAAATCTGTCAATCATTTTGTTGTATCAAAAATAGAAGGCTGCCATCAGTCGGACAATCTTTTACAGAATCTTCTGTTAATGCATCCGCCGAATTGGCAAACAGGAATACCAAACAGTGACATCACTCGCCGCCAAGCTACCACGAGCACTGGCTCACATACCTCTTCACGACACTTGTTAAACTAATATTTACAGTTGAAAATAAACAACCTGTGGCGGTCGAGCGACGCCGGTAACATCTGATTGGTCCAGACTAGACTAAAACAAATTTGTCCGGTGCTCGGACAGTTCCAGTACAGCGCAAACCCAAATGGGCCAAACAGAGGCGCCGCTGTTCAGTTACAGGCACTGGTCTATGCACACCCATCAGCCCGCTGTACACACAAACACACTGCCTGGATTTTGAAATGGAGGAACTGGAAAAGACTAGCTCTACAGTATACTACAGTACAGTAAACACATTACATTCAAACCCTTCTCTGTTCTGAGATGATGACTGAAGGCCAACTGACCTTTATTGGCCACACTGACCACTGTATGTAGGGAGCTACCATTTGTTCATGGCGTGTAGTTGTAATGGGACGATGGCCCAGAGGAATTATCTGTGAACCACAATGTGATGGACCCAAAATAGAAAGTCACAGCGTTATGTCTGTGTTTTCCCCAGCGTGAAATAGCACACCCGGTGTTTACAATTTGCTGACAAGCGCGGTTGAGACGATTTCTAAATGGCAGAACTTATCGTCTGTTCACCGCGTCAGATCGTTTTTTGACGACAATGTCTCAGTGAACTCATTGTTCACCTGACGGCCGTGTGCATTTCCACGAACAAGTTGGGACGGGAACTTTCACCCGCCGTCCAGACAGAGGAACGTTGACAAGAGAGGTGTGACAGTTTTCATGAGTGAGCGCAGACGTTAAGATGACGATTCAGAAGGATGAACAAAGAAGCACATAGAGAGAGTCTTGTGTTTGTGCGATTCACATCTTCATGGTGACGTCTCCCTTTACGTTAAGTTCAATATTGAGTCAGTGACTAACGAAACCTCACATCACTTAAATTACCCCCTAACAGTCTAGAAAATAGAATCCACGTTTTTCGACTACGAGTCCTAATGTGTAGGTTATTTTTAACAGCTTGTCTGACAACCCACACTCCTTGCTCCGACCAAACGTTCCTAGTTGTTTTTTCCCCCCGCGAAAAGTCTGCATCTGAAAATCTTGATACGGTCTCCTAGTTTGCTAAAAGACCTAACCATCAGCTTGGTCCATAAGATCGATGAGTTTGGTCACAGCCAGAACACACTTGTAAAAAATGACATTTGGCTTCGTACTTCGTTTAGGTTAATATGTAACACAATAATCCTAGTTTGACCATCACCTAAACAACTCCAATTGAAGGAGTCCCACTGAAGTATTGTTAGCAGAGGATGTCAGTTGAATTGGTCAGGCTTGTGTACGATACACTATATCGTCTCTGTACACTGCCAAGTGTTGAAATGGAAAAAAGCTATTTTTCCCAAGCATACCTGTAAGCATCTTGGAAGTCGGAGGTCTATCATCGCCTGATGTATTTGGCAGAGAGAACAGTTGGATGAGGCTTTTGAAAGCCTTGTAGTATTACATTATTGCGCAGGCCAAGATAGAACCGTTGAAAGAGCCTTGTAACAGTACAGTATTTGTTTCAGGAGTGATTTTAGATAACATTGCTGGGGAGACAATGGGGTCACTGATCTGAGTCCAGTGGTAAAGGAGAAGTCTGAAGGTCTTGGTTAGATTACAGTACTGCCCCTCATTGGCCAGGCTGGTCGGACAATATAAGAAACGTTGTTAATGCATCGGACCGGAACAATAGTAATACTGCACCGTTTTGTCTTAACCACATTCAATTTACTGTACACCGAGATTTGGAGGTCTACGACCATCAGGGGAACAAACGGTAAGCTCTGTTGGTTACCACGGAGATGGATTTAAGCAGGCCCCTGAAATGCCCTCTGGGTAAATCGTAGGAAAAATAAAAAGGCATTGGTGGTTTTGCTTTTTGTTAGTAACAGAATTAAGAAGGCGTCCGAACAAGCAGAATCAATGCTGTTTTCAATTTATATACGTTGATATATTGATTCTGAGTGTGCAGAGATCTTTTTTCTTTTGTTACTAGTTAATTCTTAGTTATTTCCTGGCACTAAATATTTGACAGGTGTGCGACAGCTCGTCCTAGTTAAAACCATGTCTTTATTACCAATACCAGTTGTCAAAAATAATTATGAGGAGTTCAAGGAATATAATTACCCAGAAAATTACAGTACAAAATGTGGCATGACTGAAATAATATAGTGGCTGACAACAAAGTTGAGAACGCGCATTCCGACTCGATTCCCACGCTATCCTGTCAACGTGCATTATACTGCACAAACATAATGAGCTAAATGTCTCATCGAGCTGAAATCATCAGCTTTGACTGCAATTGTCAGGTGCGCAAGTCCGTCACATCCATCCATCCAGCTGTCAGTCCGCAGAGAAGCTCAGAAAGGAATCCCTTATCTGAGGCTGTGGAGAGGAAAGGGGAAGAGGTTTACTGAGGGGGGTTACTGATGGAGAGGAGGAGGGTTACTGAGGAAGGGGCGGAGGGATTGGTTTCAGCCAAGCAGCTATTGGCAGAAGCCCGGACCCTCTGGGTAATTAGCATGACGACAAGCTTTGATCAAATGAACACAGTTGTTCTATAGTTATTCTCGTAATGTCAGTCGGTCCAATGGACATTAGCATTTAGCGGATATATAAAGTCTACACCCCCCTGTTAAAATGCCACGTTTTTGTGATGTGAAAAAATTAGACCTAGATAAATCATGTGACCTATAACGTGAGAACAATTGAAATTGAAAAACAAACTGAAATCTCTGAGGGGGAAATGTTTTAAATAAAAACCTTACAATTGCATTAGTGCGTACACCCTCTTATAACTGGGGATGTGGCTGTATTCAGAATTAACCAATCACATTTAAACTCATGTTAAATAGAAGTCATTACACACCTGCCATCATTTAATGTGAGACTGATAAATCACAAATAAAGATTTTTTTTCATGATATTTTCTTAGTTGCATCTCAGAGCAAAAGCCATAGTCCGCAGAGAGCTTCCAAAGCATTAAAGGGATCTCAGTGTTGGAAGATATCAGTCAGGAGAAGGGTACAAAATAATTTCCAAAACGTTAGATATACCATGGAACCCAGTGAAGACAGTCATCATCAAGTGGAGGAAATATGGCACAACAGAGACATTACCAAGAACTTGATCGTCCCTCCAAAATTGATGAAAAGACGAGAAGAAAACTGATATGGGAAAGTCCGACATGTATGTTTGCTGCAAAAACAATACTTCACATCACCCAAAGAACACCATACCCACAGTGAAGCATGGTGGTGGCAGCATTGTGCTTTGGAGCTGTTTTTCTTCAGGGTTGAGGGAATTATGAACAGTTTCAAATACCAGGCAACTTTGACACAGAGCCTTCAGGCTGTAGGTAAAGCGGAAGTTCACCTTTCAGCACGACAACGACCCAAAAGATTTCAGTTTGTTTTTCAATTGAATTGTTTGTTTATGGGTTACATTAAAGGTGGGAAAAGACATGATTTATCTTTCTCTAATTTTTTCACATCACAAAAACGTGGCATTTTGACAAGGTGTGTAGATATTTCATATCCACTGTATATATTCCTTTCTTGTTTCTTTCCAACTCATCTCTGCCTTTTTCTTTCACTCTTCTTTCGTTGAATTTGCTTTAATCTTTGTCTAAAAGGCAGTATTATACCAAGAAGGACGAGAAAAAGGAAATAATGTATTACATGGATTGGCTGAGTTGTCTGCAACCTGATTTGATTTGTAAAAAGTTAGATTTTCCTTGTCCGAATACTACTATTCTTTGACTGACAGCTGACATTTTTGTATATTTTATTTCATGGCATTTTATCTGTTGACACAGCGAAGTGGTTAGAAGTAGAGGAGAACGTTTTTGCTAAACAAGCATTAGGTTGGCATTGACCCTGAAGCAGTAAATGATGGTGATGCAGTATCTCTGCAATTAAAATGAAAGTGCATAGAGTAAATGTCCCGTTAATATCAGGACAGAAGGCTCAGTATGTCAAACACTACTAAAACCAGAGAACAGTAAACAGTAAGAAATTATGGCTGGGTTTTTATCTTACCCAAGGAAAACGATCTTAAAATATCTCTTAAGTCATTATTTAGTCATTATTGAGTAATTCCAATTTTAAAGTGTAATTCTGAGGTAAATACCGTGTAGAATAATGCCTACAGCGAAAAAGCTTGTCCGATGTTTCACCTATGAACACTCCACCACACACAGGTGAAGTTTCACTCTGAGAATACGACACGTAGAATAAAAGCATTGTGTCTTTTTTCACCAGAAAAAAGTATATGTGCATTAGCAGCTTATTTTGGAGCTCTAATCATAGCATTACACTACACTGCCTTTAGGTTCACTCTATCCACCCTCTCATTTGACTCAGATTCAATAGTGACTTAGTGCATTTCAGATGACTCCACCTTCAGTCCTCCTCAGCCAGCTCTCTCTACAAGTGCATTCTCTTACTGAAACCAAACATCCTGCTTCTTGGCCTCATTGCCCTGAAACTACCCTTCATACAATCCCTATATGTCTCTGATAGAGATGAGAGGCAGATAAAAACACAGCTAATAACTGTAAGTCATAACGTGAACCGAAGTATGACTAACATGCTTGTCAGGGGGGACTGAAATGTGTTAATTACTAATGAGATAATTTTATATTTTCTCGGACATCGGTCTGTAATAGAAAGCCCTGTTTTATAGTGTCGCTTTGCGTGCATCTCCATGCATCAGACGGAAATGTATACCCCAACTAAATATTCCAGAGGATTACCAAACTCTGGGGAACAACAACAAACTCTAACAAGGATGTGAGTGTGGCCCTGAGGGCAATGTCCGTGCTTTAGATGGAGGGGTAAAATAACACACGCTAAATGTCTCTGCCTGGCCTCACCACAGACGTTGTGAAGAAAGGCTTACTTCATGGGGCCTCGCTCTGAAGACTCATCCACACCGTAGACCTGACCTAGTTAAATCACAACACCACTCCTACCGGCTGAGCTGAAAGTCAGGTCTGTGACAGAGAGCTCTACAGAGATGGTTTAAATTAGGACCACCCGAGGAAGGAAAGAACCCCCATGCGTTTTGGCAGAGAGCCTCAAATGTTTTTTTTTCCTGACTTTCCACTGACCTGCAATTTACACTGACAGAGATTCAACAAAGAAGACTCGTTTATTTTGCAGTCCAACAAATCGAATGTATCTGTGGTGCTATGGGATGCTTTTGTTATGGGATTTGTTATGGGATTTTATTTTCCATTATTTCTGATCATCTTTGTCTGTTCTTGTCAGTTAAATATCACTTCCTGTTGTATTCTCGCCAGCAACGCGCCACTGATTCCATTTCCCTCCAGACTCAGGTGTGTCAGTGGAGCCTGCCTTCTCCTATAAAGTAGTGCCTCTATGATGTCACCTCCTCCTGATTCGCCAATCTCATTCCTGTCCAGATCCACCTGCCTCAGGCTCTGATTGTCTCTCAGCATTTCAGCGAACAGTCTAGCTCCCTGGTCTCCTAGGTTATTCTCGTCCAGTATTATATGGTTGAGGGTCATGTTTCCCTTCAGGCTGTCAAAGAACTCGCTCCAAGCCTCTAGGTCTGCAGCGTCAGTCTGGGCCAGCCCCAGGTACTGCAGCCTCGAGTGGTTTCTCATGTAAAACGTGATCCCTCTCAGGCCGTCCCTGGTGAGTCTGTTCCCTCCTATGTCCAGCTCCAACAGTGTAAAGGGGTAGACAGTGCCCCCGGTGGTTAGAAAGACACCGTCACCTGGGTGTGTTATCGGGTTCTGGTCCTGTGGCTCTTCGGTCCACAGTGGCGTGGTCGGGTCTTTCATGGTTTTCTCCTGGAAGTGAGCGAGTCCAGCCAGTAGAGTCAGAACTCCAGAGTCTCCCAGTTGGTTTCCGAACAAGCTGTGAGGAAGAAGTATTGGCAGTCAGATTTCAAAGAACACCTTCGATTTCCTTTGAAGCCCGCTTGACCGGTAAGGCTTTTTTTGGACAGCTGTTGTGTTGTGGACCTTGAGCAAATTGTCCCATTGGTGTTAAAATACCATTTTTTAGGGTTGACCTGAGGGCACTCTCAAAAGCACGTAGCTTCTTTAGCGCCATACACGTGTGTAGTGATACACCCAAGGTTTAAACAATAGTTTAGAGGTAATGGTATGGCATTAGCTGGACTTAGACATCAAAGGGTTTGTGACGGCAAGCCACAGCAGCTCACCGGATCAAGGGAGGTGTGATGTTCAGAGGTCTACACCCTATCAGTCGAGGGTTGTCAGTATTCTCCTTGGTTTGCTCTCTGGAGATCTGAGGAGTTCTGAGGTCTTCTAGTCCACACTAGTAATGTACTACACACACACACACACACAGTGACTCACTGCAATCCTTTGACCTGGGGCATGGACCCCAGAAGGTCCAGGAGAATGTGGGCCCCGTCAGGTCCAAGGAGGTTGAGGTTGAGGTTAAGGAGAGTGACCTCTGAGGGGGTCCTCTTCAGGGCGTCGGCCAGGCTCAGCAGGAAGTCATCTGTCAGGCCCGTGTTCCTCAGCACAAGCTGCTCCACCTCATCAGACGTCTCCAGCACCTGCATCATGGCATCCAGCTGCGCACGGAGAATACGAGAAGTGGACATGCTATTAGAGACAGGCCGGGTGTCAATTCAAGAGTGAGAGAAACGGAGAGATGCTACAGTACGGAGATAAACAAAGATGGAGAGAATATAGTACACTAATTGTAGGTCCAGGATATGAGATGACCAGAAGAGATAACTGTTCTATTTCTGGTTGCTAGATTACAGTTGTCATATGTTGCTGTTTAAAATGTTGCACGGTAGGTGTTTTGTGTTTAATGACCGAGAGAAAAAGCGGCAGCCTGTCATCTACTTGTCAGGGACTCCAGCTGTATCCGGAGTTCTGGACGCTTTGTTTTCTACACTGCGCACATTCTGAAAGACCTGCTGATGAATTAAAAATCCATTATAGAATAGCAAGAATGTTGCAATACTGAAAGAAACGAGAGTACAGGCGATCCAGAGATTCCTGTTGCCACCCGAGTGACATTTGATTGAAATGTGACCCATATTGGAACCTTGAAGCGTTGAGGTATTTGTCGTTGGTTTGTGAGCATAACTGGGGAATGTCTTGGACAGAGCTCTGACTGAGACTGTTGTGGTATGAACTGGTGCGTGGAGATAGCCGACCTTGGTCTGAAAACCTATTTAAAATGTCCGCTGACCACTCACATTCATTCAAAAATATATGTAATTGTAAGAGGTCAAGTATGGGGTTCCTCAATTCCTCACACGTGGAAATGTTCTACATGTCTGTTGGTGTGACAGGGAAATGTGTTCAATCCAACAGAGGTAGAAACCAGCTAACGCTAAGGTCCAGAAATATCTCAAATAAATCTATTCCAATGGCCATATAGTTACACATACACCAGCGTACAAGTCTTATAGATTAAAGGGAATAAACCCCACACTATCCCTTTAAATTAGTTTGTTAAGCTAATTTTATTCAGACAGCTAAAAAAGGTTATTCAATGATGGATATCAAAGTGAATGATCTTCCTTCGTCATCTGAATTTGACTTTGAGCATAGTGTGTAACGGTCACATTTACTGACATGTCAGACATGCAAACATACACACATACTGTACATACATACTGCTTCATCAAGCTATGTCATTGTGATATTTTGGAGTAAGTGGCAGCTACTTTCCTACACCTGTTCTCCAATTAGCACATTTGTCATTTTTGGGACTACAGAACTTCCATTGTGAAGAAAAAATATTATACAAAAATCCTGTAATTACTCACGACCTACAGTATATCACAAACTGAACTCCACCTGTACATGTAGTTCCTGTTCTGTCGTTGGAACGTGACCAGTTTCCAGTCCAGGAGTGTCCTCTTCCCTAAGCTCTGGTTTAGGACGCAGAGTGCTGTCACTCTCCTCGCTGAGCTCCACATCTGAGCCAAAGAGTTTAGGACAAGATGACAGCTTCTTCTCCAGACGCCGCCGCTCCAGAACTTGAAATGCACACATGGACAGACACAAGGGAACATACGCTTACGTTTTGGCACTAACTTCATCAGTTTCTTGCATTTTTTCAGGTTTCAGGCTGGGCGTCTGTAAAATAACCACTGCTCATGTAAAAAGGCCTTTATGAAATCTATTTGATCGACTGATCCCATACATTCTTCCCAAAATGATTCCAGGATCTATTCCAGGTTCTTCTCTCCTCTACCCTGCCAAGCTGAGAGTTATCTCCAAAGACCGGAGTTTGTTCCAGACGCTGACAGATTTGTAAAAGAGCCCCTATAGTTAAGAGGTCTTGCAGACGGTATTTTATTTATTGTGTCTGTGTCTGTGTTGGTCTGACTTGGTTTAAAGCTGTGTCGGACACAGACTTAGTTAGGTAGCAGTGGTGATAGACCGTTCTCTCTGGGTAATATAGCTTGTTAGCCTGTCAACCTGATCGAAAAATTATTGATCCACATTATGGTTGTGTCTGTGGCCCGATTTAATGACATGGACATATAATCAACTTACTGCTCATACAACTCTGGATTACCTGAATGTAATTCCTACACTTTCATGAATTTGTATGTTATGCAAGAGACCCTAAGAATGTTAACTATGCAGCTTACTTTGCTTTTATGTCCACTTTGTCTTTCTCTTGTTGACAAATGTTCTCCTAATATAAATGCTGTGCCGCTTCTGATAAAAAATCTTCAGACAAAATCAATTAACTTTCAGTTAAATTGGATGATTACGTATTAAATGTGATGCAATTATAAAACGCTTTATGAGTTAAGATTTAGAAACCCATTGATATTATGATTCTTCTTTATTAGATCTCACTTTGTTGCATGTTTTATGTAAATCAAAACAGCGCTTTCTGGGAGTACCCCGTTCGTCTCTACTCAAGTTTTTTTTACTCACTGTTTGCCTTGAACAAGTTCTGTTTGTTCGGGCTCAAGTCCAACACAGCGCTCGTTGCCACACATTCCTTATACAGGTCCTTCAGTCTTTCCCCATTTCTGCTTTTCCCATTTGTTTCTGGACCCTTCTTTTTCTCTTGATTCAGAGCTTCCTCTTCCTGAAATGAATCTTCAAAAAACCACACTCCAGTTTGTTCCAACGTTTTTCAAGCTTACAAAGGTCTTATAAATGGAAATACCATGATACAGATGAATGGCTGGTCATCTGTTTCTTGACCTCAATGTGCGGAAGCATGACACTAGATTGTTAATCGTTCTCAGGTAAAAAAACACCACAGACACAGGTGGAGAAGCAGTTCAATAATGCTGGTTCAATAATACTCACTCGTCACTTTTGCTGTGTTAATTAATTCCTCATGTTGATCATGGTTGGCAGAATATTCTTTTTCCTGGGTTTTCTTATTATTTCTGGTCCTTATCCTATGAGTTCTGTGTTGAGGAGCAGTTGAACACGGAGGGTCCCAGATTTCACCTTTAACCCTTGACCCTTCACGGTCCTCTCTCTCAACAGCTAGGGCCATGCTGTCTTCTTCGTGATTGGCCCGGGCCTCGATGGACACGTTCTGGCTGGCACGGTCATTGTCATGTTTTTTCGAACGCGATTGACTCTTCCTCTGTTTGGGCTTTGTTTGCTTTCGGTTCTCCTTGTGGTTCTCCTTGTGGTTCTCCTTCACGTTGGTGCCAAAGGAGGAGTCTTCACCACTGTCTGTGGATCTGCTCCCTGTGTTCCCCTTCTTTAGGTGTTTGCTGGTTCTCCTCCTCAGAGTCTTCTTCGGTTTGGCGAGGAGGAACAGAGGAGACGAGGCACATGACTCCGCCATCTCTGCAGAGAATATTCAATTTAATTATTAAAGTGTATTATTTTAGTCTGACACACACAGTCCATTCATTCAAGTACTACGCTAATCCATTAATAGAATTGACTAAAACAGTAAATCCCTTTGTTTCTGTAATAGCGTACTTTATGTTTCCACAATAGCGACAGCCAAGAGCCAGAGGTTTATGTACGCCGTGCTGTTTTATGACATTATGACTCTGCAGAATATTAAAAAAGGGATTTTATCATCTTTAAAAAAACGTAATAGTGGAGGACTGTTGTAGTGATGCTTTATACCGTTGCCAAGGTTCTGGTCTGGAGGGAGACTGAGGTTCTCTTGTGTGTCATCGTTCAGTTGTTGGCAAGAGCTGTATTTCTTTCTGAGACTTGTACATCTAAAGAGGATTAGAAATACACTTAAAAATTCCCATTATATTTCCACTGGTGACCTCATACTTTGACGTTAACATGGAACTTTCCGCATTCAGCATTTTTTAAGTAAATGTATGGGTTTTGATATAGCCATGGCTTTGGTTTAGGCTAACCTGATGTGTTGGCTAAAAGTTACAATTGCATCCATTGTCTATTGACTTGGGAATTAATTCAATATTTATTAACAGATTATCTCACGTGTTGTATTTCTCTTAATGGCAAATCATGTACAGAATGCTAAATGATCACCAACAGTCAAAACTGGACTTTTTTGTCCTAAAAATAATACGCAATTTCTAGTCTCAAACAAACCGAGAGAGAAATGCTAGAGGTCACGTTAGAAGTGTAACAGTGCTATTATGACTGGGTTGAATGTTGACCTGTAGCAAGGCATCCCTCCAGCCAGCCAGGTGAGTCTGAAGCAACTCATTCTGCCCTGCTGGAAGCCCGGGGCATAACGGTATTCACAGCAGGCGCTGATCCGGGCAGCTCGGAGGCCGTTTATGTACAGAGTGCAGCTGAAGGGGAACCCATGATGCCTGCTGGAGACCCACTGGAACTGCTCTGTACAAAAAGACGTGCAAACGACAAACACTGCAGTGCTATATGAGAATATTAAAGAGCATGAATTTGACCTAGCCTGAACAGTACAGACTTTGGATTGTGTTTTTTCACACATGAACTATACAGTATTTTGTATTGGACCGCTGCTGGAGCAGTTAAAGGATTCTGTCCCTAGAGGGCGCTTTTTCTCCCAAAAGACAACAGTGTTTTTTTTATTTAACTTTAAAGCTGGCTTATTTAGAATTGTTTGTCATTGAGCAGACAATGATTAGCAAAGCAACACACAGTTAGCTCTTTCTTCCTAAAATAGATAAATTGGACAATGCAACTTTGACAGCGCGGGAGAAAAGAAAAGCTTGCTTGTGAATATTTGACTACAGGAGATGCAAACTACAATTACTTGATATGAGTGTCTATATTTGGGTGCCCAAGTGCTACAGATAAAATCAGGTAGGTCCCCTGTACACTGCAGAGCTTCTCAGACCTACCTCCTGGTTTCACCATGCCCTGGAAAACAGACATGTTTTCTCCCCCAGAGACCTGCTGGAGCAATTTCAGTTCATCCTTCTGTGCTCTTGCTGACCGCCGGTGACCGGGAGAACCCAGGTAGGTCATTGTCACGGTGACGTTTGACCTCTTGAGCTCCTTCAGCGCTTTGAGGTGACTTTGCTGTGACAGACCAAGGTGAGGTAAAAGAACAGTAGATTTAGAATGTTCTCGAGTTTCATTTGATCCCATTATTGAGTGAGTGTCATTTATCGTTTTGTTTCAATTATTCAATTACCTGTTGGTTGTTATAATTAGATGTTCTCTGTGAGCCGACAGAGGCAAAGGATCCTCTGCGGTTACCATGCCGATGAGAGGATAAACAAGTCAGAGATCCTCTGACCGAGCCCAGGCTGGAGGCCTTGCTTTTGACCGTTAAGGCTGGGAGGTAGACGTGTCCCATTCCGGCTAGACCCTGAGGCACACGTGATGGATTAAGCTGTGGGAATTAATTTCAGAACCTGGTGAGAGCTGTGAAACCAACTGTGAGTAGAGATTTTGATTATAACTTGTTTGGAACGGATATCTCAATGTTTATATGCTATTTGTTGTCTTATAATTCTAACAGTATGTTGAATGGCGAAGGTATGTATGAAGATGGAGGAATTCTGACATGACGTGGCGATTTTAGCGCTGTGCTTCACAGGTATTTTAAACCACGTGGCCAGACATGCACTCTGCTTTATATTGATAATGTTAGTACAAACACTGTTGACAAGCAACGGTTTAACGCTGTAAACATGTCATACTAAGTGTATCTGGTATATGGATGAGGGCCAGGTGAACCTTTCAGAAGGTTAGCGAATGTTAGACTGCAAAGACAAGATCCCAAATATCCACAGAATGGTTATCCGCAGAAGTACCTTGTAGATTTCCACAGTGTCAGGGTTTTCCAACAGAAGTAGTTTGGTTTTCCCATTGATGACACTCGCAGCTACACTTTTATTAGCACCTCCAAATCGGCCCGGCATCTGAGGTACCTGAGGTGAGATGGATGCTTGTCAGGTCAAGATTCACTGAGAAACGTTTTAATCCTCGGAAATATTTTGCTTCTGAGAACTCACAGGTGTGTCTCTGTCCCGGACTTGACTCCCACTGTAGAGGAGATCCTGGAGGAGGCTCTGACTGTGTCTTCTCATCCGTTTCAAAGACTCCTCCCCATATGATGTCATTACTGCTGCTTGCTGTCTCCCTGTCTGGATAAGAGCAAACTGTATCCGGACAACGGGAATGGTTTCACCAAACTAGTACATTCAATAGCCCGTAGGAGCAGATGAGATGTTTCTCACCAGTTTGCCAAATTCTCTTTAGCATTGTCACAAGGTGGTTTGTGAATTAGCTAAACGAGATAATTGCAGACCGTGTCTTCTGCTGGACAGATATGAGTGGGGTTTGGACTGGAGTCAGGTGACCAGGCAGACAGGTGACCAGGCAGCCAGGGTCTACAGGAGTCAGGTGACCAGGCAGCCAGGGTCTACAGGAGTCAGGTGACCAGGCAGCCAGGTGACCAGGCACTCATCTGGCCAGAACTTTATGGTGTTGTTACAGTATGGATGAGCACAACAACAGAAGTTAGAGACTGACTTACAGTCTTTCTAATGACAGCAGCCCTGTGTGTGTGTGTGTGTGTGTGTGTGTGTGTGTGTGTGTGTGTGTGTGTGTGTGTGTGTGTGTGTGTGTGTGTGTGTGTGTGTGTGTGTGTGTGTGTGTGTGTGTGTGTGTGTGTGTGTGTGTGTGTGTGTGTGTGTGTGTGTGTGTGTGTGTGTGTGTGTGTGTGTGTGTGTGTGTGTGTGTGTGTGTGTGTGTGTGTGTGTGTGTACTGCTGTGATTTCTTCTATAATGGTGTCTAGTACTCTAAATTATGCTGTTTTGTTTGATAAATGGACACTTAGCCAAGTGGGCCCACAATACCTGTAGGTATTGTGTGTAAAACCTCAGTGACCCACCCACTGTATTTTTGTATAAATTAGCATGGGGTTTTTGGATGTATATTATTATCTAGCTAGCTCAGCCACTTTTCCCTAAAACGTTTACTGTGTGTTCAAAATAAATGTTTCGTGTGTGACGGTGGTTTTGGTTAGAGTTTTGGTGCTCGCTCTTGCTTGTCATTACTATAATTTATGTTACGGTCTGACTCCCTGCCAATCCAG
The DNA here is from genome assembly GCA_029465975.1 of Dallia pectoralis. Classification (NCBI taxonomy): domain Eukaryota; kingdom Metazoa; phylum Chordata; class Actinopteri; order Esociformes; family Umbridae; genus Dallia; species Dallia pectoralis. The sequence continues at coordinate 1,683,881 of CM055750.1, read as the reverse complement.
ACATTAAAAGGGTTTGTGACACACTGAAAGAGAGGGTAGGGTGGTTGTTATCTCAGAATAGTCTTGGGTTGACATTTACTGGATCATGTCAATTATAGCCCAGTTACTTCTAGTTAGATACATTATCAACTGGAAATTATCCAGTTTTAATTTCACATTGTTGTGGAGGATTTTGGACCTTTTCATAAAGCATAAACATTATTAAGCAAAATTGTTTTTGAACTATACACAGATCACTCATTTCACAAAAACCTCTATGATAAAAAATGAACATTGAAGAAAGTCCTCAACTCTAGTAATGCTTCAGCAAATCTATTTCCTTGAACTGGACGAGGATCCCTGTGTGATCGAAATGTTGTCACTTTGTGCGTTCAAATAAATATATTAGTTGGAGAGTCACCAGGACTTTATTGCAGACTTTATTATATTATTTCTATTATCCATTTTCATCTCTCTAAAACATATCGGTGATACAGGTTCTATTTTACCAGCAGCAAACTAGAATAAACCGCATCTTACCTGTTGTCTTGTCGGAGGGTTGTGTGTTGATTTCAGGTAATGTTCCCTGGAGGTAATCTGACTCCCATTCACCTGTTGATCTTCTGTTCTGTGCTGCTGTCTGACACCACCGTCCAGACATTGTCACCTGAGCACCTGGGTCAGTCCACAGAAGTAGAGGATCTCAATATGACTCAAATGTTCATTAGAAACGTTGTCCTAATAAATGAAATTGGCATCTTTTTTACCTCATAATCACTGTAGTGATTGTTTTTGAAGATTACCCTTTGGGATGGTAATGATAACATTAAGTTTAATGAAGTGGCAATTAGGTTTAGTTTTATTTTAGGTGCCACCTTATTCATGGGATCACCCATGGCTGAACCGGTGACTCAGCTTAGTCACTATGTCACACTGGATGCTCATGCATCTTTAAAGAGCCTGACCTTATTTCCTTTTGTCTCCCTCTTACAACATATGCTACTACATACTACAGTACATGACAAAGAAGATGTCTTCTAATAAGTTCTCTTCTTTTTAGCCACTGACTTTTTTTTAATGTTTCAGTTTTTTTGGTTGTGAGATTGATATTATATTGTTCATTGGATGGTTATCTAAATTCTTAAATATATTGGTTTAAATTAAAGTTGTGGCCCAAAAAATGACATTTGATTGTTTAAATTCAAAATGAATATCAAACATCAAAACTTGTAGCACTGTTCAATTGTAAAACCTGCCAGTCCTTTGGCTGTTGTTTAGTTTACCATGATTGGATTTGTCAATGACTGGAAAGCTCTACAATTTAAGCACATCATAAAGAAATATCTGGTAACATTCAGCAAATTGCTGGTTCTAAATTGAACAATGTTTGCATTCTGTAATTGTTGAAGTGATTGACAATCAGATAAAACATTTTGAGTGGGTTGAATTGATGACAGACCTTTAGACTGTCTTTTGAATTATCCCAGGTTTGAATTATCCCAGGTATTTGCCAGCCCATGTTTGGCTCTTAGTAATTTAGTTTGATTGCCTTGCCTTTTCCTTCTCTAGAGGAGGTTTCAAAGTACCATTGAACCAGCATTTTCTTAGTCTGTAACAATAACCTCTAGTCTGAGCTGTGACTAATGTCTGTCACTAGGCAACCGGCACTGTCAATCAAATAATGTCAAGCTGCATTCTCACATCCTGTCTGCCTGCTGCCTGGGTGAAAACTAGAGTCTCCTAAATTAATTAGCATTACAGTTTATTTATTTAAGGTTTACCAAGATATTTGGTATAAATAAACATGTCTTGCAACGGTGCCATAAAAAAACTGCATAAAAAACACAGAATGCACAGGAAACTGCCACAGATCCCTGTCTGAAATGGTATCAATGCTTCTGATGTGTCACTGTTTTAATAGTCTGAACAGGTATGAGTTGCTGCCATGAATAAAAGATACAATCATGTCGGTTATTTTGAAGGCAAACACAGATTCAGGTGTTTAATGCATAGAAATGAAGTGAATATAACTAAAATAAATGAGATAAAAACATGCTTCTTTATAAATAAAAGAATAAAAATACATGCAAAGTATAATCAATTAAATAATGTATTCTTATTTATTATGATTTTTCTTTTATATTTCCCTCTTGTATTTCCAAAACTCACCACTAGAGAGCAGTAGAGGACACCACTAATCCAGTCAATTCCCATCAGGAATCCCGTTCAGGGGGGAGAGGCTGGTTTTATGTTAATAATGTCTCTTTTCCATGGTCCTCCTGGGACTAACTGTGTCTCTGTTTGTTGTGCTGTGTAATCTGTTTCTGCTCTGAGGACAACTAAAGCCCCTATCCTAATGAAAAACAGTGCTCACGTCCCAATATTTATGTAATAAGTCCCTGAGATGCAAAGCTGCAGTTGAACCCCTGCGCATTCAATCACCAACATAATGGCAGCGTTAACATTTGCGTCCATGTTGGTTGTGGTGACGACATGTCATCTAATGAAGATCTGAAGCAACATGTCACATTGTAAGCTGATGGGACATTTATTTGAGTCTCCACAAAGTGATGCAATTAAATCAAAGCCTTAACATGGAACGGCGTAAACATTATTACACCACCTGGCTATATGTACCACCTAATGACACCTCACTGTCACCAGCTGACATCCATCTGACTGGGGAGCATATGGATTCTGGAACAGCAAACGTCTCCAGAGATGCTGACATCCACATCCCGGCATTATCAGCCACAACACTCCAATATATCTCGTCCTCCTCCACTCTCTCCATCTCTCCTGCCTTCCCCACTGTCTCATCGCTCTTTAACTCTTCCGACGCTCTGGAATAGCCTGCCAATCCAGTCTTTTAGACTGAACAAAATAAATGTTGGACAGTTTTATGTTGAGTCTGTATTGTTTTACACAAACTGCATCCACAGTCAGCTTCATTATCTCCTGGACAGCAGCACCCCTCTGAAGCAGACATGGAGGCAAAGGAGGACTGATCCTAATTCCCTGCTCCTTGCTCTCTGCTCCTTACTCTCTGCTCCTTACTCTCTGCTCCCTGCTCCTTACTCCCTGCTCCTTACTCTCTGCTCCCTGCTCCTTACTCCCTGCTCCTTACTCTCTGCTCCCTGCTCCTTACTCCCTGCTCCTTGCTCCTTACTCTCTGCTCCTTACTCTCTGCTCCCTGCTCCTTACTCCCTGCTCCTTACTCTCTGCTCCCTGCTCCTTACTCCCTGCTCCTTACTCTCTGCTCCCTGCTCCTTACTCCCTGCTCCTTACTCTCTGCTCCCTGCTCCTTACTCCCTGCTCCTTACTCTCTGCTCCCTGCTCCTTACTCCCTGCTCCTTACTCTCTGCTCCTTACTCCCTGCTCCTTACTCTCTGCTCCTTACTCCCTGCTCCTTACTCTCTGCTCCCTGCTCCTTACTCCCTGCTCCTTACTCCCTGCTCCTTACTCTCTGCTCCCTGCTCCTTACTCCCTGCTCCTTACTCTCTGCTCCTTACTCCCTGCTCTCTGCTCCTTACTCCCTGCTCCTTACTCTCTGCTCCTTACTCCCTGCTCCTTACTCCCTGCTCCTTACTCTCTGCTCCCTGCTCCTTACTCCCTGCTCCTTACTCCCTGCTCCTTACTCTCTGCTCCCTGCTCCTTACTCCCTGCTCCTTACTCCCTGCTCCTTACTCCCTGCTCCTTACTCTCTGCTCCCTGCTCCTTACTCCCTGCTCCTTGCTCCTTGCTCCCTGCTCCTTACTCCCTGCTCCTTACTCTCTGCTCCCTGCTCCTTACTCCCTGCTCCTTACTCTCTGCTCCCTGCTCCTTACTCTCTGCTCCCTGCTCCTTACTCTCTGCTCCCTGCTCCTTACTCCCTGCTCCTTACTCTCTGCTCCCTGCTCCTTACTCCCTGCTCCTTACTCTCTGCTCCCTGCTCCTTACTCCCTGCTCCTTACTCTCTGCTCCCTGCTCCTTACTCCCTGCTCCTTGCTCCTTACTCCCTGCTCCTTACTCTGTGCTCCCTGCTCCTTACTCCCTGCTCCTTGCTCTCCTCCATCTGTCCATGACAGCGTGGGTGAAGACAGACCGGAGATGATCTCTACTGGTGACCAGGACAGCCTGGTGTGTCAGGCAGCACCTCACCCTCCCTTAGACTCAGACACACACACACTCACACACACCCTCCCTAACTGACACACACCCACCCTCTCTTAGCCTCACCAGCACACACACACACACTCTTCACACAATCTTTTCTCTCATCATCTCCCCCACACTCTCTTTCCCTCTCTCTCATACTCTTTCCTCTTGTGCTCTATTTATTCCTCCTCTCCAACAGCTTCACCTGCCTGTCTCGATGCCTTGTAGGTTCCTATGTTTAACATGAAAAGTGTGACTCATACACAAACTCAGAGGACCAAACCTGCTCTATTCCATCTAAACATTATTATTGTATTCCATCTAACCTGATCTATACATTATTATTGTATTCCATCTAACCTGCTATATTTATTATTATTGTATTCCATCTAACCTGCTCTATACATTATTATTGTATTCCATCTAACCTGCTCTATAAATACCTACCAGATCTGTAACTATTTCTTCCTCTTATGTCAGCCATGTAGGAAGTGTACCATACAATATAAATGTGTGTCTTATTTGGGCTGACTAACTTCAGGCAGGCAGCGCTATACTTTTCCTGCATGTCTGCTTCTGTATCAATTAGCCTGCAGAGGAGGTTCTGTTGGCGTACACTAGCAACCCGTCAAAACACGTCCAGGTTATCATTCTCGATTAATTGTACAGTCTGTGGCAAGTGAACGGGATTGAAGAGAGAAGTGGTCCCAGATCTGTGCATTTCCTCTCATCGCACCTACACACATGAGGAATCACCGGGCATTGAAACTTTGTTTGCATTTTCTTCTCCTACGTGGGCCCCCCTGATTTCAAGGAAACATCGACAACCGGTGCACACTGAGGTACTTTGTGTTCATGTGTTTGTTTGTGTGTTGAATACAAGACACTCTGCTGGATGGACACTGTATGTTTGTGAGTATATAGAATACGGCGGACTAGATGTTGATGGTTGGGTTCCTTGGTCGTTGTTGCATGTGCATATTGTACTCAGGTTACAGGGATTTTATACCTCTTACTGTCAAGTCTGTTTGTTTGATCTAAAAAAGAAAGGCTGATGTGTAAACGCTACAAGTCAAGGTTCTGATTTTGAAAGGATGTGACAGTGGGAAAGACAGTGGAGGTTTGCCTCGAGACCTCTTGATATTTGTTCTGAATGACTTTTCATCTGATGACATAATCATGTCAGGTTGATTATGTCAGCCAGTCTTGATCGTAGAAGGTGGTTGACTTGTACAATGCTCTAGAAGGTGCCTTCCTGATCCTAACACCCCTCTATCAAACCTCTGCTCCTCTTCTGTCCATGAAGCTTTCATTTTTCTGGAACAATCTACACACTGAGTTTTCTTTCTCTCTATTCTCACTATCCTCCTAAAACAGCTTCACTGTCCTCTGTTCAATTCACAGTTTTTTTCCGTTTGTTTCGGGGTATTACATCAAATAGCATGTCGAATTCCTAAAAATAAGTATTCCTAGGAATAAAAAATTAGCACTGAATGGATATCAGTCGATCGTTCTTTCGTTTTAATTACAAACAACGTAACAACATAACAACGTAACAACTGGACAGCATAACAACGTAACGACTGGACAATGTAACAATGTAACAATGTAACAATGTAACAACGTAACAACTGGACAACGTAACGACTGGACAATGTAACAACTGGACAACGTAACGGCTGGACAATGTAACAACTGGACAATGTAACAACGTAACAACTGGACAACGTAACGGCTGAACAATGTAACAACTGGACAACGTAACAAGGTAATGACTGAACAATGTAACAACTGGACAACGTAACAATGTAACAACTGGACAACGTAACAATGTAACAACGTAACAACTGGACAACCCTACTTCACTGCTTATTGCCGGCTGCAGCCATTTGTCTTCGATTTGGGGCCACCTCTTCCCTAACGACCGTGGCCCTCCCTAGCAGTTTGGGGCCCCCTAACGGTCGAGGGCCTTAAGCGACCACTTATGTGGCTAATGCCTAAAACTGGCCCTGCATCTACCACCTTGTATCCTGCCACTCCAACCACAGAAAGACAGGAAAGGTCAGTAGTCTGTTCGATGTTTTGGAGCCTCTCGCTTCTGACTGGCTTATCCAGTTTCTCTCAGCACGATGTGTCAGTCCATAAATCAAAGGACAGTACGACCAGCACACTCCTCATTAGCATACTCCTCATTAGCATACTCCTCATTAGCATACTCCTCATTAGATGTCATGGAAACTTTTGCCCTCTTCTTTCCAATTGGTACTCTGACTTTATACTGCACATGTTCTGACCTGCACCCTTGAGGAATAGATGTCATTTGGGCTGACTCATGTGTCACAAATTAAATATGTATAACTCTGTTTGTTGACTAAGTTTTATTCTGGTACTGAATATGGGCAGTTAATGGTTTTCATTTGTATTATCTACCATCGACTGTTTAGCTTATATGAGATTATGAGGTTATGTCAAAATTAACTGCGGTGACGTTGGCTGTTGCTAGCTAGCTAGCTATGGAACGCTAAATACGGTCAAACTCATTAGCTCAAGATCTCAATTTGAACCAGGAGTCCAAAACAAGTGTGAATGGACCATTTGTATATTTGTAAAATTAAAAATGATTTTGAATTATTCTTCTCGATTCCCCCCCCGGAAATTAGCTTGTTCATTTAAATCACAGTCGAGACAAACTGTTAGGCTACTAACCAAATGTTAGAGACAAACTGTTACTAACCAAATGTTAGAGACAAACTGTTACTAACCAAATGTTAGAGACCAACTGTTACTAACCAAATGTTAGAGAAAAACTGTTACTAACCAAATGTTAGAGAGACAAACTGTTACTAAACAAATGTTAGAGAGACAAACTGTTACTAACCAAATGTTAGAGACAAACTGTTACTAACCAAATGTTAGAGACAAACTGTTACTAACCAAATGTTAGAGACAAACTGTTACTAACCAAATGTTAGAGAGACAAACTGTTACTAAACAAATGTTAGAGAGACAAACTGTTACTAACCAAATGTTAGAGACAAACTGTTACTAACCAAATGTTAGAGACAAACTGTTACTAACCAAATGTTAGAGACAAACTGTTACTAACCAAATGTTAGAGACAAACTGTTACTAACCAAATGTTAGAGACAAACTGTTACTAACCAAATGTTAGAGACAAACTGTTACTAACCAAATGTTAGAGACAAACTGTTACTAACCAAATGTTAGAGACAAACTGTTACTAACCAAATGTTAGAGACAAACTGTTACTAACCAAATGTTAGAGACAAACTGTTACTAACCAAATGTTAGAGACAAACTGTTACTAACCAAATGTTAGAGACAAACTGTTACTAACCAAATGTTAGAGACAAACTGTTACTAACCAAATGTTAGAGACAAACTGTTACTAACCAAATGTTAGAGACAAACTGTTACTAACCAAATGTTAGAGACAAACTGTTACTAACCAAATGTTAGAGACAAACTGTTACTAACCAAATGTTAGAGAGACAAACTGTATTTTCAATTACTTTTCAATGATACCCGAAAATATCTTTTTCTACTTCATTTTCATATATATAAATATATTAAGGTATTTTATATTGCAGTTGGTTTGGATCCAGTCTAATTAGCTCTGTAATAAAGCAGTGCATCACATATATAATCATATTTCAGATACCACCTGCATCTGACTCTCCCATCTGTCACATTCATACACGACTCCCTGTGGATACAAAATGTCCGTGAACGCCAATCATTCTGAGTCCACCCAGCACTGGTCGCAGTTTAATTTGTTATTAGACACTTAAAAGAATATTATTACGGATGTCATTACTCTCCAATGTGTTTTATCTATCTGTTTGGATTATCTTCAGTTATCTGTGTGTGACTTCCGTACACACTGTCGCTTCTTAACGCTCCCCACTCTGGTTCCGTTTCAGTACATTCAGTGCTAATTTGTAAAGGTGTGTTCTCTCATTTGGTCGTCGTGCTGCCTTCTCTGACACATTTGGGTTTCAAAATGAAGGAAATCAAACAGAACCTGCAGAAGCAGCCGTATTCACATGTATTTATTAACAGTGATGAATCAGCAGAGAAACGTGTCTGAGGGAGGGAGTGAGGAAGGGAGGGAGAGATAAATGAGCTGCAACTCTATTAAATGTTAGTAGGATGTATAATTTACCTCTCGTTCTTTATTAAAATAATATTCTCGGATACAGACATAAGTAGCTTTGCTTTTATTCCGTTCGATATACATTCATATTGTTTTCCCATGAACACGAACAGAGAGAGTGATAAAGCATTATGATGCAGACTCATTTCAGAGTTATGTCCTATGTTCTCCTTAGATCACAACTTACCATCTACGTGTTGTACAAGGTAATCCCTCAGGACCGCCGGATACACGACACATATTTCATCCAGTATTGTCCTAAAAGATATGATTGGCGCAAAGGTTAATTAACATTTATAGTTCTCTATATTTTAGGAAAAGTTAGGAGAAGGTTATGTGGTAGTGTGGCATCTGTGTCGTACCCAGTGACACACACACACACACACACACACACATCGTAACTACTTCCCCACCGGTTGTGAACAGGAAGTCTGGTCAGTAGCTGCCTACACGATGTGCTGTGTGGGTAGAAGATGACCGTTTTGCTGATTTGTTTTACTCTTGTCCAAAGCAGACGTATGGTTATTCAAAGTGGATGCATTTCAAGTATTGCTTTTCTTTCAGATTTGACCTTTTTTTGAATTGCAATTTATAATAAAGATCCTTACCTCCTCATAACTCCTAAGAGGCTCTGGAGCATCAAATATTGGTATATGTCAGGTGGACAAATACCCTCTCATGGCCCCTCCTCCTACCATCAACCTTAACTAGTTAAAGCAGTCCGGTCTGGGGGTTTGAACCCTGGCAACTGTGACGCGAATGCGCTGACACCAATTTGAGGTGGATTTGCACGCAGCCGTCGAAGTATTTACAAATGTCACTGGTGTGCAGAGTGTCATGTTAGCTACAGCTGAGGACCAGGAAGAGCAAGATGTTCAGAGGGTGAGAGGATGTGTGTGACTGTATCAGCTCTACCACACTGTGGTCGTGTGAGTTCGAACATGACGCTTCCATCCCATGTAGCACCCGGATGAATCCGGAATGTCTCAGAGCGGGGACGCCATCTAACATAGACAGACACAGGTCTCTTTTCTGATCTCTCTCTCTTCCTCTCGCACTCCCTTTCAATTCAAATCATATGGGCTTTATTGGCACGTGAAAGTTACAACCCTTTCTCTTTCTCTTGTCTTTTTTCTTGTTCCATTTCTCTTTTTCGCTTCTTTAGTTCTCCTTTCTTCTGTCTATACCTTCTCTTTATTTTCTTGTCTCTCTTTTCTCTTTTTCTTTTCTTGTCTCTCCAGGTCTCTCTTTTCTCTTTTTCTTTTATTGTCAATCCAGGTCTCTCTTCTCTTTTTCTTTTCTTGTCTCTCCAGGTCTCTCTTCTCTTTTTCTTTTCTTGTCTCTCCAGGTCTCTCTTTTCTCTTTTTCTTTTCTTGTCTCTCCAGGTCTCTCTTTTCTCTTTTTCATTTCTTGTCTCTCCAGGTCTCTCTTCTCTCTATTTTCTTGTCTCTCCAGGTCTCTCTTTTCTCTCTTTCTTTTCTTGTCTCTCCAGGTCTCTCTTTTCTCTCTTTCTTTTCTCTTGTCTCTCCAGGTCTCTCTCTTCTCTTTTTCTTTTCTTGTCTCTCCAGGTCTCTCTTTTCTCTTTTTCTTTTCTTGTCTCTTCAGGTCTCTCTTTTCTCTTTTTTTTTTCTTCTTGTCTCTCCTGGTCTCTCTTTTCTCTTTTTCTTTTCTTGTCTCTCCAGGTCTCTCTTTTCTCTTTTTCAATTCTTGTCTCTCCAGGTCTCTCTTCTCTCTATTTTCTTGTCTCTCCAGGTCTCTCTTTTCTCTCTTTCTTTTCTTGTCTCTCCAGGTCTCTCTTCTCTCTTTCTTTTCTTGTCTCTCCAGGTCTCTCTTCTCTTTTTCTTTTCTTGTCTCTCCAGGTCTCTTTTCTCTTTTTCTTTTCTTGTCTCTCCAGGTCTCTTTTCTCTTTTTCTTTTCTTGTCTCTCCAGGTCTCTCTTCTCTTTTTCTTTTCTTGTCTCTCCAGGTCTCTCTTTTCTCTTTTTCTTTTCTTGTCTCTCCAGGTCTCTCTTTTCTCTTTTTCTTTTCTTGTCTCTTCAGGTCTCCCTTTTCTCTTTTTTTTCTTCTTGTCTCTCCTGGTCTCTCTTTTCTCTTTTTCTTTTCTTGTCTCTCCAGGTCTCTCTTTTCTCTTTTTCATTTCTTGTCTCTCCAGGTCTCTCTTCTCTCTATTTTCTTGTCTCTCCAGGTCTCTCTTTTCTCTCTTTCTTTTCTTGTCTCTCCAGGTCTCTCTTTTCTCTTTTTCTTTTCTTGTCTCTCCAGGTCTCTTTTCTCTTTTTCTTTTCTTGTCTCTCCAGGTCTCTTTTCTCTTTTTCTTTTCTTGTCTCTCCAGGTCTCTCTTCTCTTTTTCTTTTCTTGTCTCTCCAGGTCTCTCTTTTCTCTTTTTCTTTTCTTGTCTCTCCAGGTCTCTCTTTTCTCTTTTTCTTTTCTTGTCTCTCCAGGTCTCTCTTTTCTCTTTTTCTTTTCTTGTCTCTCCAGGTCTCTCTTCTCTTTTTCTTTTCTTGTCTCTCCAGGTCTCTCTTTTCTCTTTTTCTTTTCTTGTCTCTCCAGGTCTCTCTTTTCTCTTTTTCTTTTCTTGTCTCTCCAGGTCTCTCTTTTCTCTTTTTCTTTTATTGTCAATCCAGGTCTCTCTTCTCTTTTTCTTTTCTTGTCTCTCCAGGTCTCTTTTCTCTTTTTCTTTTCTTGTCTCTCCAGGTCTCTCTTTTCTCTTTTTCTTTTCTTGTCTCTCCAGGTCTCTCTTTTCTCTTTTTCATTTCTTGTCTCTCCAGGTCTCTCTTCTCTCTATTTTCTTGTCTCTCCAGGTCTCTCTTTTCTCTCTTTCTTTTCTTGTCTCTCCAGGTCTCTCTCTTCTCTTTTTCTTTTCTTGTCTCTCCAGGTCTCTCTTTTCTCTTTTTCTTTTCTTGTCTCTCCAGGTCTCTCTTTTCTCTTTTTCTTTTCTTGTCTCTTCAGGTCTCTCTTTTCTCTTTTTTTCTTCTTGTCTCTCCTGGTCTCTCTTTTCTCTTTTTCTTTTCTTGTCTCTCCAGGTCTCTCTTTTCTCTTTTTCAATTCTTGTCTTACCAGGTCTCTCTTCTCTCTATTTTCTTGTCTCTCCAGGTCTCTCTTTTCTCTCTTTCTTTTCTTGTCTCTCCAGGTCTCTCTTCTCTCTTTCTTTTCTTGTCTCTCCAGGTCTCTCTTCTCTTTTTCTTTTCTTGTCTCTCCAGGTCTCTTTTCTCTTTTTCTTTTCTTGTCTCTCCAGGTCTCTTTTCTCTTTTTCTTTTCTTGTCTCTCCAGGTCTCTCTTCTCTTTTTCTTTTCTTGTCTCTCCAGGTCTCTCTTTTCTCTTTCTTTTCTTGTCTCTCCAGGTCTCTCTTTTCTCTTTTTCTTTTCTTGTCTCTTCAGGTCTCCCTTTTCTCTTTTTTTTCTTCTTGTCTCTCCTGGTCTCTCTTTTCTCTTTTTCTTTTCTTGTCTCTCCAGGTCTCTCTTTTCTCTTTTTCATTTCTTGTCTCTCCAGGTCTCTCTTCTCTCTATTTTCTTGTCTCTCCAGGTCTCTCTTTTCTCTCTTTCTTTTCTTGTCTCTCCAGGTCTCTCTTTTCTCTTTTTCTTTTCTTGTCTCTCCAGGTCTCTTTTCTCTTTTTCTTTTCTTGTCTCTCCAGGTCTCTTTTCTCTTTTTCTTTTCTTGTCTCTCCAGGTCTCTCTTCTCTTTTTCTTTTCTTGTCTCTCCAGGTCTCTCTTTTCTCTTTTTCTTTTCTTGTCTCTCCAGGTCTCTCTTTTCTCTTTTTCTTTTCTTGTCTCTCCAGGTCTCTCTTTTCTCTTTTTCTTTTCTTGTCTCTCCAGGTCTCTCTTTTCTCTTTTTCATTTCTTGTCTCTCTTCTCTCTATTTTCTTGTCTCTCCAGGTCTCTCTTTTCTCTCTTTCTTTTCTTGTCTCTCCAGGTCTCTCTTCTCTTTTTCTTTATTTGTCTCTCCAGGTCTCTCTTTCCTCTTTTTCTTTTATTGTCTCTCCAGGTCTCTATGTTCTCTTTTTCTTTTCTTGTCTCTCCAGGTCTCTCTTTTCTCTTTTTCTTATTGTCTCTCCAGGTCTCTCTTTTTTCTTTTTCTTTTCTTGTCTCTCTTTTCTCTCTTTCTTTTCTTGTCTCTCCAGGTCTCTCTTTTCTCTTTTTCTTTTCTTGTCTCTCCAGGTCTCTCTTCTCTTTTTCTTTTCTTGTCTCTCCAGGTCTCTCTTCTCTTTTTCTTTTCTTGTCTCTCCAGGTCTCTCTTTTCTCTTTTTCTTTTCTTGTCTCTCCAGGTCTCTCTATTCTCTTTCTTTTTTTGTCTCTCCAGGTCTCTCTTCTCTTTTTCTTTTCTTGTGTCTCCAGGTCGTTCCATGTGCAGTATCCCCTCAAAGTCAAGAGACAGACATTCCTGACGGATCTCTCTAGAATGGAATCCGTAGAATCTGGACTCATACCGAGTCTTAGGAAACATGAGGTGATGGGATTAAGCTTTTGGGATGTGTGACTCAGGGTGGCACAGTTGGTGGCTGGCACAGTTGCTGGGTAGGGTAGAAGGCTCATATATACGTGGCACACCATATATACGTGGGGGTGTTTGGCTGAAGAGGTTGTCTTTATTCTCTTCCAGGCACCAGTAACATAAGTATTTGACAAAAGAGAGAGCTGTCAACTGAAATTCTATAGATAAGAAACAGCCTGTAAAAGATAGGTTTGACTGGCTGTCATAACGTCAAAAGTGTGTTGCCACTGGATACGTCGCCAGGGAGCGGGAGGGGACATGGTGGAGCAAAATGAACAAGGGTAATTCTTCCAGTTTCTATTGTGTGTGTGTATTGTGTGTGTATTGTGTCTGCATTGTGCGTGTGTGTATTGTGTTAGCACAATGCTACGTGATGAGACACGCAGTAGCAGCTTATGTTCGAGGTCATGTATCACTGGTGAGACACGAGGTTGTTAACAAAGTCCAGATTATTAAAGCTAATAATTATTCATGGTCGTTTGATGAGTACATCTGTTATGTCATCAGTGTGATTACCAGGGGCCTCATGTATCAATCTTGCGTACGCACGAAAACACGGCGTACGCCAGCTTTCACGTTCACGGTCAGATGTACTAACAGTGAAATTAACGTAAGAATGTGCGTTCTTCCACGTGAACTTCATGCCTGGCGTACGTACATTTTTTGTGATTTCTGCCAGTTGGCGACTCATAGAGGCAATAAAGTGAAGTGGCTAACATTACACTACGAATTGTTCTGTCGCACCTGTCAGATATTGCTTATAATTAGCAATTGATTAATTATTTGCTAAATTATTGTCACATGAGTCTAATTACAATATTCTATTAATTATGCAATTCAGTAACATATATAAAGGATGTGCAAATTGATACAACCCGTCTATCAATGGCAGCGTTGGCTTTATTAGAGGACATTTTCAATGGACAAATCCGGAGAGAACGAGTTTTTAGGGACCACAGTGATTTTCTGGCCCACGATGATGACTGGCTTATCAGCCGTTTCAGATTTCCAAGGGCTATACTCTTGGAGCTCTGCGCTGAGTTGGGTCCGAATTTGGAAAGACAGACAGTGAGGAGCCACGCATTACCCGTTCCTTTCCAGGTGCTTACTACACTTGGTTTCCTGGCAACCGGTTCTTTCCAAAGAGAACTGGCAGACCGCTCAGGAATAAGCCAGTCGGGTTTGAGCCGTGCAATGCCTGTATGGGACGGCATCATCCGCTTGTCTACCCGGTATATAACATTCCCATACGATGCCGGTGACCAGCCAAACATCAAAGCGCAATTTGCAGCGATTGCCGGTTTTCCTAATGTAATCGGAGCGATCGACTGCACACATATTGCTATAAAGGCGCCACCTGAAGAAGAATTTGCATATGTGAATCGGAAACATTTTCATTCAATAAATGTGCAGATTACATGTGATGCACAAATGCGCCTAACAAATATTGTGGCAAGGTGGCCTGGGTCAACCCATGATTCATATATCCTTACAAACAGCATGGTTGGGATGAGACTCCAAGCTGGCAGGGTGCGCGATGGGTGGCTACTTGGTAAGTTATGCATTTAAATATATGGTTCAATGTAAAAGTTTAATTTTGGTGTCTGTAATTATTCAACTGCCCATCAGGAGACAGTGGTTATCCACTAAAGACGTGTCTGTTAACCCCCCTCAACAACCCACAAACTGACCGAGAGCGCAGATACAATGATGCCCATTCTCGCACTCGGTCAGTTGTGGAGCGGCGATTGGGCAGCTGAAATGTCGGTGGCGCTGCCTTGACAGGACCGGGGGGATGCTGTTATACCACCCTGACAAGGTTTGCCGCATCATACTGGCCTGTGGAGTGCTGCACAATGTCGCGCACAGGCATGGCATACCCCTTGGTGAGGTGGGGGCACCGCCAGATGACTCTGACCCAGGACCAGTATATGTACAGCACAATCAACAAGCCATTCAGGCGCGTCAACGTGTAATTGCGACAATATAAATGGTACTCAGACACAAAGCTCATTTTCTGACCAATTCTTTTAATGAATGGCTTATTTCTGTGAGTGCATCAGTGACATTTATAAGGTGACTGTTCATTTCTCCAATGGCCCTAACAATTTGCGGTTGTGACTCCAGAACAGCATGCGTCAAGACGCGGCCAGATGGACGGGCTTTAGCACTGCAGGGGGAACATTAGAGACACCGGAGACGCTGGACTGAATGGGCTCTGGCTGCTCGGGTGGTGCGGACTCTGAGTGCGTGCCAGTGGACGTTCCTGCGGTTCCTAAGTCCAAATAAACACAGGGACATGTTAACAGTCATTCGAGTCTGTTCCTTATTAATGGGTACACGCATTTGCAATAAAAGCAGTGGATACGTGAAATCTCTGGTGTACTTTTTGCTACATTGCATGGATGTTCAAATTAAACGGTGGCTGGTAGGCTATATGTATCAAAGTTAAGGAAATTAATTTGAGTCACCTTGCTGGCAGTCCTGTAGTGTATCCGAGTCTCCTACATCAGCGGATACGATTCCAGAGATTAACGTGTCTCCTACAATAGAGGCAACTCTCTGATCAAAGGGTGCAAGTTCATCGGTCCCTGTACCACCGCCTGTTCTGCCCACACTCTGTCGGTGCGCAGCAGTTCTCCGCTTAACTTCCACCTTTATGTCTGACCATTTCTTTCTTCAGGTCATTTACGGTGCGACTCTCAGATCCCACCGCGTTGACGGCATCAGACAAACTCGCCCACTCTTTTTTCTTTCTTTTGTTATTAATTCCAGATGACAAATTGCCAAATAAAATATGTTTTCTTGTTTCTACCTCTGATAGTAGCACCTCTAATTCGTTTTCAGTGAAATTTCGTTTCTTGGTTGCTTTAGCCATGTTCTTGCAGGTCTTTTGCCAAATTGGACTAATTACCATATTTAAAGTAATTTCATTGAGGGAGGAGACAGGGTGTGGTGTTGTGCTCGTGCATGTGCGCTCAATTTCGCGTTAATTGGGATGTTCAAACAGGATGCACGTGGAATGCTGCGTACGCTGAGATTCATACATCTGATTTTTTTGGTGCGTACGCACATTTATAGCTTCGTCCGTACGCAATGATTTAGTATGAATTCAACGCAAGTCTTTGTACATGAGGCCCCAGGTCATTTGCGAAAGACGATAATAATACCCGTGTGTGTGTGTGTGTGTGTGTGTGTGTGTGTGTGTGTGTGTGTGTGTGTGTGTGTCAGGGAGGCTGTTCGGGAACCAGACAAACAGAAGGTCATGATGCCTACAGACGATCATGAAGTGGTCGAGGTTGACATCAGATGCCCTGCGTCTCTGAGCAGACGAGCCTTTAAACAGCCTCGTCGACAGGAGTTAAATCATACGATGTTTATAGGTGAGATCATCTCCTTTCAAAGACGTGTTTACCTTTGTTCAGTCAGAAATGTACCTATTCTATGAAGGCTGTGAGTCAAATGCGTTGAGTGAGTCTTGCAGGAACAACAGTATGGACTCAGTCAATGTCTAGATGTCTAGCGTCACGATCAACTGCCATGCAGATTGAAGGTTATAGGCTACATCCCGTACTCATAGCTGTCAGATACATACTGTACTCATAGCTGCCAGATACATACCGAACTCATAGCTGCCAGATACATACTGTACTCATAGCTGTCAGATACATACTGTACTCATAGCTGTCAGATACATACTGTACTCATAGCTGTCAGATACATACCGTACTCATAGCTGTCAGATACATACCGTACTCATAGCTGTCAGATACATACTGTACTCATAGCTGTCAGATACATACTGTACTCATAGCTGTCAGATACATACCGTACTCATAGCTGTCAGATACATACCGTACTCATAGCTGTCAGATACATACCGTACTCATAGCTGTCAGATACATACCGTACTCATAGCTGTCAGATACATACCGTACTCATAGCTGTCAGATACATACCGTACTCATAGCTGTCAGATACATACCGTACTCATAGCTGTCAGATACATACTGTACTCATAGCTGTCAGATACATACTGTACTCATAGCTGTCAGATACATACTGTACTCATATACTTCACAAGTCAATTCTGAAATACCATTTTAGTATGTGTATTGCAGTCACAAAAAGGAACGTTCAAGACCTTAAGTATTATTTAGGAATACAAAAAAACATTAATTGTGTACTCTGTCATCCATTTTAGTTTTTTTTCTGCAAAAATCTTTATTTTAATTTTTACATTTTCAATGTATATAATGCAAATATACAAATAGCACAACATATTGCGCTCAAAATATAATTTATCAGTCTTATCTCTGTGGTTAGTTCGGCCCACTGCTGCATTCAACCTCACTGGATATGTTCAGATGAAAGGGAATAGAAGTACTTTCCTTAGTAGATCTCTCACACTTCATCCAGAGGTCAGACAGCTGAGTTTAAAGATCTCCCATGGCATGTAAAGCTGTTTGTTCAGGCCTCTAGTAGAGAGGTTGTCACGTCTATAAATTCTCTCCAATCTCAAACATTAGGACATGGTATTTTTACTAGGAACATATGATATGAATTGTCTAACTAAGGAACTTCTGTTTCTGGATGTCATTAAAAGTAAACCCAGCAATGTTTTTGAGAAAGCAAAATATTTTGAGGGCACGCTGTAATAGCCTGTTTGTCAGACAGTATTCAGTATTGCGATTAAAATTGGTCCCAATAAGATACTGTACTGGTAAGATACAGTACTGGTAAGATACAGTACTGGTTAGATACTGTACTGGTTAGAAACTACTGGTAAGGTACAGAACTGGTAAGATACAGTACTGTTAGATACTGTAAAGGTTAGATACTGTAAAGGTTAGATACAGTACTGGTAAGATACAGTACTGTTAGATACTGTAAAGGTTAGATACTGTAAAGGTTAGATACTGTAAAGGTTAGATACTGTAAAGGTTAGATACAGTACTGGTAAGATACAGTACTGGTTAGACACAGTTCTGGTAAGATACTGTAAAGGTTAGATACAGTTCTGGTAAGATACAGTACTGGTTAGATACAGTTCTGGTAAGATACTGTAAAGGTTAGATACAGTTCTGGTAAGATACAGTACTGGTTAGATACAGTTCTGGTAAGATACTGTAAAGGTTAGATACAGTTCTGGTAAGATACTGTAAAGGTTAGATACAGTTCTGGTAAGATACAGTACTGGTAAGATACAGTACTGTTAGATACTGTAAAGGTTAGATACAGTACTGGTAAGATAAAGGTTAGATACAGTTCTGGTAAGATACTGTAAAGGTTAGATACAGTTCTGGTAAGATACTGTAAATACAGGTTAGATACTGTATACAGTTCTGGTAAGATACAGAGATACAGTTCTGGTAAGATACTGGTAAGATACAGTACTGTTAGATACTGTAAAGGTTAGATACAGTTCTGGTAAGATACTGTAAAGGTTAGATACAGTTCTGGTAAGATACAGTACTGGTAAGATACAGTACTGTTAGATACTGTAAAGGTTAGATACAGTTCTGGTAAGATACTGTAAAGGTTAGATACAGTTCTGGTAAGATACAGTACTGGTTAGATACAGTTCTGGTAAGATACTGTAAAGGTTAGATACAGTTCTGGTAAGATACTGTAAAGGTTAGATACAGTTCTGGTAAGATACAGTACTGGTTAGATACAGTTCTGGTAAGATACTGTAAAGGTTAGATACAGTTCTGGTAAGATACTGTAAAGGTTAGATACAGTTCTGGTAAGATACAGTACTGGTTAGATACAGTACTGGTAAGATACTGTAAAGGTTAGATACAGTTCTGGTAAGATACTGTAAAGGTTAGATACAGTTCTGGTAAGATACAGTAGTGGTTAGATACAGTACTGGTAAGATACTGTAAAGGTTAGATACAGTTCTGGTAAGATACTGTAAGGTTAGATACAGTTCTGGTAAGATAGGTTAGATACAGTACTGGTAAGATACAAAGGTTAGATACTTCTGGTAAGATACAGTACTGGTTAGATACAGTTCTGGTAAGATACAGTACTGGTTAGATACAGTACTGGTAAGATACTGTAAAGTTAGATACAGTTCTGGTAAGATACTGTAAAGGTTAGATACAGTTCTGGTAAGATACTGTAAAGGTTAGATACAGTACTGGTAAGATACTGTAAAGGTTAGATACAGTTCTGGTAAGATACAGGTTAGATACTTCTGGTAAGATACTACTGGTTAATACAGTTCTGTAAGATACTGTAGATACAGTTCTGGTAAGATACTGTAAAGGTTAGATACAGTTCTGGTAAGATACTGTAAAGGTTAGATACAGTTCTGGTAAGATACAGTTAGATACAGTTCTGGTAAGATACTGTAAAGGTTAGATACAGTTCTGGTAAGATACAGTAAGATACTGGTTTAGATACAGTTCTGGTAAGATACTGTAAGATACAGTTCTGTTAAAGGTTAGATACAGTTCTGGTAAGATACTGTAAAGGTTAGATACAGTTCTGGTAAGATACAGTACTGGTTAGATACAGTTCTGGTAAGATACTGTAAAGGTTAGATACAGTTCTGGTAAGATACTGTAAAGGTTAGATACAGTTCTGGTAAGATACAGTACTGGTGAGATACAGTTCTGGTAAGATACTGTAAAGGTTAGATACAGTTCTGGTAAGATACTGTAAAGGTTAGATACAGTTCTGGTAAGATACAGTGTAAATACAGGTTAGATAAGATACAGTTCTGGTAAGATACTGTAAGGTTAGATACAGTTCTGGTTAAGATAAGATACTGTAAAGGTTAGATACAGTTCTGGTAAGATACAGTACTGGTGAGATACAGTTCTGGTAATATACTGTAAAGGTTAGATACAGTTCTGGTAAGATGCTGGTAAAGGTTAGATACAGTTCTGGTAAGATACAGTACTGGTGAGATACAGTTCTGGTAAGATACTGTAAGATGGTTAGATACAGTTCTGGTAAGATACTGTAATACAGTTCTGTTAGATACAGTTCTGGTAAGATACAGTACTGGTTAGATACAGTACTGGTAAGATACTGTAAAGGTTAGATACAGTTCTGGTAAGATACAGTACTGGTTAGATACAGTTCTGGTAAGATACAGTACTGGTTAGATACAGTACTGGTAAGATACTGTAAAGGTTAGATACAGTTCTGGTAAGATACTGTAAAGGTTAGATACAGTTCTGGTAAGATACAGTACTGGTGAGATACAGTTCTGGTAAGATACTGTAAAGGTTAGATACAGTTCTGGTAAGATACTGTAAAGGTTAGATACAGTTCTGGTAAGATACAGTACTGGTAAGACACAGTACTGTTAGATACTGTAAAGGTTAGATACAGTACTGGTAAGATACTGTAAAGGTTAGATACAGTTCTGGTAAGATACTGTAAAGGTTAGATACAGTTCTGGTAAGATACTGTAAAGGTTAGATACAGTTCTGGTAAGATACTGTAAAGGTTAGATACAGTTCTGGTAAGATACAGTAAAGGTTAGATACAGTTCTGGTAAGATACTGTAAAGGTTAGATACAGTTCTGGTAAGATACTGTAAAGGTTAGATACAGTTCTGGTAAGATACTGTAAAGGTTAGATACAGTTCTGGTAAGATACAGTAAAGGTTAGATACAGTTCTGGTTAGATACAGTACTGGTTAGATACAGTACTGGTAAGATACTGTAAAGGTTAGATACAGTTCTGGTAAGATACTGTAAAGGTTAGATACAGTTCTGGTAAGATACAGTACTGGTTAGATACAGTTCTGGTAAGATACAGTACTGGTTAGATACAGTTCTGGTAAGATACTGTAAAGGTTAGATACAGTTCTGGTAAGATACTGTAAAGGTTAGATACAGTTCTGGTAAGATACTGTAAAGGTTAGATACAGTACTGGTAAGATACTGTAAAGGTTAGATACAGTTCTGGTAAGATACTGTAAAGGTTAGATACAGTTCTGGTAAGATACAGTACTGGTTAGATACAGTTCTGGTAAGATACTGTAAAGGTTAGATACAGTTCTGGTAAGATACAGTACTGGTTAGATACAGTTCTGGTAAGATACTGTAAAGGTTAGATACAGTTCTGGTAAGATACAGTACTGGTTAGATACAGTTCTGGTAAGATACAGTACTGGTTAGATACAGTTCTGGTAAGATACTGTAAAGGTTAGATACAGTTCTGGTAAGATACAGTACTGGTTAGATACAGTTCTGGTAAGATACTGTAAAGGTTAGATACAGTTCTGGTAAGATACAGTACCTGTTTGAACCTGTCAGTAGGTGGCTGGACCCTGAATGACCCAATCTGCCCAGTGGAACAGTTCTGCCCACTGGAGAATGAATGGAGGAGTTTGGTCTCCATGATCCATCACCGCGGCAACGTGGCTGTCTGCGGCCTGCTAGGGAAGATCTACGCAGTGGGCGGTTATGATGGTGTCTCTTACAAAAGCAACGTGGAAAGGTAAAGACGTCTTCTTTCGTACTAGGCTACTTGGAATTTAAACAAAACATTAACAAACGGTTTGGTTGCAGTTGACTTGCCCTTTAATTTCCAACAGAGCTCACAATGTCTGGAATAATAATTCACCTGTTATTTAAACTAATCAGATATTATAACAATCAATTGGTTCTGTCAGGGTTTGGAACTCCATCCCACTTCATGCGGGCCCTAGAGCCTATTTAAATTCAGACTTTTTATGCCACTTTTGTGGTCCAAAGTTTGAGTCCTGTGTTGCTGTTTGATTGTTATTTTGTTCTTTAATTTTTTGTAATTAAAATTCAGTTCCGGTTAAGCTCTGCACCTGGGTTCTCTTTCTAGGTTTGTTCAAGTTCTTAAGTAAATGTAGTTATTGTGTTGCATGGTACAGGTGAGGAAAGAAGGGAACTCTGAATAAGGTGCCGGTGAGATGTGTTACTTTGAGTCTGCTGTGTGTGAGTAGGTAAAGATAAAAGTGCAGCATTTAAAGAGAAACCCCCGGGATCTGAATGTGATCCTAAAGAATTGAACCTGGATTATAAAGGGAACTACTGTAATGGCCAACGAGGTGAACTGATCTATTTTAATAGGAATCATTAAAGAACCTGGATTATAAAGGGACTACTCAAACAGGCCGTGTGGACTTCTCAAAATGAGATAGAGGTGTCTGAATAGTGGCGAATGGAATGGCAGCACTTCCTGATCTATAAACTACAGCCTGCTCTAAACACATTTTTGCTTTGAGGAGACTTCCTCAAGCGCTCTAACGCGTTTACCTAGCGACCAAGGAGAGTGAGTCGTCGCCACCAGAGGGCAGCAGAGAGCAGCACTAATCTTGAAAGATTAATGTCTTCATTTGATTAGGTTGCCTGCTGTGAATCTTTGCTAAGTCCTACAGTAGCATGTGTCCCCCAGTGATACTCCCCGTCACTTTATCTGATGACTAACTCATAGTTGGTCGGGGAGTGCATTTTGTATTCTCCACTTCTGGGTTTACGCAGCCACATTTGCAGTTAAGCTTTAATTGACATATACTTTAAGATTTGTTAGTTCCTGCTCATATCGTACCTCAGCAAGGTGGTCTCTGTTATTATCTCACCTGTTTCTCATTTCACGCTTTTGTTTTTGGCCTTGTTTTATCTGATGCACTTTAGGATTTTTCATAGTTAAAAACAGATTAGAAAAATGTACTGGTCCTAATGATCGTTTAACATTAGGGTGTCTCTTAGAGCCGTATCTGTATTAATCTCCATAAACAGCACCCTCCTCAGAGCCATGGTCCCACATCACGGTGAACTCTGATCAACATGGTGGTAGATTGTCAGCAATTAATGAATTAACATCAATCTCAATCTGTGCTAGCCCTGTTCCCAGCATGTGTCCTCCTAATCTAAACCACAGGCTCTCCGTCTCTCCATTTGTCATGCCGCAGGTTCGACCCACAAACCAACAGGTGGAGTAACGACGTGGCCCCCCTGTCGGGCCCCCGGAGCCGGATCAGTGTGGTGGAGATGGACGGATACATGTATGCCGTATGAGGCTACGACGGCCTTGTGTGCACAAATACGGTAGAAAGGTACGGCCAACTTATTAGCAGCCTCTCTATAGACTCTTTTTAGTTCTCTAATTACTTGAATACTGACAGTTATATAACAACTTGTTGACATCTGACGCACATTATAATTTGACTAGTGAAGGACATAGGACGACTTAGACATTTAGATGTTTGGGATCGCTCTAGGAAAATATAAAAATTGTAGTGTTGTTTCGTCTACACATTTCTGTATTGTTGTTGTATTCCACTAGGTATGATCCCAAAATGAATAGCTGGACGAAGCAACCTCCGATGCCAAGCCGACGTTGTGGAGCAGTGGCTGCGGTTCTGGCTGGTCGGCTTTATGTGATCGGAGGCAGCGATGGAGTTACAGCCAAGAACACAGGTATAAATATATCAAGTAGACACGTCATTCCCTAAGAAGCATTCACCCTCCCACCCAGGCTAATCTGTGTCATTTTGCAAATGCCTCATCACGAAGACAAGATGGCACCACAAACCCACGTTTGGTCAAAATCCTGCCAGGGGTGTCTGAGACACTGTGTGGGTTAGCAAGACCCACACCCCTGAACATGTGTGCCAAATGTCATCACTCAGAGAGATACAGATGAAGATAATTATTATAAGCATGTTCTTTATGGTGCCACAGTGGAAAAGTTGTGGAAGGCCAGACCATGTTTTTTATGAACTCACTCACACACACACACACACACACACACACACACACACACACACACACACACACACACACACACACACACACACGCAGAAGAACACACACATTCTTGGAACCCTGGAATTTGCCAAAGATACACGTGAGGGTTATGTTTTGCTGCCACTTGTCGCTGTTTATTTATATCCGTGAGTATGTGAAGTCAGTATTATTCCCATAAACAGTTCAGTGTTTATAAAACCCAGACACCAGAGAGGCTTTTAACTGCTAAAAGAGAAATACGTCAAAATGACTTGGAAACCAGTTAAATGTTTATTCATGAAGGAAAATACAAATTAAAAACATTCCTAAAAACAATATATGACACATAACATGTTTGCATTCAATGTGAATAATGTATTAATGTATATAATTGTTGTTGTTATTAGTATAATTATTTAGAAATTATTTTCCATAGTTATTATTAACTTTTAGCTGATTTTAGTGGCCTACTCTGCCCTATGCTATTGGCTTGACAACAAACAGTATTCTGTAGGATGTTCTAGTTTCCAGGGAAAAACCCAAACCTGTTTGGAAATCTTTTTTAAACAGTATCAGATGAAGGGAACACAAGTGATAACAAGACAATTAAATTTCAGCTCCCTACTCAAAATTACCTGATCAATAACCACGTCCGTTTAATTGCCTGTCTGTTTAATTGCCTGTCTGTGTAATTGTCTGCCTGTTTTATTATTTCTGTATTTCATCGCCTGCCTGTTTCATTTTCTGCCTGTTTCATCCATTGTGCATATGTCTTGTCTATGTGTGACATCCATATGACATAACATAACATAACATCCATAGCACATGACATAACATCCATAGCACATGACATAACATAACATAACATTCATAGCACATGACATAACATAACATAACATCCATAGCACATGACATAACATAACATAACATTCACATAACGCACATGAAATAATGCACAACATAACACCATGACATAATGCACATGACATAATGCATGACATAAATAATGCATAACATGAACAACACATCACATAACGCACATGACATAATGCACATACATAACAACATGAAATAATGCACATGACATAACACACATGACATAACGCACATGAACATCCATAACGCACATGACATAATGCACATGAAATATATAACATGACATAATGCACATGACATAATGCACATCACATAACGCACATGAAATAATGCACATGACATAACACACATGACATAACGCACATCACATAACGCACATGAAATAATGCACATGACATAACACATGACATAATGCACATGACATAACATCACATAATGCACATCACATAACGCACATGAAATAATGCACATGACATAACACACATGACATAATGCACATGACATAATGCACATCACATAACGCACATGAAATAATGCACATGACATAACACATGACATAACGCACATCACATAACGCACATGAAATAATGCACATGACATAACACACATGACATAATGCACATGACATAATGAACATCACATAATGCACATGACATAACATAATATAAAATCCATAGCACATGACATAACATAATATAACATCCATTAGCACATGACATAACCTAACATCCATAGCACATGACATAACATAATATAAAATCCATAGCACATGACATAACATAATATAACTTCCATAGCACATGACATAACCTAACATCCATAGCACATGACATAACCTAACATCCATAATGCACATGACATAACCTAACATCCTTAGCACATGACATAACCTAACATCCATAGCACATGACATAACCTAACATCCTTAGCACATGACATAACCTAACATCCATAGCACATGACATAACCTAACATCCTTAGCACATGACATAACCTAACATCCATACCACATTCCACCGGTCTAACCCTGAAGTCCTGTTCTGTTTTCTCCAGTGGAGCGTTACAACAGTTTGGACGGCACGTGGGAAATGTGCCCTGCCATGTTGACTCCTAGAGAGAACGCAGGCGGCTGTGTGTACATGGGACGCCTGTTTGTGGCTGGGGGACGTGATGACCTCAACTTGGAGCTCAGCACTGTAGAGAAGTTTGATCCGGACACTCAACGGTGGAGCCCCGTCAAACGCATGAGGAGCAAGAGGAACGAGGTTAGTGGCCAGTGTGAAAGCTGGCTCGAGTCTGATGACTTTACCGCTTTAGATGAGGGCACTCCTCCTGGTCACAGAGTAGCCTGGATGAATAGTACTATGCAATACCGAAAAGCACTTATATATGCACGATCAACATATTTCTCTAATCTGATCGAGGCAAACAAAAATAATACAAAATGTATTTTTGACACAGTTGCAAAACGTACCAAAAATTATCCTGCCGTAACAATGACCACATGTTACAGATTCAACATCAGTCATGTTCTGTCATGTCTGCTTTCGTAGATGTCTCTGATTGTGTTTAACGGGTCACTGTTGGCGGTTGGAGGCTGTGATGGCATCACCCATCAGAAGACAATAGAAGTCTACAGCTACGAGTCGAACACATGGAGGTACGTTACCCAGACAGGTGGAGTGGGCGCTGTCAGTTGTATCTGGTGGAATAAGCTTGTGGAGTGAGACAGACATCCAACTGCGGTTGTCCTCTAGAGCTGCTACCTTTGATGCTTCTCGGCAGCTCTGGATCACCGTCGGCGAATTTTGTGCGAAAGAAGTGGAATCGCTCATATCTTAGGCCGTTATACTGGGAATGTATTTCTTTGGTTAATTTAAGTTTCAGAGAATGAGGTTTTTCTCCTCTGTTTTGTCTTCAGCCACTTTGGGAGCACGAAGACCAAGCATCCAGGAGGCCGGGCTGTCACGTTGTCACGTTGACGACGAAACACGACTTTTAACTGGAGAAAACATCGCTAAACATTCAGTGTATTGACAAATATATATATATATATATATTATTTTAACAATGGCATTATTTCTGTGTGATTTACAGTGTATGTTTGAATCCTGCCCAACTACATGATATGTTGATGAACATAAATACAGCAGGGATGACACAGCAGGGGGCGGCGGTGTTTCCGTGTGAACAACGACTCCTTTCCCAACAGCCGTTACATTTCCTCAGTAGAGAAGTGGTATGTCCCTGTGGGGGTGGCAAAAGTGGGGCGAAGAACGGGGTGTTTTTCCAGACGCCCGGGAATAGGGAGGTTCCAGGTAGAGATTAAGGAAATTCTGGTCAGTCAGAAAGTAATGTTTGTGTGTGTGTGTGTGTGTGTGTGTGTGTTTGGCCCTCCAGCTGTGTGAGTTTAACGAAAGACTAAAGGATGTGACGCTGACATTCAGAAGCCTGTGTGAAGCTCCATGTTTTTGCTCGTGAGGTGCTGGTTTTCATATACAGATTGGTGATCCTGGTAGCTGTTGTAGTAAATCTAACTGATGAATACTTGATGTGCTGATGTGCACAGGTCTTTGATTTTTTAAAAGTATTTAAGTATTGTTTTATATTTATTGATGGAGTTACCTATCTACAAAACCATCTCCACATGATCCAATGAAAGATGAATTCTACCTAAGTGTCTAAATGAGTGAAAAATAAATGATCTGTGTATTGTCTTCACACCCAACAGCTAATAATGGAGTTTTTTTCCAGCCACACCAGCTGAGGATCAGAATTTACCATCTTCAAACTAATATTAGACAATATCCAGTGTTCTCATGAAAATGTGCTAATGCTCTCCAAAGTTGTCTGGGAATAAATAATAGATGACAATATTTAAACATATTTTACCAAATTTAATCAACACTGAGACGGTATCATCCAGATTTAATGAACACCTGATCATAAAGTATTTGTGGTGTCTGGTTTCACATTTTGTGGGATAGAGAAAAATTAAACACTATCAAGTTATGTTTTTAAATGAATTATTGACATGGATGCGATATTGACTTAGAGATGATGGTTGGATGTTTTCCATGAAATAATAAGCTTTACTTGTTGACATACACATATGGACATTTTTATGTTTGAAATTAATACCTTTAAAATGAAATTTAAAAAGTAAAGACCAAATGGGTGTGTAAAGCCACTAGGCACGTGTGTGTCCGTGTGCATGCGTGTGTCCGTGTGCATGCATGTGTCCGTGTGCACGCGTCTGTCCGTGTGCACCTGTGTGTCCGTGTACACGTGTGTGTCAGTGTGCACGTGTGTTTGTGCGCCATAGACTTTATTTCATCACTTAAATGTCAGAGCTGACAATATTGTCAAAAATGACAACATTTGCTCCATTGTAAACTGCATTAACTTTTGGCAAAGGCAAAGCACACATTGGTCCTCAGCAATGTTTTACTGTAGAGCAACAGAATTCAAGGAGATCTCAAAGAAAATTAGAAAGACAAATTAAACGTTTTCTTGGCACAGATAATAGTTTCTGGGAGGGTTCTTAAGAGATTACGCTCGGATCGGCCACTAGTCTTTTTATAATTGATCAAATGTTCAGTGTCTTAAAACTTCTTACAGTTTCAGAGTGCTTTACTACGTTCAGTCCCAGTGATTGGGTTTTGTGTAGAACACGAGTGCCTTCTTTAACATTCAAGGAAGTGACTCAGGGCAGCGGTGTAAGAGGGAATTAGGAACAGGAGAACTCATAAAGTGTACTGTCTCGTAGGTCGTGGGGACCCACTGGACACACAACATCTCTTCAATGTAAAACATATGAGTAATATTTGGTGGAGTCCATTTCATTGTGCAATCTCCGTGCTTCCAGTCATATCAAAAAGCAAAACACTGCTACAAAACATGACGGAACACACACTCATCACAGTTTAACAACAAGTCGATTAAACTTCAGGGAGAGAAGGCATAAGCGATTTTGAGTCAATGTCATCTGTTTTGATGCAAATTAAAGTGACAACAGGTGCATTGGAGAAACATTAGCAAGACAAACCTCAATAAGGGAATAATTTTGCAGGTGGTGGACACAGACAGGTGCTCTCAGTCATTATCCTTCCTGACTGATTTTTTCTAGTTTTACTAGTGTACTAATCACTACTGGTAGCATGAGGTGGTACCTGCAGCCCATTCAGGTTGTACAGGTAGTCCAGCTCCTCCAGGTTTAGCATGTTGCTAGTGTACTAGTCACTGCTGGTAGCATGAGGTGGTACCTGCAGCCCATTCAGGTTGTACAGGTAGTCCAGGTTTAGCATGTTGCTACTGTACTAATCACTACTGGTAGCATGAGGTGGTACCTGCAGCCCATTCATGTTGTACAGGTAGTCCAGCTCCTCCAGGTTTAGCATGTTGCTAGTGTACTAATCACTACTGGTAGCATGAGGTGGTACCTGCAGCCCATTCATGTTGTACAGGTAGTCCAGCTCCTCCAGGTTTAGCATGTTGCTAGTGTACTAGTCACTACTGGTAGCATGAGGTGGTACCTGCAGCCCATTCATGTTGTACAGGTAGTCCAGCTCCTCCAGGTTTAGCATGTTGCTAGTGTACTAATCACTACTGGTAGCATGAGGTGGTACCTGCAGCCCATTCAGGTTGTACAGGTAGTCCAGCTCCTCCAGGTTTAGCATGTTGCTAGTGTACTAATCACTACTGGTAGCATGAGGTGGTACCTGCACCCCATTCAGGTTGTACAGGTAGTCCAGGTTTGGCATGTTGCTAGTGTACTAGTCACTACTGGTAACATGAGGTGGTACCTGCAGCCCATTCAGGTTGTACAGGTAGTCCAGCTCCTCCAGGTTTAGCATGTTGCTAGTGTACTAGTCACTACTGGTAGCATGAGGTGGTACCTGCAGCCCATTCAGGTTGTACAGGTAGTCCAGCTCCTCCAGGTTTAGCATGTTGCTAGTGTACTAGTCACTGCTGGTAGCATGAGGTGGTACCTGCAGCCCATTCAGGTTGTAAGGGTAGTCCAGGTTTAGCATGTTGCTACTGTACTAATCACTACTGGTAGCATGAGGTGGTACCTGCAGCCCATTCATGTTGTACAGGTAGTCCAGGTTTAGCATGTTGCTACTGTACTAATCACTACTGGTAGCATGAGGTGGTACCTGCAGCCCATTCATGTTGTAGAGGTAGTCCAGCTCCTCCAGGTTTAGCATGTTGCTAGTGTACTAATCACTACTGGTAGCATGAGGTGGTACCTGCAGCCCATTCATGTTGTACAGGTAGTCCAGCTCCTCCAGGTTTAGCATGTTGCTAGTGTACTAATCACTACTGGTAGCATGAGGTGGTACCTGCAGCCCATTCAGGTTGTACAGGTAGTCCAGGTTTGGCATGTTGCTAGTGTACTAGTCACTACTGGTAGCATGAGGTGGTACCTGCAGCCCATTCAGGTTGTACAGGTAGTCCAGGTTTAGCATGTTGCTACTGTACTAATCACTACTGGTAGCATGAGGTGGTACCTGCAGCCCATTCAGGTTGTACAGGTAGTCCAGCTCCTCCAGGTTTAGCATGTTGCTAGTGTACTAATCACTACTGGTAGCATGAGGTGGTACCTGCAGCCCATTCAGGTTGTACAGGTAGTCCAGGTTTAGCATGTTGCTACTGTACTAATCACTACTGGTAGCATGAGGTGGTACCTGCAGCCCATTCAGGTTGTACAGGTAGTCCAGCTCCTCCAGGTTTAGCATGTTGCTAGTGTACTAATCACTACTGGTAGCATGAGGTGGTACCTGCAGCCCATTCAGGTTGTACAGGTAGTCCAGCTCCTCCAGGTTTAGCATGTTGCTAGTGTACTAATCACTACTGGTAGCATGAGGTGGTACCTGCAGCCCATTCAGGTTGTACAGGTAGTCCAGGTTTAGCATGTTGCTACTGTACTAATCACTACTGGTAGCATGAGGTGGTACCTGCAGCCCATTCAGGTTGTACAGATTTAGCATGTTGCTAGTCACTACTGGTAGCATAATGAATTTCACTAATAACATAAATATTCAACCAGTTTTTGCCCTCTGGGAGCATGCATAATGATTAATAGTTATCTGCTTTTTGTTGTATCAGATGAACATTTTATACTGTCGAAATACTAGTTTACTGTGATTCAACGTTAATCTATAGTCTGCTATTAACAACATCAGTCACAATAACTGAACTGTTTAACAGGAGATCTCAAATCTCCCCCGATATTCTTAATAGATGCTGAAGCACACTTGTTAAATAACATCTGAGCATCCCTGAGGGGACCAGTTCCACGGTTGTCCGGTAGATGGCGTGTTTTCACGGATATCATGTGAATGTGCAGTGATGAGCGTCCTTATCACGCTCCCATCCTCTCACATCCACCCTTAGATACCCACAGGAGGAGGATGAGGACAGTCAGTGTGTGCCAGTGGACGCAGCATGGATGAGGTGCTCCTAACGGAACCACGGGCTGTCCGTCGTTTGTTAGTAGAACATCTGCGCTTTAAAATGCATTAATTTGACCCAGAAGACATGTGATGCTCTAATAGCAACCTATAGGTGCAGACTGTTGCTGCTTGTTATCTGAGACAGCTTCAACTTTAAGTTGCTGTTGAACAAACAGCAGAAATTAATGAAATTAATGATGCAGATGCAGTCGGACATGTAGTCCTCCACCTGGACCAGAAGAAGCCCGGATCTATCTGCCAGGACCCGTGGTTCTAGTGATCCCGGGGGTCTAAAACGGTGCATTCAGTGGGATCTCTCAGCACTCTGGAATGGCATTTATCCAGTATGCAGACTGAACTTTTTAGGGATTTGCATTGAAAGACTGGACCCGGGTGAGACTGGACCCGGGTGAGACTGGACCCGGACTGGACCCGGGTGAGACTGGACCCGGGTGAGACTTGACCGGGGTGAGACCGGACCCGGGTTGCATATGGACAATGTGCAGCAGATGTTCCCTATAATAAACCAAACGCATGTTTACGATGATGGGACCGAGGACACCGACAGAACCAGGTGAGGATGGAACCGGGGACGGACTATTGGTTTATGAGATAGACTAAATAAGATTATATATGATGTATATGATCATCTATATCATCTATAGACTAGTTGGTTTATGAGATAAATAGACGGAAGATTACTGAATACGATTATATCATCATATATCATCTATAGACTAGTTGACATAGATAAGACTGAATATGATTATATCATCTGTAGACTATACTTTTATGAGATAGACATATCATCATCTATGTCATCTATACACTAGTTGGTTTATGAGATAAATAGTCTACATATAATTATATCATCGTATATATCATCTATAGACTAGTTGGTTTATGAGATAAATAGTCTACATATAATTATATCATCATATATATCATCTATAGACTAGTTGGTTTATGAGATAAATAGTCTACATATAATTATATCATCATATATATCATCTATAGACTGAATATGATTATATAATATATATATATATATCATCTATAGACTAGTTGGTTTATGAGATAAATAGTCTACATATAATTATATCATCGTATATATCATCTATAGACTAGTTGGTTTATGAGATAAATAGACTACATATAATTATATCATCATATATATCATCTATAGACTAGTTGGTTTATGAGATAAATAGACTACATATAGTTATATCATCATAAATATCATCTATAGACTGAATATGATTATATAATATATATATATATCATCTATACAGACTAGTTGACACGGCTGTCATCAGACAAGTTCACCAGCATCACAGTCATCTGCAATCTTGTTGCCTTACTTCGAAACATTTTATGCACATGTGGTTGTTCTGAAATAGACGAGGAGCTGTTCCGTGGTACCCGTCATTAATCAAGTCTCTTGGCTTTTTATTATATGAAACATAAGCATCAAACTAGGCTGAATTAGATAAACTATGGTTTCTTTTTGGTCAACAGAAAGATACTTTCTGAAAGATAAATGATTACCATTTGAACTGTTTTGGCATGATTTATAATCTTAGGAAATATTGATAACATGGTGTTCTCTTGTTTCCAGTTGTCAATTAAAACGCCTGAGATTATTACCCGTTTGCGAATCAAATTAACTTGATTGCAGCTGAGTTGTCTACATGGTTCATTTTGTGAAAGGCGCGCGATTACGTTAATCTAATAATTTATTCTCCATTCAGTCATAAACATGACCGAAATAAATGGTGTACATGATTAAGAATGCCTGTATATCTTCTCCTGCAAAGTCCTTATCAAATAATGTATCTTCCAACTAGAGGTTCATTTCTCTCCTCCCTCTTTGTGAATGTTTCTGCTCCTGTGTCTCTGACAGGTGATTTTTGTTCTATCCAATATCTAAATCCGGTTACTCAGACAGCCACCACCAGGGAACACATTATTACCTGTGTGTGTGTGTGTGTGTGTTTGGACTTATATGTTCCGTAATGCCTCTTTCATTACAGCTGCACTCAGTGACAACACGGTTTTTATGGTACGGGTTGCAAGTCGATAATGTACTGTGCTTTGCCCCTCGTCTCACAATGGCTTGCCAAAACACACACATTCACTCCGGCCCACACAGTCATATACCTCGCTCAGTCAGCCAGAATTGCTTTTCAGTGCTGCTAATTAATGTAAAACCCTGTGTGTGTGTGTGTGTGTGTGTGTGTGTGTGTGTGTGTGTGTGTGTGTGTGTGTGTGTGTGTGTGTGTGTGTGTGTGTGTGTGTGTGTGTGTGTGTGTGTGTGTGTGTGTGTGTGTGTGTGTGTGTGTGTGTGTGTGGGTGTGGGTGGGTGTTTGGTGCCAGCCCTCTTCGTCTTGCCCATTCGCACGATGCTTCTTCCGCTCTGCTGAGTCGTACGTTTCCATTCGTCAGACACTCATAAGCACTGGAGAGCTTCCCATGTCCAGGACATAATATGTAGAGACTGGGGAACAGGTCATGTGACCACACTGACCACCATGCATAAAGCATAATGTACAGACAGTGGGTCAGTGGGTTTCAAGCTGGGTTTAACAAACCAAACCGGTTTGGGCTTCATCGTGCTCTCAGCTAGCAATGTTGACGTAAGAGACGAGTACAACAAAAGGGGCGTTGCATCTCTGCAAAACGACGAGATGCTTTTGTGCGCTCAAATGTCTGAACAGCAGATGTATTATGACCACAGGAGGTAGAGTGGTCGGGGAGAAGAAGAGAACACATGAGACACACGCTTCTATAGGGGCTGGAATGCAAGTTCTAACATCTGCCCTGCTCATACTGGAGTCCTACACAAAATATCCCCAAGAGAGAGACTGCTGATTGGCTGATACAAAATGACTGCCTCGGTTTTGACCTATAAGAAGTAAAGAAAAGTTTGTGTTTGGTAAACTGGATGCCTCGCTGGTTTGAAAAAAGCTTTAAAACAACCGACTGATGATTGGCTTCATTCAGAAAGCGACAAAGAGAGACTTAAATAATGTTGTCGATACTTTGGCCCTAAGATCTGGATCGTCGATTCGTCGCTTTATATGATCCTTTCCTGATTGTTGGCTTTAATGGAAATTAGCTAAAATGTTACATATAAACATTACCATCGCAAAGGGTCAAATCGGTTTGCCCATGTTCCAGTGAGACACAACTCATTCTGAGAGATTATCCTCACACTCTAAGGCGTCTGGCTAATCCTCAGGAGAGGAAGTCAAAGGAAAGAGCTAACTACAGAGAGATTGGCTAGCTCAGAGACAGTACGGAGTTAAAGAGCTAACTACAGAGAGATCGGCTAGCTCAGAGACACTACGGAGTTAAAGAGCTAACTACAGAGAGATCGGCTCGCTCAGAGAGAGTACGGAGTAATAGAGCTAACTACAGAGAGATCGGCTAGCTCAGAGACAGTACGGAGTTAAAGAGCTAACTACAGAGAGATCGGCTAGCTCAGAGACAGTACGGAGTTAAAGAGCTAACTACAGAGAGATCGGCTAGCTCAGAGACAGTACAGAGTTAAAGACCTAACTACAGAGAGATCGGCTCGCTCAGAGACAGTACGGAGTTATAGAGCTAACTACAGAGAGATCGGCTAGCTCAGAGACAGTACGGAGTTATAGAGCTAACTACAGAGAGATCGGCTAGCTCAGAGACAGTACGGAGTTAAAGAGCTAACTACAGAGAGATCGGCTAGCTCAGAGACAGTACGGAGTTAAAGAGCTAACTACAGAGAGATTGGCTCGCTCAGAGACAGTACAGAGTTAAAGAGCTAACTACAGAGAGATTGGCTAGCTCAGAGACAGTACGGAGTTAAAGAGCTAACTACAGAGAGATCGGCTAGCTCAGAGACACTACGGAGTTAAAGAGCTAACTACAGAGAGATCGGCTCGCTCAGAGAGAGTACGGAGTAATAGAGCTAACTACAGAGAGATCGGCTAGCTCAGAGACAGTACGGAGTTAAAGAGCTAACTACAGAGAGATCGGCTAGCTCAGAGACAGTACGGAGTTAAAGAGCTAACTACAGAGAGATCGGCTAGCTCAGAGACAGTACAGAGTTAAAGACCTAACTACAGAGAGATCGGCTCGCTCAGAGACAGTACAGACTTAAAGAGCTAACTACAGAGAGATTGGCTAGCTCAAAGACAGCACAGAGTTAAAGAGCTAAAGAAATTGGCAAGCTTAGAGACAGTACAGAGTTAAGCTGAGGTATTTAGTGCTGTGTATACCCGAGACATACGACTGGGATATATACCCGTCACCCTAATAAACATATGAGTAAGGTTTGACCTGTGTAAACCCAGGATATATGAGTAAGGTTTGACCTGTGTAAACCCGGGACATATACCCGTCCCCCTAATAAACATATGAGTTTGAACTGTGTTAAACTGTCTACCCTTTCTGTGTATATTTCTCTAAAACCCCCTGTTTTTGTCTTCTAGAAGGTACCATGAGCCCCCTGCGCCGATCCTCCAGTCCACCTGGAGACAGGTAAGGATACCTTCTCCTGCATGCCTGTTTCTGTGAGACGCAGCGACTTGACAATATGGACACTCTGTAAAGAGCAGGCTCATTCACTCTGTGTATGTGTTTCTGTGTGTGTGTGTGTGTGTGTTGACATACAGTGTGTAGCAGCTCTAACCCTGCTGTTTTGTGCCTGTACACAAAACCTCCACCTCTGTCTATATATCAGCCACCATTATAATGGTCTCCGGATGATCCAGACTAACAACCAGTTTGTTTTCTGTTTATATTTCTTATAAATGTATTCTGCAGTAGCACAGGCTTGTTCATGTAGCCTCTGAAATGGAAACCTACTACCCAGAAAGCAGTGTGTAAAAGTCCTGCAATTAACACGAGTAGGATAGCATTTAGGAGACAGTCAGTGCAGACAATCTGTCCTGGTTCAAACGATCTCTGCATTTTCTGGATCATTCTCACGCACGACTCGGTGGGAATCACAATCACACTTCGGGTCATATTTACCATTCCACTGCAAAATGTAATTATTTGTTCCCTATAAAATGCTACAGAAGGCCGAACACAGGAAGCAACACCCAAACTGGATTTATAATGAATACTTGATGTGCGCGTCTTTTACGGGCGTCTCGTTTCAGCGCAACTCACAGACTACGTGGCGTAGTGGATTTCTAGATTTCATTTGGATATCCGGTATCTCGCTCACTTGGCCGCTGATATTATTCCCGAGGTCCAAACAGACAAACCACACGCACAAAACGTAATTGTGATACATAACAGCACAGTTTATAGTCTGAGTCCTATAGAAAGAAAAAAATACAAGTAATAGATGGTCAGGTGCTTAATCATAATAGTTTTCTCTTCATCTGTGTGCCTGGTTGTTCACGCAGAGAGAGATTTCTCTCCACTCTCTCTTTCTGAAATTACTGCATATATAGATAATGTGCGTCATTTTCAACAGACGGTTTTCCTAATTTCCCATCTCATGTCTGGTGTTTTATTTCTATCCAGCCCATTTGTAAAAAAACGGTAGACCCAGTTTAGGAAAATGAGTCCCAACCAGACGTTAAACGGGTACCTGCGGATGTTCAACGGTTCATTGCAATCCACCCATCCATCATATGAGCTCTAATACATCTGTGTCCACTCTTTATTATGGATTTCTGTAACGTTAAGAACATGCATTCTCATGTTTGAAATGCTCTATATGTACGAAACCACTGATGTATTGTCTTCGGAAGCCTTGCTCATCCTGTCATGTTTTCATATTGCAATGGCATCTCCCAGAATAGGTAGTGATGAGATAGACAGGTTTTGTGGTTCAGACTTGGCTGTCAACCATTGGGACTTCTTGTTATTCTATTTCTGCGCTGTCGACAATTCAACCAATTGAATCCTACACCAGTGGGAGTCAACGTTCAGTTGTAGGGCAGAAGCATTGAATCCTACACCAGTGGGAGTCAACGTTCAGTTGTAGGGCAGAAGCATTGAATCCTACACCAGTGGGAGTCAACGTTCAGTTGTAGGGCAGAAGCATTGAATCCTACACCAGTGGGAGTCAACGTTCAGTTGTAGGGCAGAAGCATTGAATCCTACACCAGTGGGAGTCAACGTTCAGTTGTAGGGCAGAAGCATTGAATCCTACACCAGTGGGAGTCAACGTTCAGTTGTAGGGCAGAAGCATTGAATCCTACACCAGTGGGAGTCAACGTTCAGTTGTAGGGCAGAAGCATTGAATCCTACACCAGTGGGAGTCAACGTTCAGTTGTAGGGCAGAAGCATTGAATCCTACACCAGTGGGAGTCAACGTTCAGTTGTAGGGCAGAAGCATTGAATCCTACACCAGTGGGAGTCAACGTTCAGTTGTAGGGCAGAAGCATTGAATCCTACACCAGTGGGAGTCAACGTTCAGTTGTAGGGCAGAAGCATTGAATCCTACACCAGTGGGAGTCAACGCGTTCAGTTGTAGGGCAGAAGCATTGAATCCTACACCAGTGGGAGTCAACGTTCAGTTGTAGGGCAGAAGCATTGAATCCTACACCAGTGGGAGTCAACGTTCAGTTGTAGGGCAGAAGCATTGAATCCTACACCAGTGGGAGTCAACGTTCAGTTGTAGGGCAGAAGCATTGAATCCTACACCAGTGGGAGTCAACGTTCAGTTGTAGGGCAGAAGCATTGAATCTGTTGTTGAAACTACTGAGCTGTGAGCAAGTCCAAATGTCAGAGTTCGAGAGCAACTAAACATGTCGTACTTCATATCAGAGGCCGGTACAGAATCAGAGATGGTCCAAAGCCTGTGGTACCAATAATTATTCGTACTTTCCGATGTGTCTGTGTTGTGTCAGGTCGTCGTCCACTGAGACCTTGCAGCAGAACAACAGCAGTAACACCGGGGTCATTTTGGACATCTCCGCCCTAAAGATGGCCGACGTGGACTCTGAGGTTCCCCCTCTGCCTCCCAGGTACCGCTTCAGGGATCTACTGCTGGGAGATCAGTCCTTCCAGAATGACGACAGGTAACCAGCACAATCTACCAGAACTAGTCTAATACCACTGGCCTCAGGTATATATGTGTTACGCTGTGTGTGTGACTGTGTGTGTGTGTGTGTGTGAAAGGGGCATTTTGTATGCGTGGAACAGTTGATTTCAGCTTAATTTATCAGTTCTTTGGTCCTGTATTGACCCTTGCTGAGCGTGTACCTTGACCCGGGCTTTCTCTGTATTGCGGAGGTTGTGAACATGTTCTTCCTTAATTGGTGTTGGTACTGTAAACCCAGAGAACTGGAACTGACCCACCTGGTACTGTAGACCCAGAGAACTGGAACTGACCCTCCTGGTACTGTAGACCAGAGAACTGGAACTGACCCTCCTGGTACTGTAGACCAGAGAACTGGAACTGACCCTCCTGGTACTGTAGACCAGAGAACTGGAACTGACCCACCTGGTACTGTACACCAGAGAACTGGAACTGACCCACCTGGTACTGTAGACCAGAGAACTGGAACTGACCCTCCTGGTACTGTAGACCAGAGAACTGGAACTGACCCACCTGGTACTGTAGACCAGAGAACTGGAACTGACCCACCTGGTACTGTAGACCAGAGAACTGGAACTGACCGTCCTTAATCCAGAAGTGTCACACTGATCAATAGTCTGGTGCCGCTGGTTTGAGTTCTCTTCTATTGCTTTATTGAGACAACCAGGTGATGAGGCGTCTAACTAGTTAGTCACCTTTATTAAACCAACAGGAATAAAGACAGACTGAACACCTGAGGAGGCTCTATCTTCTGTTTAACACACTTTGGTCGAATTTGGTTGAATCCGAGCTTTCTGTTCAACCGTCAGCTGAGATGCTGTCCGTTTCCGTGGAGCTGTAATGAATGACGCCCGGCGAGAACAG
Source organism: Dallia pectoralis (assembly GCA_029465975.1). NCBI lineage: Eukaryota > Metazoa > Chordata > Actinopteri > Esociformes > Umbridae > Dallia > Dallia pectoralis. Next base: position 1,645,129 of record CM055750.1, on the reverse strand, counting down.
ATTAGAGTTTTATGTTGACGAGCTGCAGGCCGGCAGGGAACAATTATATCACGCTAAATTCTGCACGGTTCCTTAATGTGATTCCTCAGTCATCTTATCACACTGTGTCACAGATTGGAAGCCACGGTTTAAAAGCCGTTTGTGATGGGTTTCTCTGTGGTCTAGAGGAACTTCCCTCCCCGTATCGTGTTTATGTTCCTGTGATTTGACGTAGCTAGCGTTCTACCTGCATCAGCAGCTGCCACCTGACTGGGGATTTAAGATTCATCACGACTCAGCTCCTCGTGGCCAATAGGATGGACTGGACATGGTTCATTTGATAAGGTTATGCTGTAAATATGGAAGTTCTGACTCCAGGTCAGAATGATATATTTGCAATAACTCCGGGGTTAGACGTTTGTATTACTTTACACCCTGTGGCCTCGAACCCGATTTTGTGATTTCTTTTTCATTTAAAGACACAAATACTTTTATGTCATTAGAAATGAAATTGAAACGAGGCCTTTAACACCCTGTCCCTTGAAAGGCATATATAAAAACATAATATGGTTATTTTCCAGAGAGTCCACAGATTGCATATTCATCTAGAAGCAGGAAAAATCCCAGAAGACCAGACCTGGTTCCTTAGATGCTGTACTTGCGGAACCTGTAACTTACTTGTTTCTATCTCCAGCTGTTGGAGTCGTGCGAACAGATTTGTCATGTTCCTCTTCTCCAGATAATCTCTCGTCTATAACTATAGTCAGAAGAAGCTGGATATAGTCCGAGCCCACGTAGAGATATTTAACGGAACGTGAGTGACATCACATACCGTGTGGTCTGCAAATCGATCAACTAAGCTAACTCACCGATAGTAAACAATAGACTGTGTGTGTCCTGTCCCTGTCCGTCTTATCCTCCGTCATCATATTTCTACGTGCTGCTTATATTATTCCTGTATGTGTTGTCCTTGTGTGGCTTCCGCGGTGTCCTGTTTGACTCTATCGCTATGAAAGAGCTGCATGTGAACGTAGCTTGAAGCTGTGCGCTCTGAAAGAGGTTTTCTTTTCTGTAAACAATTAATATGGATCTAGACGCAGAGACAGTCCCAGGGGTTGTCCTCTGCTCCTGGGTGTTTGCTGTGTGTTTACTGAAGCTCATTTGTTTGTCGTCAGTTATCGACGTTAGGTCATTTAGACGGCTCAGAATGTCAGGTCTGGATGCACAAAAGTCTCACCTAGAAGTCGATGAAGGGATTGCATATGTTCTACAGTGTCTGATATTTCTGTAGCTCGGTGAGCTAGTACAGATCAACCATATGCTGTTTTATTGACAGGGGAAAAGTGAAATTCCTTCCTGCTGTCTGAAATGTCAAGGTAAAGTGGCTTTTGTGGAAGTCAATGTGGCTATAATTTCTCTGTCACGTTGCTTTCTCCTTTTTTCACACCCACACTCGTTCTCTCATTCGCTTTTTTCTTTCTTTACCTCTCTCTCCCCCTCCATCCATCCATCTATCCATCCTTTCACTCTCTCTCTCTCCGTCTATGTATCTCGGCATGAAATTGCTGTCAGTATGTTTTACATCAGCTGTGTGAAACTGAGTCCTGTTTTAGCGTGACTAGAATTCATTTTCCCCAAATATAGTGGTATTTTCCCCTCTCAAATTAGACGGTATGTTTTCACGCGGGACAGTATTTCCATCACACTCTCAAAGAAGACGGACAAAAAAAATCGCTCCGTGCGAAATTAATCAAGGCCCAAGATGAAAGAATGTTGCTTGTGAGGGCCAAGATAAATATTATGTGAATGAGCACATGTGCTGAAAGAGAATGTTTTCTGTTCCACTTCTAAAAACGTTGTCGTTTTATCTGCAAACCCATTATTCTAATGCCGTCAAATGCACAGTTTCTCATGTATATTCCCCCTTGAGCATCAGCGCAGGCCATTGTGGAGGTACAATCTCATTGTTGAGGATAATCATCGCTGGTTGCCGGGCTACCGGCGTGTGTTATGTCCCTTTAGACACTATAATTCATGGAGATCACTGTGGCAGAGAGGACGGCAAATCTCTCGCGGCTCGTCTCTAGTGGCTCCGACTGGTTTAATGTAAAAGGCATCTTCACGCATCTCACAGGTTGTAACAGATCTAAGAACAGTAGCGATATTATGGCAACGGATTGATTGGTGTCTTCTCATCGCTGATTGGATGTTACCGTGGAGTTGTTGACCGTAACCAGGAAGTAATTCTATCTAATGACAAGACAGTCGTAAACATGCATGAATTCATTTTTCCACTAGACAATATTCCGGGAAGGGAAGGCAGGACAACGATCCGTCCCTGAACGTCAGAGTGACAAAAGAGCCGATCGTGAACTAGCGGAAAGGGAGGGGAGAGCGCACCGCTATCGACATCGACAGTCCCGAGGTGGAGCGTGTAGTGAGACGGTTGTAAATACCGTGCGCCCAGAGCTTTCTACCGAGCACAATACAGTATACGCAGGTTAGTCATAAACACGGTTTATGAGTTTGCTCTGATCCAACATCTGTACACGAGACAGTGAATCAGAACATCTCCAAAAGCACCAAGTGAACACACCGATCTGAGCCGCAGACTCCTCCTCTAATGTATGTCCCTGTTGGCATGGTGATCCTGACCGGGGCTTAAAACAATGCAACCGTCAGAATTCACCTCCTGCTATTGTTTATCACGACCTTTGTACCAACGTCTACATGAGCCGGCTCTAATGCCAACCCACATGGTCCTGGCACTATGTCATTTATTTCTATATTTCATGTGCTTATCCAACTAACAGCAACATCTGGTCTTTCATCAGACAGGACCATGACAGATCAGAATTGATATAAATAACAGACTTTTTAGTTGGGTATTTTTATAATATAAATCTATAGAATTTACTACAACTTATATTTGTGTGTACCATGTTGCAATCGTAGGCCAGGAATATTTGTTTCTGCCCAGACGCGGGTTAATGAGAATAAAATACTAAATAGACACATCGAATGCCTTTGCGTTTCATTTAGTTGTCATTATATTTTATTTGCTTATGTTGCTGGGTGCCTGTCTGATCGGTTTGTTCTCTAGTCCTCTCAGGTTGAATTGTTTCCCCCTATTCCCTCCCTCGTATCGTCTCTCGTTTTCTCTCAGCCTTTATGGTCTTACTGGCGGTTATTATCATCAGTCAGGTTCCATTGTGAGACATATAAATTGGATGTGTTATTAATACTAAGAGGCGAGGTGGAAAGTAGATGTGATGACGCCGTTTCCAGCCTGTCTCCCCCCTCTCTCTTTCCCCACACCTACTCCCCCCGATCTCTCCCCCCCCTCTCTCTCCCCCTCTCCCCATCTCTCTCTCTCCACGTCTCTCTCTCCCCAATCTCTCTCTCTCCCCGCCTCTCCCTACTGACGCCGCTGCCAGGCCGTCGTGGGCGTCCCCTTTAAAGGGAATCCTCAGCCCAGGTGTCATTATCCCCAGGGCGCCATAGGTGGATGTGTGTGTGTGTGTGTGGGGGGGATGTTCTGGGGTGGTGCGGGGTATAGGGCCAGCTATGTGGGCGCTCAAGAGAAAAAGGGCAGGCCGACAGGGGGTACAAGTATTACGGGGGATAGGAGTGTGTGTGTGTTTGCGTGTCGGTGTGTGTGTGACGAGAGGGTGGATGATGGAGAGGCACAGAAGAGGAAGGGGGTCGGGATGCGTATTCCATAAGAGCTGGTCTCCCCATCGAACTCTGTGAGGAGATAGGCTTCCATAAGAGCTGGTCTCCTGATTGAACACTGTGAGGAGATAGGCTTCCATAAGAGCTGGTGTCCCCATCGAACACTGTGAGGAGATAGGCTTCCATAAGAGCTGGTCTCCCCATCGAACACTGTGAGGAGATAGACTTCCATAAGAGCTCGTCTGATTGAACACTGTGAGGAGATAGGCTTCCATAAGAGCTGGTCTCCCCATCGAACACTGTGAGGAGATAGGCTTCCATAAGAGCTGGTCTCCCCATCGAACACTGTGAGGAGATAGGCTTCCATAAGAGCTGGTCTCCCCATCGAACACTGTGAGGAGATAGGCTTCCATAAGAGCTGGTCTCCCCATCGAACACTGTGAGGAGATAGGCTTCCATAAGAGCTGGTCTCCCCATCGAACACTGTGAGGAGATAGGCTTCCATAAGAGCTGGTCTCCCCATCGAACACTGTGAGGAGATAGGCTTCCATAAGAGCTGGTCTCCCCATCGAACACTGTGAGGAGATAGGCTTCCATAAGAGCTGGTCTCCCCATCGAACACTGTGAGGAGATAGGCTTCCATAAGAGCTGGTCTCCCCATCGAACACTGTGAGGAGATAGGCTTCCATAAGAGCTGGTCTCCCCATCGAACACTGTGAGGAGATAGGCTTCCATAAGAGCTGGTCTCCCCATCGAACACTGTGAGGAGATAGGCTTCCATAAGAGCTGGTCTCCCCATCGAACACTGTGAGGAGATAGGCTTCCATAAGAGCTGGTCTCCCCATCGAACACTGTGAGGAGATAGGCTTCCATAAGAGCTGGTCTCCCCATCGAACACTGTGAGGAGATAGGCTTCCATAAGAGCTGGTCTCCCCATCGAACACTGTGAGGAGATAGGCTTCCATAAGAGCTGGTCTCCCCATCGAACACTGTGAGGAGATAGGCTTCCATAAGAGCTGGTCTCCCCATCGAACACTGTGAGGAGATAGGCTTCCATAAGAGCTGGTCTCCCCATCGAACACTGTGAGGAGATAGGCTTCCATAAGAGCTGGTCTCCCCATCGAACACTGTGAGGAGATAGGCTTCCATAAGAGCTGGTCTCCCCATCGAACACTGTGAGGAGATAGGCTTCCATAAGAGCTGGTCTCCCCATCGAACACTGTGAGGAGATAGGCTTCCATAAGAGCTGGTCTCCCCATCGAACACTGTGAGGAGATAGGCTTCCATAAGAGCTGGTCTCCCCATCGAACACTGTGAGGAGATAGGCTTCCATAAGAGCTGGTCTCCCCATCGAACACTGTGAGGAGATAGGCTTCCATAAGAGCTGGTCTCCCCATCGAACACTGTGAGGAGATAGGCTTCCATAAGAGCTGGTCTCCCCATCGAACACTGTGAGGAGATAGGCTTCCATAAGAGCTGGTCTCCCCATCGAACACTGTGAGGAGATAGGCTTCCATAAGAGCTGGTCTCCCCATCGAACACTGTGAGGAGATAGGCTTCCATAAGAGCTGGTCTCCCCATCGAACACTGTGAGGAGATAGGCTTCCATAAGAGCTGGTCTCCCCATCGAACACTGTGAGGAGATAGGCTTCCATAAGAGCTGGTCTCCTGATTGAACACTGTGAGGAGATAGGCTTCCATAAGAGCTGGTCTCCTGATTGAACACTGTGAGGAGATAGGCTTCCATAAGAGCTGGTCTCCCCATCGAACACTGTGAGGAGATAGGCTTCCATAAGAGCTGGTCTCCTGATTGAACACTGTGAGGAGATAGGCTTCCATAAGAGCTGGTCTCCCCATCGAACACTGTGAGGAGATAGGCTTCCATAAGAGCTGGTCTCCCCATCGAACACTGTGAGGAGATAGGCTTCCATAAGAGCTGGTCTCCTGATTGAACACTGTGAGGAGATAGGCTTCCATAAGAGCTGGTCTCCCCATCGAACACTGTGAGGAGATAGGCTTCCATAAGAGCTGGTCTCCCCATCGAACACTGTGAGGAGATAGGCTTCCATAAGAGCTGGTCTCCTGATTGAACACTGTGAGGAGATAGGCTTCCATAAGAGCTGGTCTCCCCATCGAACACTGTGAGGAGATAGGCTTCCATAAGAGCTGGTCTCCCCATCGAACACTGTGAGGAGATAGGCTTCCATAAGAGCTGGTCTCCCCATCGAACACTGTGAGGAGATAGGCTTCCATAAGAGCTGGTCTCCCCATCGAACACTGTGAGGAGATAGGCTTCCATAAGAGCTGGTCTCCTGATTGAACACTGTGAGGAGATAGGCTTCCATAAGAGCTGGTCTCCCCATCGAACACTGTGAGGAGATAGGCTTCCATAAGAGCTGGTCTCCCCATCGAACACTGTGAGGAGATAGGCTTCCATAAGAGCTGGTCTCCCCATCGAACACTGTGAGGAGATAGGCTTCCATAAGAGCTGGTCTCCTGATTGAACACTGTGAGGAGATAGGCTTCCATAAGAGCTGGTCTCCCCATCGAACACTGTGAGGAGATAGGCTTCCATAAGAGCTGGTCTCCCCATCGAACACTGTGAGGAGATAGGCTTCCATAAGAGCTGGTCTCCTGATTGAACACTGTGAGGAGATAGGCTTCCATAAGAGCTGGTCTCCCCATCGAACACTGTGAGGAGATGGGCTTCCATAAGAGCTGGTCTCCCCATCGAACACTGTGAGGAGATAGGCTTCCATAAGAGCTGGTGTCCTGATTGAACACTGTGAGGAGATAGGCTTCCATAAGAGCTGGTCTCCTGATTGAACACTGTGAGGAGATAGGCTTCCATAAGAGCTGGTCTCCCCATCGAACACTGTGAGGAGATAGGCTTCCATAAGAGCTGGTCTCCCCATCGAACACTGTGAGGAGATAGGCTTCCATAAGAGCTGGTCTCCCCATCGAACACTGTGAGGAGATAGGCTTCCATAAGAGCTGGTCTCCCCATCGAACACTGTGAGGAGATAGGCTTCCATAAGAGCTGGTCTCCCCATCGAACACTGTGAGGAGATAGGCTTCCATAAGAGCTGGTCTCCCCATCGAACACTGTGAGGAGATAGGCTTCCATAAGAGCTGGTCTCCCCATCGAACACTGTGAGGAGATAGACTTCCATAAGAGCTGGTCTCCCCATCGAACACTGTGAGGAGATAGACTTCCATAAGAGCTGGTCTCCCCATCGAACACTGTGAGGAGATAGGCTTCCATAAGAGCTGGTCTCCCCATCCAACACTGTGAGGAGATAGGCTTCCATAAGAGCTGGTCTCCCCATCCAACACTGTGAGGAGATAGGCTTCCATAAGAGCTGGTCTCCCCATCCAACACTGTGAGGAGATAGGCTTCCATAAGAGCTGGTCTCCCCATCCAACACTGTGAGGAGATAGGCTTCCATAAGAGCTGGTCTCCCCATCGAACACTGTGAGGAGATAGACTTCCATAAGAGCTGGTCTCCTGATTGAACACTGTGAGGAGATAGGCTTCCATAAGAGCTGGTCTCCCCATCGAACACTGTGAGGAGATAGGCTTCCATAAGAGCTGGTCTCCCCATCGAACACTGTGAGGAGATAGGCTTCCATAAGAGCTGGTCTCCCCATCGAACACTGTGAGGAGATAGGCTTCCATAAGAGCTGGTCTCCCCATCGAACACTGTGAGGAGATAGGCTTCCATAAGAGCTGGTCTCCCCATCGAACACTGTGAGGAGATAGGCTTCCATAAGAGCTGGTCTCCCCATCCAACACTGTGAGGAGATAGGCTTCCATAAGAGCTGGTCTCCTGATTGAACACTGTGAGGAGATAGGCTTCCATAAGAGCTGGTCTCCCCATCGAACACTGTGAGGAGATAGGCTTCCATAAGAGCTGGTCTCCCCATCGAACACTGTGAGGAGATAGGCTTCCATAAGAGCTGGTCTCCCCATCGAACACTGTGAGGAGATAGACTTCCATAAGAGCTGGTCTCCCCATCGAACACTGTGAGGAGATAGGCTTCCATAAGAGCTGGTCTCCCGATTGAACACTGTGAGGAGATAGGCTTCCATAAGAGCTGGTCTCCCCATCGAACACTGTGAGGAGATAGGCTTCCATAAGAGCTGGTCTCCCCATCGAACACTGTGAGGAGATAGACTTCCATAAGAGCTGGTCTCCTGATTGTACACTGTGAGGAGATAGGCTTCCATAAGAGCTGGTCTCCCCATCGAACACTGTGAGGAGATAGGCTTCCATAAGAGCTGGTCTCCCCATCGAACACTGTGAGGAGATAGGCTTCCATAAGAGCTGGTCTCCTGATTGAACACTGTGAGGAGATAGGCTTCCATAAGAGCTGGTGTCCCCATCGAACACTGTGAGGAGATAGACTTCCATAAGAGCTCGTCTGATTGAACACTGTGAGGAGATAGGCTTCCATAAGAGCTGGTCTCCCCATCGAACACTGTGAGGAGATAGGCTTCCATAAGAGCCGGTCTCCCCATCGAACACTGTGAGGAGATAGGCTTCCATAAGAGCTGGTCTCCCCATCGAACACTGTGAGGAGATAGGCTTCCATAAGAGCTGGTCTCCCCATCGAACACTGTGAGGAGATAGGCTTCCATAAGAGCTGGTCTCCCCATCGAACACTGTGAGGAGATAGGCTTCCATAAGAGCTGGTCTCCCCATCGAACACTGTGAGGAGATAGACTTCCATAAGAGCTGGTCTCCTGATTGAACACTGTGAGGAGATAGGCTTCCATAAGAGCTGGTCTCCTGATTGAACACTGTGAGGAGATAGGCTTCCATAAGAGCTGGTGTCCCCATCGAACACTGTGAGGAGATAGACTTCCATAAGAGCTCGTCTGATTGAACACTGTGAGGAGATAGGCTTCCATAAGAGCTGGTCTCCCCATCGAACACTGTGAGGAGATAGGCTTCCATAAGAGCCGGTCTCCCCATCGAACACTGTGAGGAGATAGGCTTCCATAAGAGCTGGTCTCCCCATCGAACACTGTGAGGAGATAGATAGGCTGGTCTCCCCATCGAACACTGTGAGGAGATAGGCTTCCATAAGAGCTGGTCTCCCCATCCAACACTGTGAGGAGATAGGCTTCCATAAGAGCTGGTCTCCCCATCCAACACTGTGAGGAGATAGGCTTCCATAAGAGCTGGTCTCCCCATCCAACACTGTGAGGAGATAGGCTTCCATAAGAGCTGGTCTCCCCATCCAACACTGTGAGGAGATAGGCTTCCATAAGAGCTGGTCTCCCCATCCAACACTGTGAGGAGATAGGCTTCCATAAGAGCTGGTCTCCCCATCCAACACTGTGAGGAGATAGGCTTCCATAAGAGCTGGTCTCCCCATCGAACACTGTGAGGAGATAGACTTCCATAAGAGCTGGTCTCCCCATCGAACACTGTGAGGAGATAGGCTTCCATAAGAGCTGGTCTCCCCATCGAACACTGTGAGGAGATAGGCTTCCATAAGAGCTGGTCTCCCCATCGAACACTGTGAGGAGATAGGCTTCCATAAGAGCTGGTCTCCCCATCGAACACTGTGAGGAGATAGGCTTCCATAAGAGCTGGTCTCCCCATCGAACACTGTGAGGAGATAGGCTTCCATAAGAGCTGGTCTCCCCATCGAACACTGTGAGGAGATAGGCTTCCATAAGAGCTGGTCTCCCCATCGAACACTGTGAGGAGATAGGCTTCCATAAGAGCTGGTCTCCCCACACACTGTGAGGAGATAGGCTTCCATAAGAGCTGGTCTCCCCATCGAACACTGTGAGGAGATAGACTTCCATAAGAGCTGGTCTCCTGATTGAACACTGTGAGGAGATAGGCTTCCATAAGAGCTGGTCTCCCCATCGAACACTGTGAGGAGATAGGCTTCCATAAGAGCTGGTCTCCCCATCGAACACTGTGAGGAGATAGACTTCCATAAGAGCTGGTCTCCTGATTGAACACTGTGAGGAGATAGGCTTCCATAAGAGCTGGTCTCCTGATTGAACACTGTGAGGAGATAGGCTTCCATAAGAGCTGGTCTCCCCATCGAACACTGTGAGGAGATAGGCTTCCATAAGAGCTGGTCTCCCCATCGAACACTGTGAGGAGATAGGCTTCCATAAGAGCTGGTCTCCTGATTGAACACTGTGAGGAGATAGGCTTCCATAAGAGCTGGTGTCCCCATCGAACACTGTGAGGAGATAGGCTTCCATAAGAGCTCGTCTGATTGAACACTGTGAGGAGATAGGCTTCCATAAGAGCTGGTCTCCCCATCGAACACTGTGAGGAGATAGGCTTCCATAAGAGCTGGTCTCCCCATCGAACACTGTGAGGAGATAGGCTTCCATAAGAGCTGGTCTCCCCATCGAACACTGTGAGGAGATAGGCTTCCATAAGAGCTGGTCTCCTGATTGAACACTGTGAGGAGATAGGCTTCCATAAGAGCTGGTCTCCCCATCGAACACTGTGAGGAGATAGGCTTCCATAAGAGCTGGTCTCCCCATCGAACACTGTGAGGAGATAGACTTCCATAAGAGCTGGTCTCCTGATTGTACACTGTGAGGAGATAGGCTTCCATAAGAGCTGGTCTCCCCATCGAACACTGTGAGGAGATAGGCTTCCATAAGAGCTGGTCTCCCCATCGAACACTGTGAGGAGATAGGCTTCCATAAGAGCTGGTCTCCTGATTGAACACTGTGAGGAGATAGGCTTCCATAAGAGCTGGTGTCCCCATCGAACACTGTGAGGAGATAGACTTCCATAAGAGCTCGTCTGATTGAACACTGTGAGGAGATAGGCTTCCATAAGAGCTGGTCTCCCCATCGAACACTGTGAGGAGATAGGCTTCCATAAGAGCCGGTCTCCCCATCGAACACTGTGAGGAGATAGGCTTCCATAAGAGCTGGTCTCCCCATCGAACACTGTGAGGAGATAGACTTCCATAAGAGCTGGTCTCCCCATCGAACACTGTGAGGAGATAGGCTTCCATAAGAGCTGGTCTCCCCATCGAACACTGTGAGGAGATAGGCTTCCATAAGAGCTGGTCTCCCCATCGAACACTGTGAGGAGATAGGCTTCCATAAGAGCTGGTCTCCCCATCGAACACTGTGAGGAGATAGACTTCCATAAGAGCTGGTCTCCTGATTGAACACTGTGAGGAGATAGGCTTCCATAAGAGCTGGTCTCCTGATTGAACACTGTGAGGAGATAGGCTTCCATAAGAGCTGGTGTCCCCATCGAACACTGTGAGGAGATAGACTTCCATAAGAGCTCGTCTGATTGAACACTGTGAGGAGATAGGCTTCCATAAGAGCTGGTCTCCCCATCGAACACTGTGAGGAGATAGGCTTCCATAAGAGCCGGTCTCCCCATCGAACACTGTGAGGAGATAGGCTTCCATAAGAGCTGGTCTCCCCATCGAACACTGTGAGGAGATAGGCTTCCATAAGAGCTGGTCTCCCCATCGAACACTGTGAGGAGATAGGCTTCCATAAGAGCTGGTCTCCCCATCGAACACTGTGAGGAGATAGGCTTCCATAAGAGCTGGTCTCCCCATCGAACACTGTGAGGAGATAGACTTCCATAAGAGCTGGTCTCCCCATCGAACACTGTGAGGAGATAGGCTTCCATAAGAGCTGGTCTCCTGATTGAACACTGTGAGGAGATAGGCTTCCATAAGAGCTGGTCTCCCCATCGAACACTGTGAGGAGATAGACTTCCATAAGAGCTGGTCTCCCCATCGAACACTGTGAGGAGATAGGCTTCCATAAGAGCTGGTCTCCCCATCGAACACTGTGAGGAGATAGGCTTCCATAAGAGCTGGTCTCCCCATCGAACACTGTGAGGAGATAGGCTTCCATAAGAGCTGGTCTCCCCATCGAACACTGTGAGGAGATAGGCTTCCATAAGAGCTGGTCTCCCCATCGAACACTGTGAGGAGATAGACTTCCATAAGAGCTGGTCTCCCCATCGAACACTGTGAGGAGATAGGCTTCCATAAGAGCTGGTCTCCTGATTGAACACTGTGAGGAGATAGGCTTCCATAAGAGCTGGTGTCCCCATCGAACACTGTGAGGAGATAGGCTTCCATAAGAGCTGGTCTCCTGATTGAACACTGTGAGGAGATAGGCTTCCATAAGAGCTGGTCTCCTGATTGAACACTGTGAGGAGATAGGCTTCCATAAGAGCTGGTCTCCCCATCGAACACTGTGAGGAGATAGGCTTCCATAAGAGCTGGTCTCCCCATCGAACACTGTGAGGAGATAGGCTTCCATAAGAGCTGGTCTCCCCATCGAACACTGTGAGGAGATAGGCTTCCATAAGAGCTGGTCTCCCCATCGAACACTGTGAGGAGATAGGCTTCCATAAGAGCTGGTCTCCCCATCGAACACTGTGAGGAGATAGGCTTCCATAAGAGCTGGTCTCCCCATCGAACACTGTGAGGAGATAGGCTTCCATAAGAGCTGGTCTCCCCATCGAACACTGTGAGGAGATAGACTTCCATAAGAGCTCGTCTGATTGAACACTGTGAGGAGATAGGCTTCCATAAGAGCTGGTCTCCCCATCGAACACTGTGAGGAGATAGGCTTCCATAAGAGCTGGTCTCCCCATCGAACACTGTGAGGAGATAGGCTTCCATAAGAGCTGGTCTCCCCATCGAACACTGTGAGGAGATAGACTTCCATAAGAGCTGGTCTCCTGATTGAACACTGTGAGGAGATAGGCTTCCATAAAAGCTGGTCTCCTGATTGAACACTGTGAGGAGATAGGCTTCCATAAGAGCTGGTGTCCCCATCGAACACTGTGAGGAGATAGACTTCCATAAGAGCTCGTCTGATTGAACACTGTGAGGAGATAGGCTTCCATAAGAGCTGGTCTCCCCATCGAACACTGTGAGGAGATAGGCTTCCATAAGAGCCGGTCTCCCCATCGAACACTGTGAGGAGATAGGCTTCCATAAGAGCTGGTCTCCCCATCGAACACTGTGAGGAGATAGGCTTCCATAAGAGCTGGTCTCCCCATCGAACACTGTGAGGAGATAGGCTTCCATAAGAGCTGGTCTCCCCATCGAACACTGTGAGGAGATAGGCTTCCATAAGAGCTGGTCTCCCCATCGAACACTGTGAGGAGATAGACTTCCATAAGAGCTGGTCTCCCCATCGAACACTGTGAGGAGATAGGCTTCCATAAGAGCTGGTCTCCTGATTGAACACTGTGAGGAGATAGGCTTCCATAAGAGCTGGTGTCCCCATCGAACACTGTGAGGAGATAGGCTTCCATAAGAGCTGGTCTCCTGATTGAACACTGTGAGGAGATAGGCTTCCATAAGAGCTGGTCTCCTGATTGAACACTGTGAGGAGATAGGCTTCCATAAGAGCTGGTCTCCCCATCGAACACTGTGAGGAGATAGGCTTCCATAAGAGCTGGTCTCCCCATCGAACACTGTGAGGAGATAGGCTTCCATAAGAGCTGGTCTCCCCATCGAACACTGTGAGGAGATAGGCTTCCATAAGAGCTGGTCTCCCCATCGAACACTGTGAGGAGATAGGCTTCCATAAGAGCTGGTCTCCCCATCGAACACTGTGAGGAGATAGGCTTCCATAAGAGCTGGTCTCCCCATCGAACACTGTGAGGAGATAGGCTTCCATAAGAGCTGGTCTCCCCATCGAACACTGTGAGGAGATAGGCTTCCATAAGAGCTGGTCTCCCCATCGAACACTGTGAGGAGATAGGCTTCCATAAGAGCTGGTCTCCCCATCGAACACTGTGAGGAAATAGGCTTCCATAAGAGCTGGTCTCCCCATCGAACACTGTGAGGAGATAGGCTTCCATAAGAGCTGGTCTCCCCATCGAACACTGTGAGGAGATAGGCTTCCATAAGAGCTGGTCTCCCCATCGAACACTGTGAGGAGATAGGCTTCCATAAGAGCTGGTCTCCCCATCGAACACTGTGAGGAGATAGACTTCCATAAGAGCTGGTCTCCTGATTGAACACTGTGAGGAGATAGGCTTCCATAAGAGCTGGTCTCCCCATCGAACACTGTGAGGAGATAGGCTTCCATAAGAGCTGGTCTCCCCATCGAACACTGTGAGGAGATAGGCTTCCATAAGAGCTGGTCTCCTGATTGAACACTGTGAGGAGATAGGCTTCCATAAGAGCTGGTCTCCTGATTGAACACTGTGAGGAGATAGGCTTCCATAAGAGCTGGTCTCCCCATCGAACACTGTGAGGAGATAGGCTTCCATAAGAGCTGGTCTCCCCATCGAACACTGTGAGGAGATAGACTTCCATAAGAGCTCGTATGATTGAACACTGTGAGGAGATAGGCTTCCATAAGAGCTGGTCTCCCCATCGAACACTGTGAGGAGATAGGCTTCCATAAGAGCCGGTCTCCCCATCGAACACTGTGAGGAGATAGCCTTCCATAAGAGCCGGTCTCCCCATCGAACACTGTGAGGAGATAGGCTTCCATAAGAGCTGGTCTTCCCATCGAACACTGTGAGGAGATAGGCTTCCATAAGAGCTGGTCTCCCCATCGAACACTGTGAGGAGATAGGCTTCCATAAGAGCTGGTCTCCCCATCGAACACTGTGAGGAGATAGGCTTCCATAAGAGCTGGTCTCCCCATCGAACACTGTGAGGAGATAGGCTTCCATAAGAGCTGGTCTCCTGATTGAACACTGTGAGGAGATAGGCTTCCATAAGAGCTGGTCTCCCCATCGAACACTGTGAGGAGATAGGCTTCCATAAGAGCTGGTCTCCCCATCGAACACTGTGAGGAGATAGGCTTCCATAAGAGCTGGTCTCCCCATCGAACACTGTGAGGAGATAGGCTTCCATAAGAGCTGGTCTCCCCATCGAACACTGTGAGGAGATAGGCTTCCATAAGAGCTGGTCTCCTGATTGAACACTGTGAGGAGATAGGCTTCCATAAGAGCTGGTCTCCCCATCGAACACTGTGAGGAGATAGGCTTCCATAAGAGCTGGTCTCCTGATTGAACACTGTGAGGAGATAGGCTTCCATAAGAGCCGGTCTCCTCATCCAACACTGTGAGGAGATAGGCTTCCATAAGAGCTGGTCTCCCCATTGAATACTGTGAGGAGATAGGCTTCCATAAGAGCTGGTCTCCCCATCGAACACTGTGAGGAGATAGGCTTCCATAAGAGCTGGTCTCCCCATCGAACACTGTGAGGAGATAGACTTCCATAAGAGCTGGTCTCCCCATCGAACACTGTGAGGAGATAGGCTTCCATAAGAGCTGGTCTCCTGATTGAACACTGTGAGGAGATAGGCTTCCATAAGAGCTGGTCTCCCCATCGAACACTGTGAGGAGATAGGCTTCCATAAGAGCTGGTCTCCCCATCGAACACTGTGAGGAGATAGGCTTCCATAAGAGCTGGTCTCCCCATCGAACACTGTGAGGAGATAGGCTTCCATAAGAGCTGGTCTCCCCATCGAACACTGTGAGGAGATAGGCTTCCATAAGAGCTGGTCTCCCCATCGAACACTGTGAGGAGATAGGCTTCCATAAGAGCTGGTCTCCCCATCGAACACTGTGAGGAGATAGGCTTCCATAAGAGCTGGTCTCCTGATTGAACACTGTGAGGAGATAGGCTTCCATAAGAGCCGGTCTCCTCATCCAACACTGTGAGGAGATAGGCTTCCATAAGAGCTGGTCTCCCCATTGAACACTGTGAGGAGATAGGCTTCCATAAGAGCTGGTGTCCCCATCGAACACTGTGAGGAGATAGACTTCCATAAGAGCTGGTCTCCTGATTGAACACTGTGAGGAGATAGGCTTCCATAAGAGCCGGTCTCCTCATCCAACACTGTGAGGAGATAGGCTTCCATAAGAGCTGGTCTCCCCATCGAACACTGTGAGGAGATAGGCTTCCATAAGAGCCGGTCTCCTCATCCAACACTGTGAGGAGATAGGCTTCCATAAGAGCTGGTCTCCTGATTGAACACTGTGAGGAGATAGGCTTCCATAAGAGCTGGTCTCCCCATCGAACACTGTGAGGAGATAGGCTTCCATAAGAGCTCGTCTGATTGAACACTGTGAGGAGATAGGCTTCCATAAGAGCTCGTCTGATTGAACACTGTGAGGAGATAGGCTTCCATAAGAGCTCGTCTCCCGATCCAAACTCCGACATGATGTGGGACGACGATCAGTAAGCATTTTGTTTTCCTCGCTCTTCTCATCTGCTTTGTGGCGGTTGTTGACTAGCAAGTGAGCTAGATAAAACAAGCCAACGTTATTTAAACACTAAATCATCGATAACTGCACCTTAGAGGAGTGAGGCATCTGACCTTGCTTCTGGTACCCTGTGAAGGAATCCCAGTTTGAACGCCTTAAAATGCCCCTCACGAGAGCACACATGTACACATGTACTGCTGTAGCATTGGTTCGAAACCGGCCCTTCTTGTCTCTCTGCACACGGACAAATCTGTCTTCTCTATATCTTACCACTGTTCTATGAACTGAAGCGCAAATGCCTGAAACCTTTAAAAGAAATACAGCATATCTGCCACAAATCCTTGGCTTAACATCCCACATAGATACAGTTTGTTAGCACTGATGCCGATCACTGTACTGATTGAAAATGTACTGCTGGGTTGTCACACAGTCCCACCTCCCTGTGCTGTGACACAGTCCCACCTCCCTGTGCTGTGACACAGTCCCACCTCCCTGACACAGTCCCACCTCCTTGTGCTGTGACACAGTCCCACCTCCCTGACACAGTCCCACCTCCCTGTGCTGTGACACAGTCCCACCTCACAGTCCCACCTCCCTGTGCTGTGACACAGTCCCACCTCCCTGACACAGTCCCACCTCCCTGACACAGACCCACCTTCCTGACACAGTCCCACCTCCCTGTGCTGTGACACAGTCCCACCTCACAGTCCCACCTCCCTGTGCTGTGACACAGTCCCACCTCCCTGACACAGTCCCACCTCCCTGTGCTGTGACACAGTCCCACCTCACAGTCCCACCTCCCTGTGCTGTGACACAGTCCCACCTCCCTGACACAGTCCCACCTCCCTGACACAGACCCACCTTCCTGACACAGTCCCACCTACCTGTGCTGTGACACAGTCCCACCTCACAGTCCCACCTACCTGTGCTGTGACAAAGTCCCACCTCCCTGTACTGTGACACAATCCCACCTCCTTGACCCAGTCCCACCTTCTCGTACTGTGACACAGTCCCACCTCCCTGACACAATCCCACCTCCCTGACACAGTCCCACCTCCCTGTACTGAGTGTGACACAGTCCCACCTCCCTGTGCTGAGTGTGACAGAGTCCACCTCCCTGTAGTCAGATGTATGTGCCGACGGCTCACCAGATGAAAACGTCCGCTAAACGACTAAAATGTAAATGTGAGATATGAGCTGTCCCTGGAGGTTTGGCCAATGTTTCTGCCAAAACAGGGTTTCTCACACACACACTCACACACACACATTCCTCCCACCCACGCACAAACACACACACAGCGCACACACACACACACACACACACACAGACTGAGAGCCTGGAGTCTAGACCATAGATAGTCTTAGCCATTATTGTAATGTGTAGGTGGTCCGTAGCGCCAGCTCCATCCACTCAACAGAACCACTAGACTTCCCTATAGCTCTCTCTTTGAAATCCACTGCGCTGCCTTTGTTCTGTTCGGCGCCGTGGAACCTGGACAATCCCAGTTGTCACGCTGTGGGTGAAAGCAGAGTTGAATTGAGAAAAGATGATTAATTGTCGGGCAGAAACGTTTATTTTCATACTGCGGATATGGAATGTCCCTGTGTGCGTCACCCAGAAACCAGTTTCTCAGCGAGTCACACAGAAATATCTCAAGAGGGTGACCGGCTTTCAGAACCTCTAATGCTTCACTACATGTCTTTGCGGTCGATCACAGCTGGTGCGCCACTCATATTTACCACTCGGGCGTCGCTCCGCCTGGACAAATGAAATACCTGACATTGTTAGAGGCTGGAGACTTTGTCAGCGCTAATCAGGTGCTGTAATGACCAGAGCTGAGGAGCTCATCAAAAGAGGGGTGTCTCCGTCCGTCCGTCCGTCCGTGGGTGTGTGTGTGTGTCACACAGTATATCGGGACAAGAAAATTTTTTATGTGACAGAAATGTTGCCGCTCAATCTTCTATTTCCTGTGCAGGTGAATAATAAACCTCTTCTGATTTGTCTGAAAGAAAAACATTAGATGTCTTGGCACATTACGGCAGTCGCAAATGACTAAGGCTGGAAGGTGAACCAATCGCCTTAAAAGGTTCCATATTATTTCCGCCATGTTGTTTTGCGAGTTTGATTTCCCTTGTTGAGATAATTATGCGACTTAAATAGAACACATAATTGCACTGTGTGGGCCCTTGGAGTGTGTGGCATATTGGTTTGTGCCTGGGACCAAAGCTGGGTACGGTCTCTGATCTGTCTGGTGAGCTGTGTAGAACAGATGCCTCTGTGTCGCAGTGCTGTGCTTAAATGCTGTTTGAAATGTTCAATACGCTGAGGCTTTCGGGAAGCCTTATTGGAGGGCCAGATAGCATTGGAAATATACTGTTGGCCCCGGTTAAGCCAGGCTGGTTGAATCACACCCTGGTAAAAATGTCCAAAATATGTCACATACTATTTGAAGCCAGGCAAACGTTGCGTTCAATCTTCAGACTCATTTGTCAATCAATCGACTGTGAACTCCAGAGTAGCAATTAAGGACAGTCATTCAGAAGTTACAATACATGACGTTCCAACAGAGGTGAAGAGAAAAGGAAAGTTCTGTATTTGCTATTGAACAATAATTAAATAAAACATTGAAAGGTCATGTAACACTTTAGTCTTATGAACTTAATGATATCTATTTCATATTGCCTGGCTTAGCATACTGTTTCATAAGCAAGCAAAGTGTTTTCCTGTTATGTTAAAATAAGAGTAAGAAAGCGTCTTTATAAAACCCCTCCACAGATGCCTTGGTGTCATCAGAGATGCACTGCTTGGTTTGTCCATATTGGCAGCAAAGCATTATGGGTGCGCCGTTTTGTAAATGCTTGAGAGTAGAGATTAGCTTTGTTGTGTGATACATCATAGCCCAGTAGGTTCCTTAGGTATCGTTATATATGTGTATCAAACAACCACACTGAGAACGGGGACGTTAAAGCAACATGTGTTGTTTCCTGTGCCAGTTCGTCTGTTGTTTCCTGTGCCACATATCTTCCTGATGAGTCTGTCCATGTGTGTCCTGTTCCCCTGGAGCAAGTTCTATGTCAGACATGGAGAGGTTCCACAGGGTCGGAGAACCTCTGTGCTGAGGTGTGTGCAGTAGTGCTTGCTGGTGTGTGTTTGTGTTTGTGTTTGTGTGCGTGTGTGTGTCTGTGTGTGTGCGTGTGTGTGTGCGTTTGTGTGCGTGTGTGTGTGTGTGCGTGTGTGCATTCGTGTGTGTGCGTGTGTGTGTGTGTGTGCGTGTGCGTGTGTGCATTCGTGTGTGTGTGTGTGTGTGTGTGTGTGTGTGTGTGTGTGTGCGCTCGTCTGTGTGTGTGTGTGTGTGTGTGTGTGTGTGTGTGCGTGCGTGTGTGCCGGATTGCCATTGTATGTACTTGATGTGTGTATTTATGTAGTAAGTGTGCGGTCATACATGTGTCTGTCTGAATGTGCTGTTGACTTGGTGCTGATTTCTCAGCACCAAGGATAATATAGAGGCTGTGTTGAATATAGAGGCTGTGTTGAATATAGAGGCCATGTTGAATATAGAGGCCGTGTTGAATATAGAGGCCGTGTTGAATATAGAGGCTGTGTTGAATTTAGAGGCCGTGTTGAATATAGAGGCCGTGTTGAATATAGAGACCGTGTTGAATATAGAGACCGTGTTGAATATAGAGGCCGTGTTGAATATAGAGGCCGTGTTGAATATAGAGGCCGTGTTGAATATAGAGGCCGTGTTGAATATAGAGGCCGTGTTGAATATAGAGGCCGTGTTGAATATAGAGGCCGTGTTGAATATAGAGGCCGTGTTGAATATAGAGGCCGTCTTGAATATAGAGGCTGTGAATAATATAGAGGCTGTGTTGAATATAGAGGCCGCATTGAATATAGAGGCCGCGTTGAATATAGAGGCCGTGTTGAATATAGAGGCCGCGTTGAATATAGAGGCCGCGTTGAATATAGAGGCCACGTTGAATATAGAGGCCGCGTTGAATATAGAGGCCGCGTTGAATATAGAGGCCGCGTTGAATATAGAGGCCGTGTTGAATATAGAGGCCGTGTTGAATATAGAGGCTGTGTTGCTGTGTTGAATTGGGAGCCAGATGCTGCTCTGATGTGTTCTGGCTGAGAGCTGTTGCTCTCGTCTTCCCTCTGCTGTGTAATGGAGGTACTAATATACAGCCTGTGTAATGGAGGTGCTAATATACAGCCTGTGTAATGGAGGTGCTATACAGCCTGTGTAATGGAGGTACTAATATACAGCCTGTGTAATGGAGGTACTAATATACAGCCTGTGTAATGGAGGTGCTAATATACAGCCTGTGTAATAGATGTACTAATATACAGCCTGTGTAATGGAGGTGCTAATATACAGCCTGTGTAATGGAGGTGCTATACAGCCTGTGTAATGGAGGTACTAATATACAGCCTGTGTAATGGAGGTACTAATATACAGCCTGTGTAATGGAGGTACTAATATACAGCCTGTGTAATGGAGGTGCTATACAGCCTGTGTAATGGAGGTACTAATATACAGCCTGTGTAATGGAGGTACTAATATACAGCCTGTGTAATGGAGGTGCTAATATACAGCCTGTGTAATGGAGGTACTAATATACAGCCTGTGTAATGGAGGTACTAATATACAGCCTGTATAATGGAGGTGCTAATATACAGCCTGTGTAATGGAGGTGCTAATATACAGCCTGTATAATGGAGGTGCTAATATACAGCCTGTGTAATAGATGTACTAATATACAGCCTGTGTAATGGAGGTACTAATATACAGCCTGTATAATGGAGGTGCTAATATACAGCCTGTGTAATGGAGGTACTAATATACAGCCTGTATAATGGAGGTGCTAATATACAGCCTGTATAATGGAGGTACTAATATACAGCCTGTGTAATGGAGGTGCTATACAGCCTGTGTAATGGAGGTGCTAATATACAGCCTGTGTAATGGAGGTACTAATATACAGCCTGTGTAATGGAGGTGCTAACAGCCTGTGTAATGGAGGTACTAATATACAGCCTGTGTAATGGAGGTACTAATATACAGCCTGTGTAATGGAGGTACTAATATACAGCCTGTGTAATGGAGGTGCTAACAGCCTGTGTAATGGAGGTGCTATACAGCCTGTGTAATGGAGGTGCTAATATACAGCCTGTGTAATGGAGGTACTAATATACAGCCTGTGTAATGGAGGTACTAATATACAGCCTGTGTAATGGAGGTGCTAACAGCCTGTGTAATGGAGGTGCTATACAGCCTGTGTAATGGAGGTGCTAATATACAGCCTGTGTAATGGAGGTACTAATATACAGCCTGTGTAATGGAGGTACTAATATACAGCCTGTGTAATGGAGGTACTAATATACAGCCTGTGTAATGGAGGTACTAATATACAGCCTGTGTAATGGAGGTGCTAATATACAGCCTGTGTAATGGAGGTGCTAATATACAGCCTGTGTAATGGAGGTGCTAATATACAGCCTGTGTAATGGAGGTGCTAATATACAGCCTGTGTAATGGAGGTGCTAATATACAGCCTGTGTAATGGAGGTACTAATATACAGCCTGTGTAATGGAGGTACTAATATACAGCCTGTGTAATGGAGGTACTAATATACAGCCTGTGTAATGGAGGTGCTATACAGCCTGTGTAATGGAGGTACTAATATACAGCCAGCCTGTGTAATGGAGAGTGTAATGGAGGTACTAATATACAGCCTGTGTAATGGAGGTACTAATATACAGCCTGTGTAATGGAGGTGCTATACAGCCTGTGTAATGGAGGTACTAATATACAGCCTGTGTAATGGAGGTGCTATACAGCCTGTGTAATGGAGGTACTAATATACAGCCTGTATAATGGAGGTACTAATATACAGCCTGTGTAATGGAGGTGCTATACAGCCTGTGTAATGGAGGTACTAATATACAGCCTGTGTAATGGAGGTACTAATATACAGCCTGTGTAATGGAGGTACTAATATACAGCCTGTGTAATAGATGTACTAATATACAGCCTGTGTAATGGAGGTACTAATATACAGCCTGTGTAATGGAGGTACTAATATACAGCCTGTGTAATGGAGGTACTAATATACAGCCTGTGTAATGGAGGTGCTAACAGCCTGTGTAATGGAGGTGCTATACAGCCTGTGTAATGGAGGTGCTAATATACAGCCTGTGTAATGGAGGTACTAATATACAGCCTGTGTAATGGAGGTGCTAATATACAGCCTGTATAATGGAGGTACTAATATACAGCCTGTGTAATGGAGGTGCTAACAGCCTGTATAATGGAGCCTGTGTAATGGAGGTACTAATATACAGCCTGTGTAATGGAGGTACTAATATACAGCCTGTGTAATGGAGGTAGCTAATATACAGCCTGTGTAATGGAGGTGCTATACAGCCTGTGTAATGGAGGTGCTATAATATACAGCCTGTGTAATGGAGGTGCTAATACAGCCTGTGTAATGGAGGTACTAATATACAGCCTGTGTAATGGAGGTACTAATATACAGCCTGTGTAATGGAGGTGCTAATATACAGCCTGTGTAATGGAGGTAATATACAGCCTGTGTAATGGAGGTAATATACAGCCTGTGTAATGGAGGTACTAATATACAGCCTGTGTAATGGAGGTACTAATATACAGCCTGTGTAATGGAGGTGCTAATATACAGCCTGTGTAATGGAGGTACTAATATACAGCCTGTGTAATGGAGGTGCTACTAATATACAGCCTGTGTAATGGAGGTGCTGTGTAATGGAGGTACAGCCTGTGTAATGGAGGTACTAATATACAGCCTGTGTAATGGATATACAGCCTGTGTAATGGAGGTGCTAATATACAGCCTGTGTAATGGAGGTACTAATATACAGCCTGTGTAATGGAGGTACTAATATACAGCCTGTGTAATGGAGGTACTAATATACAGCCTGTGTAATGGAGTACTAATATACAGCCTGTGTAATGGAGGTGTGTAATGGAGGTGCTAATATACAGCCTGTGTAATGGAGGTACTAATATACAGCCTGTGTAATGGAGGTGCTAATATACAGCCTGTGTAATGGAGGTACTAATATACAGCCTGTGTAATGGAGGTGCTAATATACAGCCTGTGTAATGGAGGTGCTAATATACAGCCTGTGTAATGGAGGTACTAATATACAGCCTGTGTAATGGAGGTACTAATATACAGCCTGTGTAATGGAGGTGCTAATAATGGAGGTACTAATATACAGCCTGTGTAATGGAGGCTAATATACAGCCTGTGTAATGGAGGTACTAATATACAGCCTGTGTAATGGAGGTACTAATATACAGCCTGTGTAATGGAGGTGCTAATATACAGCCTGTGTAATGGAGGTACTAATATACAGCCTGTGTAATGGAGGTACTAATATAGCCTGTGTAATGGAGGTACTAGCCTGTGTAATGGAGGTACTAATATACAGCCTGTGTAATGGAGGTACTGTACCTGTGTAATGGAGGTAATATACAGCCTGTGTAATGGAGGTACTAATATACAGCCTGTGTAATGGAGGTGCTAATATACAGCCTGTGTAATGGAGGTGCTAATATACAGCCTGTGTAATGGAGGTACTAATATACAGCCTGTGTAATGGAGGTGCTAATATACAGCCTGTGTAATGGAGGTACTAATATACAGCCTGTGTAATGGAGGTGCTAATATACAGCCTGTGTAATGGAGGTACTAATATACAGCCTGTGTAATGGAGGTGCTAATATACAGCCTGTGTAATGGAGCCTGTGTACTAATATACAGCCTGTGTAATGGAGGTACTAATATACAGCCTGTGTAATGGAGGTACAGCTAATATACAGCCTGTGTAATGGAGGTGCCTGTGTAATGGAGGTACTAATACAGCCTGTGTAATGGAGGTAATATACAGCCTGTGTAATGGAGGTACTAATATACAGCCTGTGTAATGGAGGTACTAATATACAGCCTGTGTAATGGAGGTACTAATATACAGCCTGTGTAATGGAGGTGCTAATATACAGCCTGTGTAATGGAGGTACTAATATACAGCCTGTGTAATGGAGGTACTAATATACAGCCTGTGTAATGGAGGTACTAATATACAGCCTGTGTAATGGAGGTACTAATATACAGCCTGTGTAATGGAGGTACTAATATACAGCCTGTGTAATGGAGGTACTAATATACAGCCTGTGTAATGCCTGAATGGAGGTACTAATATACAGCCTGTGTAATGGAATGGAGGTACTAATATACAGCCTGTGTAATGGAGGTGCTAATATACAGCCTGTGTAATGGAGGTACTAATATACAGCCTGTGTAATGGAGGTACTAATATACAGCCTGTGTAATGGAGGTGCTAATATACAGCCTGTGTAATGGAGGTGCCTGTGTAATGGATATACAGCCTGTGTAATGGAGGTACTAATATACAGCCTGTGTAATGGAGGTGCTAATAGGTGTAATGGAGGTACTAATATACAGCCTGTGTAATGGAGGTACTAATATACAGCCTGTGTAATGGAGGTACTAATAATACAGCCTGTGTAATGGAGGTGCTAATATACAGCCTGTGTAATGGAGGTAATGGAGGTACTAATAGCCTGTGTAATGGAGGTGCTAATATGTGTAATGGAGGTGCTAGCCTGTGTAATGGAGGTACTAATATACAGCCTGTGTAATGGAGGTAAATATACAGCCTGTGTAATGGAGGTGCTAATGGGAGGTGCTATACAGCCTGTGTAATGGAGGTGCTAATATACAGCCTGTGTAATGGAGGTACTAATATACAGCCTGTGTAATGGAGGTACTAATATACAGCCTGTGTAATGGAGGTACTAATATACAGCCTGTGTAATGGAGGTGCTAATATACAGCCTGTGTAATGGAGGTACTAATATACAGCCTGTGTAATGGAGGTACTAATATACAGCCTGTGTAATGGAGGTACTAATATACAGCCTGTGTAATGGAGGTGCTAATATACAGCCTGTGTAATGGAGGTGCTAATATACAGCCTGTGTAATGGAGGTACTAATATACAGCCTGTGTAATGGAGGTACTAATATACAGCCTGTGTAATGGAGGTACTAATATACAGCCTGTGTAATGGAGGTACTAATATACAGCCTGTGTAATGGAGGTGCTAATATACAGCCTGTGTAATGGAGGTGCTAATATACAGCCTGTGTAATGGAGGTGCTAATATACAGCCTGTGTAATGGAGGTACTAATATACAGCCTGTGTAATGGATGTACTAATATACAGCCTGTGTAATGGAGGTGCTATACAGCCTGTGTAATGGATGTACTAATATACAGCCTGTGTAATGGAGGTGCTAATATACAGCCTGTGTAATGGAGGTACTAATATACAGCCTGTGTAATGGAGGTGCGAACAGCCTGTGTAATGGAGGTGCTAATATACAGCCTGTGTAATGGAGGTACTAATATACAGCCTGTATAATGGAGGTACTAATATACAGCCTGTGTAATGGAGGTACTAATATACAGCCTGTGTAATGGAGGTGCTAATATACAGCCTGTATAATGGAGGTACTAATATACAGCCTGTGTAATGGAGGTACTAATATACAGCCTGTGTAATGGAGGTGCTAATATACAGCCTGTGTAATGGATGTACTAATATACAGCCTGTGTAATGGAGGTGCTAATATACAGCCTGTGTAATGGAGGTACTAATATACAGCCTGTGTAATGGAGGTGCTAACAGCCTGTGTAATGGAGGTGCTAATATACCGCCTGTGTAATGGAGGTACTAATATACAGCCTGTATAATGGAGGTACTAATATACAGCCTGTGTAATGGAGGTGCTAATATACAGCCTGTGTAATGGAGGTACTAATATACAGCCTGTGTAATGGAGGTGCTAATACAGCCTGTGTAATGGAGGTACTAATATACAGCCTGTGTAATGGAGGTGCTAATATACAGCCTGTGTAATGGAGGTACTAATATACAGCCTGTGTAATGGAGGTGCTAATATACAGCCTGTGTAATGGAGGTACTAATATACAGCCTGTGTAATGGAGGTGCTAATATACAGCCTGTGTAATGGAGGTACTAATATACAGCCTGTGTAATAGATGTACTAATATACAGCCTGTGTAATGGAGGTACTAATATACAGCCTGTGTAATGGAGGTACTAATATACAGCCTGTGTAATGGAGGTGCTAATATACAGCCTGTGTAATGGAGGTGCTAATATACAGCCTGTGTAATGGAGGTGCTAATATACAGCCTGTATAATGGAGGTACTAATATACAGCCTGTGTAATGGAGGTGCTAATATACAGCCTGTGTAATGGAGGTACTAATATACAGCCTGTGTAATGGACGTACTAATATACAGCCTGTGTAATGGAGGTGCTAATATACAGCCTGTGTAATGGAGGTGCTAATATACAGCCTGTATAATGGAGGTACTAATATACAGCCTGTGTAATGGAGGTGCTAATATACAGCCTGTGTAATAGATGTACTAATATACAGCCTGTGTAATGGAGGTGCTAATATACAGCCTGTGTAATGGAGGTACTAATATACAGCCTGTGTAATGGAGGTACTAATATACAGCCTGTGTAATGGAGGTACTAATATACAGCCTGTGTAATGGAGGTGCTAATATACAGCCTGTGTAATGGAGGTACTAATATACAGCCTGTGTAATGGAGGTACTAATATACAGCCTGTGTAATGGAGGTGCTAATATACAGCCTGTGTAATGGAGGTGCTAATATACAGCCTGTGTAATGGATGTACTAATATACAGCCTGTGTAATGGAGGTACTAATATACAGCCTGTGTAATGGAGGTACTAATATACAGCCTGTGTAATGGAGGTGCTAATATACAGCCTGTATAATGGAGGTACTAATATACAGCCTGTATAATGGAGGTGCTAATATACAGCCTGTGTAATGGAGGTACTAATATACAGCCTGTGTAATGGAGGTGCTAATATACAGCCTGTGTAATGGAGGTGCTAATATACAGCCTGTGTAATGGAGGTACTAATATACAGCCTGTGTAATGGAGGTGCTATACAGCCTGTGTAATGGAGGTGCTAATATACAGCCTGTGTAATGGAGGTGCTAATATACAGCGTGAGTTGTGCAATGGACTAACAGTAGCTTCTAAATGTATTTCTGGCTTAACAAACTGTTTCATTCAAGAGCCTGACATATTTTAATGACAATATGCCTGTTGTGTCTGTTTGTGGTCATTACAAGGGTCTGTTTCATGTTGTCTGTAACGAAGTCCCCCTGTAAAAACACATTGATGCAGCATCACATTGCTCATTGAGTCGACTACTTTCCTCATGCATTTTTATTTGCATGACACACGATTTTATAACTGTTTCCCATGATAAGTACACATTTACTGGTGATTCAATTAAGTAATTACTGGAATTGGCTACGTATCAACTAACTATTGATCATTCAGCCAGTTTGAATTCGGCACCACCGCTCACTGTTTGCTCTCTAGGAGGATAGACTGCAGTTTGCTCCATCACCACAAGGTGGCACTGTGGTGAATGAGAACCATCCTCTCCTCAAGACCTGTTTTCCTCTCGTTTTCCCACATCCTTTTGTACCACTTTAATTTAATCTACAAAACATTTGTTTGCCTTTTTTGCTACCGTTGTCTTTTTCATGTTGTATTGAGTTATTTGGAATACTTTTCAGTTTACCATTAAAACCATTATAAACACTGAACCATAACAGATAATTTATTTAATCTGCAGTGAATTCCAGGATCAGTAATAAGTGACTGGAGGTGCTGTTGATTGATCCATGTATAGTGAGTTTATAACAGAGTCTTGTCATGTTATCTTGTCCCCTTCACCGCAGAACCACATAGAAGGTTCTGGAGAGGGGGTTCAGTAATAACATGTAAATAGTCCAAGTCTGCCAGAAAAAATATATATATATATTTATGATGGAACACGTTCTATAACCAAAACCAGTTAGGGTAGTAATTTGGTGTCACCTCAAATTCAATTTTGTAACCTACAATTGTGCAAAGCGACATTTCTAGGTTATGTGATTAAGGACCGCCTTTGTGATGGCACATTCGTCAGAGATCCTTTCATAATCAGAAACCAACTCAAGTGAGGTTCAGATGGCATACCTTGATTTTACTGTGTTCACGCTACATTTATTCCACGGATCTCTTTGCCAAAACAGTTGAATCTGTGTGGCAGTGCCCTCCACCAAGCCAAGTTTCAGTTGAATCTGTGTGGCAGTGCCCTCCACCAAGCCAAGTTTCAGATGAATCTGTGTGGCAGTGCCCTCCACCAAGCCAAGTTTCATATGAATCTGTGTGGCAGTGCCCTCCACGAAGCCAAGTTTCAGATGAATCTGTGTGGCAGTGCTCTCCACCAAGCCAAGTTTCATATGAATCTGTGTGGCAGTGCCCTCCACCAAGCCAAGTTTCAGATGAATCTGTGTGGCAGTGCCCTCCACGAAGCCAAGTTTCAGATGAATCTGTGTGGCAGTGCTCTCCACCAAGCCAAGTTTCATATGAATCTGTGTGGCAGTGCCCTCCACCAAGCCAAGTTTCAGATGAATCTGTGTGGCAGTGCCCTCCACCAAGCCAAGTTTCAGATGAATCTGTGTGGCAGTGCCCTCCACCAAGCCAAATTTCATATTAATCTGTGTGGCAATGCCCTAAACCAAGCCAAGTTTCAGTTGAATCTGTGTGGCAGTGCCCTCCACCAAGCCAAGTTTCAGATTAATCTGTGTGGCAGTGACCACCACCAAGCCAAGTTTCATATGAATCTGTGTGGCAGTGCCCTCCACCAAGCCAAGTTTCAGTTGAATCTGTGTGGCAGTGCCCTCCACCAAGCCAAGTTTCAGATTAATCTGTGTGGCAGTGCCCTCCACCAAGCCAAATTTCATATTAATCTGTGTGGCAGTGCCCTCCACCAAGCCAAGTTTCAGTTGAATCTGTGTGGCAGTGCCCTCTGTCGAGACACGTTTTAGAAACGCTGCTGTCAGCCAGCAGTGGAGGTTTGTGTTGGTGGTTTTGTGAATCATGTCTTTAATTTAGTGTGGACAAGCACCCTAGTGTCAGGTAATTGCAGTGCATGTGAGGGGGATTTATCCCCATGGAGTTTGTCTGCTGGTTATAAACTGGAGAATAAATTGGACCCAATTGAACATACGGTCCAATGAAAATATTACTTCTGCCTTTTCAGTAACTATTTCTAAATGGATTTTACGACCTTTGGTAAAAATCATGTGAAATGAATACAGGACCTATTACAGATCTGTTACTAGAAAACGGTCAATATACACAAAAATACAAGTGCATTTAACATGATTTGAGACAAAGTAACCTACATATTTAATAAGATCCGGTTTTGGACGTTTTGCGGTTTACTGCAGCCTCAATATGGTGGAAGTCTACCGGGTTAAGTGGTCTGACGTTGAAATGAAGGCGGAAGTTGAGTTGATGCTGAGATGCAATGGACCTCACATCTCCTATGGATGGTTGGACCTCACATCTCCTATGGATGGTTGGACCTCACATCTCCTATGGATGGTTGGACCTCACATATTCTATGTATGGTTGGACCTCACATCTCTTATGGATGGTTGGACCTCACATCTCCTATGGATGGTTGGATCTCACATCTTCTATGGATGGTTGGACCTCACATCTCCTATGGATGGTTGGACCTCACATCTCCTATGGATGGTTGGACCTCACATCTCCTATGGATGGTTGGACCTCACATCTCCTATGGATGGTTGGACCTCACATCTCCTATGGATGGTTGGACCTCACATCTCCTATGGATGGTTGGACCTCACATCTTCTATGGATGGTTGGACCTCACATCTCTTATGGATGGTTGGACCTCACATCTCCTATGGATGGTTGGACCTCACATCTTCTATGGATGGTTGGACCTCACATCTCCTATGGATGGTTGGACCTCACATCTCCTATGGATGGTTGGACCTCACATCTCCTATGGATGGTTGGACCTCACATCTCCTATGGATGGTTGGACCTCACATCTCCTATGGATGGTTGGACCTCACATCTCCTATGGATGGTTGGACCTCACATCTCCTATGGATGGTTGGACCTCACATCTCCTACGGATGGTGGTGTGCTCCAAACACACCAGCAGCTCCCTGCACTCACGTGATTCTGTGTAACAGAAAGTGGAGAAAGGAAGTCTCCTGATATATATTGCAGCAGAAGTGTGATCAGGACGCCGTGTTTAATCCCAGTCGCAGCTGGTTCCCTGCACCTGTCTTGAGGAGGAGACAGGAGGTGCATATTGTTGTGATTCCCGGCGGGGGGTAACTGAGGAGAGGGTGGAGGAGGAGGATGGCAGGAGCAAAATTCACTCCGTCTCCATCGGAGATAGATCCAGACGTCCAGACCGAGGCGACGCAACCCCCGGAGCAGCCGATGTGGGTGCACCCGGCCATGCCTATACGGACCATGGGCTCGTTTGGGAGTGATGCTGCCGGCCAAAGGTACCGCCGATAGAACCCGCCGATAGAACCCGCCGATAGAACCGCATGAATGTGCTGCATGTTTAGGACACCGGGTTTAATACCGAACCCGCACCTAAACAGGGTCGCGATGCAGCTTATCCCATATATATTAGTAATGATCATTATCTGTAATGCACTCTAATTATCCCATATATATTAGTAATGATCATTAACGGTAAACAAACGTATGTCACCGTTAGGATGCATTTATATCCGGTAACATGCATTTTAAAGAGGCATTATTTTTTTTGCGCTAGAAATTAAATAGTGTCTAAAACGCATGTCTGCGCCAATATCACACATTTCAGTCTCTTTAATTTCAGTCTCTTTAATTTCAGTATTTTTAATTTTAGTATTTTTAATTTCAGTCTCTTTAATTTGAGTCTCTTTTATTTCAGTCTCTTTAATTTCAGTCTCTTTATTTATTTCACTATCTTTAATTTCAGTCTTTTTAATTTCAGTCTCTTTAATAATTTCAGTATCTTTAATAATTTCAGTATATCTTTAATAATTTCAGTCTCATTAATTCCAGTCTATAGGCTCATATTGACACCTGACAGGCCTATGTGTGATTTATGAGGATGCTTTATGATGGATTCGGATCTGACTGAAAACATATTCGCACGGTTCTGGTTCCCAGTATTCCCAGTATTCCCAGTTCGTCTCTCATCACTGAACCAATCCATTTGTCAATCATTTTCTCCTCAGCATCCTGTTTTTAGATTGTCTCAGTGTTTTTCTTCTGCAGTGTGCTTCCTGTGCACTGATTACATAAGTCTGCAGACGCCAGCTATAAACATCATAATATAATAATATAATAGCTATAAGCCATATCACATAATTGATATTGAGGATGTAGGCTTAGGAGAAGTTACTTTTTTGGCTGCACGGGCTATCTTGAAAAATTTCCATTTCTGTTTTAATTTGCAATGCAAACCACAGGTGATTTGTGTGTGTGTGTGTGTGTGTGTGTGTGTGTGGTCATACAATGTGTGTCAGGGCATATGACACCCAGCGTAGTGTACCTTCTGCTGTTTACAACCTATCTGTAAATGTTAATCCCCATTTTGAATGTGGCTAAAAGATTCAATTCCAGATATTCAGGATATTAAGTGTGCCTTTCAGCTTAAAACTGGGTGTTGAGAATGCATTATTTTCCTGCAGTCCTCCCACAGTTTTATTTCCGTATTACTGTAGGATTGTACTACATAATTAAATCCATCACATTGATGTGGAAAAAGAAACCGGCAATAATGTTTTGAGATTTTTCCAGTATTTCCTTCTGTGTAAGAAAAGCTGTAGGTGCCTATAGGCAGGCTGAGGTTGGTGCAGAGTGTTCAATCTTATATCTGCAGAGATTTGTGACCAGTCAATACAGTAGTTTCAACACTTAAACTGACACGCCAAACACCTTACGTTTACCATTAAACCCACATACACGTATATTGTATTTAATTATACTAACGTTCTGATGTCATTGGCTTATCACCTATTCCCAATAATTACATTTGTACTGTAAATCAGTACAATGTTTCAAGTGTGGTGATGGTAGTTTAGAGAAATTAGTAGGGAGATCAATTATTATCCATACATAATTCATATAAATAACCCAAGATAAATGAGTAAATATGTATACAGTAATAAAATATGACTTCTGAGACACTCTCACTATGGTCTTTCACAGTTTGTCACATATAAAACAAGCCGAGCTCAGTAGGAACACAGTTGTACCAGGAAACGCCTACAGGCAAAATGCTGTGTTGGGATGTTTTTGGGGTCTAAGGCAAGGTAGCTATAGTGTACCCTAGATCATCTGTAGTAGCTAGTGTACCCTAGATCATCTGTAGTAGCTAGTGTACCCTAGATCATCTGTAGTAGCTAGTGTACCCTTGATCATCTGTAGTAGCTAGTGTACCCTAGATCATCTGTAGTTGCTAGTGTACACTAAATCATCTGTAGTAGCTAGTGTACCCTAGATCATCTGTAGTAGCTAGTGTACCCTAGATCATCTGTAGTAGCTAGTGTACCCTTGATCATCTGTAGTAGCTAGTGTACCCTAGATCATCTGTAGTAGCTAGTGTACCCTAGATCATCTGTAGTAGCTAGTGTACCCTAGATCATCTGTAGTAGCTAGTGTACCCTAGATCATCTGTAGCAGCTAGTGTACCCTAGATCCTCTGTAGTAGCTAGTGTACTCTAGATCATCTGTAGTAGCTAGTGTACCCTAGATCATCTGTAGTAGCTAGTGTACCCTAGATCATCTGTAGTAGCTAGTGTACACTAAATCATCTGTAGTAGCTAGTGTACCCTTGATCCTCTGTAGTAGCTAGTGTACCCTAGATCATCTGTAGTAGCTAGTGTACCCTAGATCATCTGTAGTAGCTAGTGTACCCTAGATCATCTGTAGTAGCTATTGTTCCCTAGATAATCTGTAGTAGCTAGTGTACCCTAGATCATCTGTAGTAGCTATTGTTCCCTAGATCATCTGTAGCAGCTAGTGTACCCTAGATCATCTGTAGTAGCTAGTGTACCCTAGATCATCTGTAGTAGCTAGTGTAGTCTAGATCATCTGTAGTAGCTAGTGTACCCTAGATCATCTGTAGTAGCTAGTGTACTCTAGATCATCTGTAGTAGCTAGTGTACCCTAGATCATCTGTAGCAGCTAGTGTACCCTAGATCATCTGTAGTAGCTAGTGTAGTCTAGATCATCTGTAGTAGCTAGTGTACCCTAGATCATATGTAGTAGCTAGTGTAGTCTAGATCATCTGTAGTAGCTAGTGTACCCTAGATCATATGTAGTAGCTAGTGTACCCTAGATCATCTGTAGTAGCTATTGTACCCTAGATCATCTGTAGTAGCTAGTTTACCCTAGATCATCTGTAGTAGCTAGTGTACCCTAGATCCTCTGTAGTAGCTAGTGTACTCTAGATCATCTGTAGTAGCTAGTGTACCCTAGATCATCTGTAGCAGCTAGTGTACCCTAGATCATCTGTAGCAGCTAGTGTACCCTAGATCATCTGTAGTAGCTAGTGTAGTCTAGATCATCTGTAGTAGCTAGTGTACCCTAGATCATATGTAGTAGCTAGTGTATCCTAGATCATCTGTAGCTATTGTGCCACTGCAGATGTTTCTCTCAGCGCTGCCTACGTACAGTAGCTCTGTGCTTATTTCTCTGCATGACAGACGAGGAGAGATGTAATGAGATTTCACCATGGGTTACAGATCCAGGAATGTAGATGGAATTGGAGCTAGTAGTGGCACGGACCAAGACAGAAAGATTGACCACACGGGAAAACTGTGTGGAAGTGTTTGTGTGCGTGTGCGCGTGTGCGTGCGTGCGTGTGTGCGTGTGTGCGTGTGTGCGCGTGTGCGCGTGTGCGTGCGTGTGTGCAGTACAGAAACATTATATTTCTGCGAGCATGACCACACCAGATCTCCCAGTACATGTCAATTCAGTCCTTCAGGCAGACCGGATATTGTCCGTCAGTCGGAGATCAGACTCCCCGTGAGACCAGATCAGTGCGAGACCTGTGTCCTATGTAGTCAGTGTTCATCTCTCTCTAGAGGATGAATGGAGGGACGAAAGCAAGGAAATTCAATCATTCGTCCAATCTCTATTGACCCGCCGATCCATCGCTCTGAGCTGGTCATCGTTTATTTACCCATAACTGCATTATTTATTCGCCCGGGGATGTCCTCGCTACCATGCCAGGTTGTTAGCGGGTTTTTCTCACCAACAGCGAGGCGGGAGTATGTAAGATGTAAAACTAAATGTTCAACCAAGACTTTGAGTGAAATTAGGCTAATGATATGCCTTCAAATGACCCAGTTTTTTTCAAGGAACTGTAAAACGTCTATTTAGCTTTATGGTATTATGTTCTGGTTATGACCTATAAAGTTTTCACTTCAAAACCCTGTAGTTGATATCGATGTAAGCAAACAGACAACGGGAGATGTTTGTGAGTACGTACGCCAGTTTCCTGTCCGTAGTTCCCCATCATAACAACAGAGATGAGCCTGGATGAAACTCTGCATTGTGTCACATGATCAGGACAGATCATGTGACCATCATCTCATTACAACCACCATTATTATTCCCATAGTTACAGACGGATAACAGCCCTAATGATGTATTTTGAATACCGTGGCTAGAATAATTGCTACTACAAACTAGGATAGAAATACATGTCATAAGGGCGATGCTAGTATATTTAATTTCTGTGTAGTGCCCGTGCTGGTTCCAGGGTCGCTGGGTGTTTTGTGT
This sequence comes from Dallia pectoralis, assembly GCA_029465975.1. Classification (NCBI taxonomy): domain Eukaryota; kingdom Metazoa; phylum Chordata; class Actinopteri; order Esociformes; family Umbridae; genus Dallia; species Dallia pectoralis. Next base: position 1,610,407 of record CM055750.1, on the reverse strand, counting down.
TTCTCAATGCCACAACCGTAAAGGTTTCAGTCAGACTGATCTCAACTCGATAGTAATAGAATTCTACTCAGGGATGTCCTCAGGGAATAGAAAATGTTGACGTATTACTCAGGGATCTTCAGGTTGTTGCCCGGCCGGCCGAGGCTTCTGCTTTTCTCAGAAGGCTAATTGTACGGAGCGAAGTGAGGAGAGGGCTCTGAACGAACCGTTTTGGACACAATGTTCTTTCGACTTTGTCTGTTCTCGGCAATCGTTCATCTCTCACAGACTCACATGCTCGTTCAGATGTTCCTGCGTTACAATATAAATGTATATACTGAGACTGTTTGTCTCTTAGGGGCACTGCTGTCATTACTCAAACACTATACGGGTGCAGTTTGTCTGATTTGCTTTTTGCTGATGCACATCATATTGATACGTAGCCTATGCACATTCAGTTTCAGTTCAACAAACAATACGCTTTTATTTTTATTAAGCCTTGACGTGTTGCGTCTTTCAATCATACTCGTCAATATGTCAAAAACAGCTTTTGCTGAAGCCAGAATCTATCCAAATATTTCTTAGTTCTGCATACCGCTAGCTCTTTGTGGCAAATCCAGCAGCGTTTGTCCACAGGTAAACTTATAAAACTAGGACATTATTTATGACTTGGCCTCGATGCAGTATTTCTCATGACGTTAACAGACTATAGATGGAGCGTGAACCGAGGTTCTCTTCGAGGATTTCTAAAAACACCTCTACGGTGTCATATCTAGTTTATCTTCTGACATCTCTAAAGTCAGTCAATGAATCGCTAATCTACCAGTCGTACACGTCTGTTCATTTAGCCGTTTACATCAAAGTTGCGTCTGTAATGACCCCTTACAGTCTACTAGTTGCTATTCAAATATTCTTCCTCGGTTGTCTCATAGCAAGTTTAAATCAGGCTATTAATGGGAGGAGCCATCTTCATCTCTGGGTTCTGTGCGAGTGCTTATTCACAGCACTCATAATATAACTGCCTTTATATTCTCCTTTGTTTCTCAGCATATTCATGTTGATTAGCTGTTCTGCTCCTCTGAGTGAATTATGTCAGGTTTGTTTTCAGGCAGCGTTCATTAAACTCCTCAGTTGACCTGGAAGGTAAAGTGTCCCAGATGCAAGCTCTGCTGTGATTGGTGCGTGGCAGCCTGCTACCCGCGTTCCCTGTTGAAAACGGACTCTTCTGAGATGGTTCCCTTTGACAGTGAAGCGGAGCTAAAAGCCTCCTGTAACGTTCAGGAGGGTTTTATTCCCGTGAGCATGCGGGTTCTCGTTCCTGCTTGGGTCAGTCTGCGAGTACCATCGCCTGTTAAAGGAGCTCCACGCAAACAGTAGCAAACATTTCCTTCTGACTGATCGCTGAACGTGCCGGTTACAGTGAATCAATAGAGACAGAGAGTGTGGGCTGGACGAGGCTAACGTGGACGTGTTTGTGAGAGGTTGGAGTGTTTGCCATTATCCAGTGGATAAAGGGATCATGAGAAACTCTAGGTATGTATAGGCGTTGAATTACATACAGGATGTTGTAGCGTCTCCATGGTCACAGCGCGGCTAGATACATGGAAAGTATGGACTTGTCTGAAGTAACACGTATCGTTTGAATTGGACTGTGTTTTGAAGAGATGTTACAGTATCTGAGGGCTTTTAGCAAAATACAATGGTCTGCTTTCATGAATTCTGACCGAAACTAGTTGTTTATTTGTTTTTATGCTGGTCGATCGCTCTTCCTCCTTCACGTGTTCTCTAATCTGTTTTTACTGAGCACACGTTTCCACAAACTTGTAATGGTTGAAGACCAAATCACTGGAAGAGTTGGCAGACGTGAGTGAAGGAGGAGAGGAAGGCCTTGTTTCACATATTAATCTCTGTCATTCACTTGATTTTTACACTTCGGTAGCTCTCCGTGATGTTCTGTTAAGGCTTGGGAAGTGTAGTTTTGTGCCCCACAGCAGTGTTCAAATTTGGGGAGACTACAAGTCCCAGCATCCTTCTAAATTACTGCAGAGACTCTCAACACTTTGAAAGGTCTTTCAGGGGACATGTGGCAGAGCCAGAGGAACCAGCCAGAATCAATCGCTCGGGAATCAGCCAGAATCAATCGAGTCAACTAACTAGTAGCAGGGATGTTCAGCATTCGTTTTGCAGTTGTTGTATTTTAAATTGGTTCACTGGATCAACAGTCAAGGTGAGGTGAATTTCTAGTTGCTCCTGGATTGCATGTCTCATGGGGCTTAACGCAGTGTGACAGTGTTTATGATACAGCTGTATCTGTGTGTAATCAACACCACCAAGACACTTCTAGCACGTCTCCTGTATCTACGATATCACAGGCACTTGTTTCACACAGCAGCAGTAGATTTGGAATAAACATATCTATTTAAAAAGGGATTTTGCCAGGCTGTTGCCTATCCAATCAGTGCCTTATGATCAGAAATGATGTTAATTTGCATTTCAGAGGCTTGAACATCTGCAGATGACCAGACTGCAAATCACCCAGACAGTGTTGGGATATCTCGGTCAGTTACCATGGAGATATTGGTCTACATTTTATTTGTACAGTAGATGGTCGTGCTTGGACTGTCAACCTAATTTCTGTTGGATTTTATAGATCTTCAACTGACTTTGAATGAGCTGACCTGTCATGAACTCTTCAGGTGTAGCAGGGAAGAACCAGACGCAGATTTGATTACTCACGGTACAAAACTAAACACTGTAATATAGAAAATAACATGCGTTTACTTAAAGGGACGACTAAACGGTCAAAAACAGCTATTTCAACAAATTATCTTTTAACAAAACTTTTAATAGAAATGCATGTATCCAAAAACTGTGTCATCAAAACAATTTGATTGGAGGGATAGCTGGCTGTAAATGTTCCGATGGTGTGTGTAAGTTAAGTCCGGTTAGAGAAGACCAATTGTACAATAAGAAGTTCGGTAGTGCAGTAGTCCAGTGGCCGATGGGCTGGTAGTGTGCTGCGACAACTAGCACGCGAACATCTGAAGTAAAAGCTATCTGGCTGGCTCAGGACAATGCCGCTAGCCTTAGCTAGTTAGCTAACTGTTGGCTAGCTGTCGGGTCCGTTCCTTTCTTCGTATGTGTCTTCATAAGCATGATGCTCAATGCCAGGTTAGGATGTGCTCATAGTTAGAACAAGGCTTTAATCCAAGTTAGGATGTGCCCATAGTTAGAACAAGGCTTTAATCCAGGTTAGGATGTGCCCATAGTTAGAACAAGGCTTTAAACCAGGTTAGGATGTGCCCATAGTTAGAACAAGGCTTTAAACCAAGTTAGGATGTGCCCATAGTTAGAACAAGGCTTTAATCCAAGTTAGGATGTGCCCATAGTTAGAACAAGGCTTTAAACCAAGTTAGGATGTGCCCATAGTTAGAACAAGGCTTTAAACCAAGTTAGGATGTGCCCATAGTTAGAACAAGGCTTTAATCCAAGTTAGGATGTGCCCATAGTTAGAACAAGGCTTTAAACCAAGTTAGGATGTGCCCATAGTTAGAACAAGGCTTTAAACCAAGTTAGGATGTGCCCATAGTTAGAACAAGGCTTTAAACCAAGTTAGGATGTGCCCATAGTTAGAACAAGGCTTTAAACCAAGTTAGGATGTGCCCATAGTTAGAACAAGGCTTTAATCCAAGTTAGGATGTGCCCATAGTTAGAACAAGGCTTTAAACCAAGTTAGGATGTGCCCATAGTTAGAACAAGGCTTTAATCCAAGTTAGGATGTGCCCATAGTTAGAACAAGGCTTTAATCCAAGTTAGGATGTGCCCATAGTTAGAACAAGGCTTTAATCCAAGTTAGGATGTGCCCATAGTTAGAACAAGGCTTTAATCCAAGTTAGGATGTTGTCACGATTGGTGTGGTGGCGTTGCTACACTTCCATTTCGGTGATCCACTTCCGTGTTTTTGTGTTCACTAGCTGTGATTACTTCCTCTTTCACGTGGTCACAGCTGTTAGTAATCTGTCACTTTATGTGGGGATAAAAGGGGTCGCTAGCAAGTCACTCCTTGCTTAGCATTGTTTGTATGTCACTGTATTATAGAGGTGAGTGCTGGTGTATATCGGACTGTTATTAAGCAACGTATTTGTGTTAAGACGCGATATGCGCACTTTTACTTTCAGTTTAAGAGTATAGGATTTTCGCCGTGATCGGTTTGTTTTGTGTTCAACGTCGCAATAAACCTTATTTTGAACGGTTCCTACGACTCTGCAATGGCTTTCACCGCACTACGCCGGAGCATCCGTGACAGAATGCTAAGCCACCCAAAAAGCCCGCAGAGCCGGACGGTGAGTGGATTCCTCGGAGGGGCAAGCTATAGCGCTCCGAGGTATGAAGCTCACCGTCAACCCACGGAGCAGCAGGAGCAGCGCTACACCTGGCAGGGTGATTGGGGGTCCGACTCCCTCTCCTCGGATGATGAGGAGGCGGTCTACGAGCGAGTGGAGGAGGACTCCCTGGAAGACGCCCTGCTATGGGATCCCGTCCTCAGTCGACTAGTCCCCGCAACCTCGGACGTCGGCTGGGGCGGGCAGAAGACACCGCCCACTGTTCCGGGGCTGCAGACAGGGGGAGGAAAACCCCTGGAGCTACAGCCACTACCCCCGCCGTGGGAAGACCCTTTTCTGCCGCCGACGTCAGGGACAGAAAAACCCCCGGAGGGGTTGGATGACCAGCCCACGGCCATTATTAGGACGTGGTGGAGGACATGGCTGGATTTACAGGAGCCAGCGCCTGAGATGGTCGCCACCACGCTTGCGCCTGAGATGGTCGCCGTCTCGCCAGCGTCCACGATGGCTCCCGCCGTCACGCCAGCGCTCAAGGTGGCTGCCGTCGTCCCGCCAGCGCCCAAGATGGCTGCCGCCGTCACGCCAGCGTCCACGATGGCCCCCGCCGTCACGCCAGCGCCCAAGATGGCTGCCGCCGTCTCGCCAGCGTCCACGATGGCTCCCGCCGTCTCGCCAGCGTCCACGATGGCTCCCGCCGTCCCGCCAGCGCTCAAGATGGCTGTCGTCGTCCCGCCGGCGCTCAAGATGGCTGTTGCCGTCACGCCAGCGCCCACGATGGCTCCCGCCGTCACGCCAGCGCCCAAGATGGCTGCCGCCGTCACGCCAGCGTCCACGATGGCTCCTGTCGTCCCGCCAGCGCTCAAGATGGCTGCCGTCGTTCCGCCAGCGCCCAAGATGGCTGCCGCCGTCTCGCCAGCGTCCACGATGGCTCCCGCCGTCACGCCAGCGCTCAAGGTGGCTGCCGTCGTCCCGCCAGCGCCCAAGATGGCTGCCGCCGTCACGCCAGCGTCCACGATGGCCCCCGCCGTCACGCCAGCGCCCAAGATGGCTGCCGCCGTCTCGCCAGCGTCCACGATGGCTCCCGCCGTCACGCCAGCGTCCACGATGGTCCCCGCCGTCACGCCAGCGCCCAAGATGGCTGTTGTCGTCACGCCAGCGCCCAAGATGGCTGCCGCCGTCTCGCCAGCGTCCAAGATGGCTGCCGCCGTCACGCCACCGCCCACAATGGCTGCCGCATCGCCGCCCACAATGGCTGCCGCATCGCCGCCCACAATGGCTGCCGCATCGCCGCCCACAATGGCTGCCGCATCGCCGCCCACAATGGCTGCCGCATCGCCGCCCACAATGGCTGCCGCATCGCCGCCCACAATGGCTGCCGCATCGCCGCCCACAATGGCTGCCGCATCGCCGCCCACAATGGCTGCCGCATCGCCGCCCACAATGGCTGCCGCATCGCCGCCCACAATGGCTGCCGCATCGCCGCCCACAATGGCTGCCGCATCGCCGCCCACAGTGGCTGCCGCATCGCCGCCCACAGTGGCTACCGCATCGCCCCCCACGAAGGCCGCGCCACGACGACGCTCACGATGGCCGCCGCCACGACGACGCTCACGATGGCCGCCGCCACGACTACGCTCACGATGGCCGCCGCCACGACTACGCTCACGATGGCCGCCGCCACGACTACGCTCACGATGGCCGCCGCCACGACTACGCTCACGATGGCCGCCGCGACGACTACGCTCACGATGGCCGCCGCCACGACTACGCTCACGATGGCCGCCGCCACGACTACGCTCCCGATGGCCGCCGCCACGACTACGCTCACGATGGCCGCCGCCACGACTACGCTCACGATGGCCGCCGCCACGACACCGCCCACGATGGCCGCCGCCACGACACCGCCCACGATGGCCGCCGCCACGACTGCGCCCACGATGGCCGCCGCCACGACGGCGCCCACGATGGCCTCCGCCACCACGTCGCCCACGACGGCGGACTCTGAGCCGCACTAGAGGGCGGCCTCTCAGCCGCACTAGAGGGCGGCCTCTCAGCCGCACTAGATGGCGGCCTCTCAGCCGCACAAGATGGCGGCCTCTCAGCCGCACTAGATGGCGGTCTCTCAGCCACCGAGGCCTTTTCAGGGCTGGACCTGCGGTCCTGGACTGACCCTGTTGGGTTTGACTGTGGGGTCTCTCCCTGTTGCTCCCTTGTTTTGGTTTTGTGTTTCCGTTCGGCTATCTGGGGAGCTAGCCTTTTAGTGGGGGATACTGTCACGATTGGTGTGGTGGCGTTGCTACACTTCCATTTCGGTGATCCACTTCCGTGTTTTTGTGTTCACTAGCTGTGATTACTTCCTCTTTCACGTGGTCACAGCTGTTAGTAATCTGTCACTTTATGTGGGGATAAAAGGGGTCGCTAGCAAGTCACTCCTTGCTTAGCATTGTTTGTATGTCACTGTATTATAGAGGTGAGTGCTGGTGTATATCGGACTGTTATTAAGCAACGTATTTGTGTTAAGACGCGATATGCGCACTTTTACTTTCAGTTTAAGAGTATAGGATTTTCGCCGTGATCGGTTTGTTTTGTGTTCAACGTCGCAATAAACCTTATTTTGAACGGTTCCTACGACTCTGCAATGGCTTTCACCGCACTACGCCGGAGCATCCGTGACAGATGTGCCCATAGTTAGAACAAGGCTTTAATCCAAGTTAGGATGTGCCCATAGTTAGAACAAGGCTTTAATCCAAGTTAGGATGTGCCCAGAGATAGAACAAGGCTTTAATCCAAGTTAGGATGTGCCCATAGTTAGAACAAGGCTTTAATCCAAGTTAGGATGTGCCCATAGTTAGAACAAGGCTTTAATCCAAGTTAGGATGTGCCCATAGTTAGAACAAGGCTTTAATCCAAGTTAGGATGTGCCCATAGTTAGAACAAGGCTTTAATCCAAGTTAGGATGTGCCCAGAGATAGAACAAGGCTTTAATCCAAGTTAGGATGTGCCCAGAGATAGAACAAGGCTTTAATCCAAGTTAGGATGTGCCCATAGTTAGAACAAGGCTTTAATCCAAGTTAGGATGTGCCCAGAGATAGAACAAGGCTTTAATCCAAGTTAGGATGTGCCCATAGTTAGAACAAGGCTTTAATCCAAGTTAGGATGTGCCCATAGTTAGAACAAGGCTTTAATCCAAGTTAGGATGTGCCCATAGTTAGAACAAGGCTTTAAACCAGGTTAGGATGTGCCCATAGTTAGAACAAGGCTTTAAACCAAGTTAGGATGTGCCCATAGTTAGAACAAGGCTTTAATCCAAGTTAGGATGTGCCCATAGTTAGAACAAGGCTTTAAACCAAGTTAGGATGTGCCCATAGTTAGAACAAGGCTTTAAACCAAGTTAGGATGTGCCCATAGTTAGAACAAGGCTTTAATCCAAGTTAGGATGTGCCCATAGTTAGAACAAGGCTTTAAACCAGGTTAGGATGTGCCCAGAGATAGAACAAGGCTTTAATCCAAGTTAGGATGTGCCCA
>CM055750.1:1500060-1597560 GCA_029465975.1 Dallia pectoralis | reverse complement strand
TTCCATTCAGTTATATTCAGTTCCATTCAGTTCCGTTCAGTTCCATTCAGTTCTATTCAGTTCCGTTCAGTTATATTCAGTTCTATTCAGTTCCGTTCAGTTCCGTTCAGTTCCATTCAGTTATATTCAGTTCCATTCAGTTCCGTTCAGTTCCATTCAGTTCTATTCAGTTCCGTTCAGTTTCGTTCAGTTCCATTCATTTATATTCAGTTCTGTCCAGTTCCGTTCAGTACAGTTCTATTCAGTTCTGATCAGTTCCGTTCAGTTCCATTCAGTTCTTTTAGGCAGATTGCACTGCAGTTAGTAATCTGTTAAATGTTAATGCACATTTCCAATAGCAGATATGCTGTCTGGACACCGGCATATTGTGGTATTAAAAATTAATTATTTATGCTGAACGTCCCATTCAATATTCATTTGTGTGTACATTCACGTTGTGTATTTGGACCCTTTAACATGTGTTTATATCAATGCTCGAAGTGCACTAACTCAATGGTCTCCAAAGGCATATATTTATGAAGAAATTGAGCAATAAAAAAGCATTGAATATTTCCTTTTTATCTGCATTGATATTCCTATAAAAACCATAGCATATACAGTGTACATATCATATCTAACTGTATTTCCCTGCACAACTGTGATCAAGATATTGTCCTATTTAAAAAATAATTGTTTCTGCCACTTCAACGTGACGTTCCTGACTAATGCCCGATGAACAATAAAAAAAATTGAACGTTGTTGAACCACACAGGTTAACGAGGTGTAATGTCTGTGTTGCCAGTGTGTCTCCGTGTTGCCGGCGTGTCTCCGTGTTGCCGGCGCGTGTCCGTGTTGTCGGCGTGTGTCTCCGTGTTGCCAGTGTGTATCCATGTTGCCGGCGTGTCTCTGTGTTGCCGGCGTGTGTCTCCGTGTTGCCAGTGTGTATCCATGTTGCCGGCGTGTCTCTGTGTTGCCGGCGTGTGTCCGTGTTGCCGGTTGCGGTGTGTGTCTCCGTGTTGCCAGTGTGTCTCCGGTGTGTGTCTCCATGTTGCCAGTGTGTGTCTCTGTGTTGCCGGCATGTCTCCGTGTTGCCAGTGTGTTTCTCCGTGTTGCCAGTGTGTGTCTCCGTGTTGCCAGTGTGTGTCTCCGTGTTGCCAGTGTGTGTCTCCGTGGCGACCCCTACAGACATCTCCATATAACCGGTTTCTCTCTTTCTGCGCTAATTGTTCTTAAGGTAGGCCTGTGTTTTGTTCAGATAGTAAACCGTGGGTTTATGGCTTTCCTTTGTGCATAGAACAACAAGTCCGAATGAAGGCCATCTCCGTGGCGATGTGGAAGAGAGGAAAAGCGGCAGATAGACGGGATGGAGAATGGCAGAGTGGTAGCTAGCCATGTCTCACAGTAGAGTAGACGTGTTGACCACATCTCCTCTCTGCGTCTCTCCATCCATTACTCTATAACTCTCTACTCCCTTTCTAATTCTTGAGGAGAAGCTGGGGATTGAACCCAGGACATCATACATACAAAGCATGCACTCTACCACTGAGCTACACCAACATGCACTCTACCACTGAGCTACACCAACATGCACTCTACCACTGAGCTACACCAACATGCACTCTACCACTGAGCTACACCAACATGCACTCTACCACTGAGCTACACCAACATGCACTCTACCACTGAGCTAAACCAACATGCACTCTACCACTGAGCTACACCAACATGCACTCTACCACTGAGCTAAACCAACATGCACTCTACCACTGAGCTACACCAACATGCACTCTACCACTGAGCTACACCAACATGCACTCTACCACTGAGTTGCACCAACATGCACTCTACCACTGAGCTACACCAACATGCACTCTACCACTGAGCTACACCAACATGCACTCTACCACTGAGCTACACCAACATGCACTCTACCACTGAGCTACACCAACATGCACTCTACCACTGAGCTACACCAACATGCACTCTACCACTGAGTTACACCAACATGCACTCTACCACTGAGCTACACCAACATGTACTCTACCACTGAGCTACACCAAAATGCACTCTAGCACTGAGCTACACCAACATGTACTCTACCACTGAGCTACACCAACATGCACTCTACCACTGAGCTACACCAACATGCACTCTACCACTGAGATACACCAACATGCACTCTACCAGTGAGCTACACCAACATGCACTCTACCACTGAGCTACACCAACATGCACTCTACCACTGAGATACACCAACATGCACTCTACCACTGAGCTACACCAACATGCACTCTACCACTGAGCTACACCAACATGCACTCTAGCACTGAGCTACACCAACATGCACTCTACCACTGAGCTACACCAACATGCACTCTACCACTGAGCTACACCAACATGCACTCTACCACTGAGATACACCAACATGCACTCTACCACTGAGATACACCAACATGCACTCTACCACTGAGTTACACCAACATGCACTCTACCACTGAGATACACCAACATGCACTCTACCAGTGAGCTACACCAACATGCACTCTACCACTGAGCTACACCAACATGCACTCTACCACTGAGATACACCAACATGCACTCTACCACTGAGCTACACCAACATGCACTCTACCACTGAGCTACACCAACATGCACTCTACCACTGAGCTACACCAACATGCACTCTACCACTGAGCTACACCAACATGCACTCTACCACTGAGATACACCAACATGCACTCTACCACTGAGATACACCAACATGCACTCTACCACTGAGCTACACCAACATGCACTCTAGCACTGAGCTACACCAACATGCACTCTACCACTGAGCTACACCAACATGCACTCTACCACTGAGCTACACCAACATGCACTCTACCACTGAGATACACCACCATGCACTCTACCACTGAGATACACCAACATGCACTCTATCACTGAGCTACACCAACAATGTTTCTAAATCTTTTCCCAATCGTTCTAAATCTTTCCAACTCTTTCTGTCTCTCCTCTGTTTCTTGTTTCTCTACCTTTTACTCACTTGGCTTCTCCACGTCCTTGACTAACTCTTTCTCTCTGTTCTTTTCCTCTTTTTCTCTGTTGTCTCTTTTTCTTTAATTCTGCTTCCCTAATGACAAAGCTGTGGTAATTGCTGTCATGCTTCCTCCTTCCTTTCACATTCCCTGTCTCCCGCTCGTTGGTCAGGGCCACACCCGGGGGTCTCCCAGGGACCTGCGGGAGCTAAGAGCCCATTATGTAACCCTCTAGTAGTCATTACGGGAGGCAACCATGTTATTACTGAGAAAATGTCTAACAGATCGGTTTCACCACTTTACATTAGTCTGCATCATGGTTCACAGTCAACTCCCCAGTCATTTGTGATCTCAGAGACACATAGACCACGGTCTCCGCTTAATGGAATAGCTCTACATGACCCTTACAGTTGATGTAATTGTACAGCAGATGTAGCAGATCCTTCCAGTCCTGTAGGTTCCGAGGTGGAATCGCATTGATATCTCGAACATTTTGGAGAACACCATGAACTCATCATGTTCCTCAAACCGACCGTCCACGTAAAAGAAAACGGGACTAGAACCATTTGTCCGCTGCACCAAGGTTTAGTTCAGATGCCGGTGCAATATCCTATGTAGAGGGTTGTAACAGTGACCAGTACGCACCAGTCTGTAGGCACCAGTCTGTAGGCACCAGTCTGTACGCACCAGTCTGTACACACCAGTCTGTACGCACCAGTCTGTAGGCACCAGTCTGTCCGCACCAGTCTGTAGGCACCAGTCTGTAGGCACCAGTCTGTAGGCACCAGTCTGTAGGCACCAGTCTGTACGCACCAGTCTGTACGCACCAGTCTGTAGGCACCAGTCTGTCCGCACCAATGGAACGTCCCTGGTTCTAATCCCCCCACCACCATCAAGGTGAAAAAAACCTTAGTCGTTTTGTCCTTGAGCAAGACAGTTAACCATAAATGCTCCCCGGGCGCCGTTGACGTGGAAGTTAAATCAGGTAACTGATTAGGGCTGCCCCCTGCACGGTCACCTCAGGGTTGGGTAAAATGCGGAGGACACATTTCAGTTGAAGGCATTAAGTTGTACAACTGACACGATTGGTATATTCTGCCCAAATATTGCGTGTGAGCTAGTGTCCATATGATTTCTAACTCCCTGGCCTAGGATACCTGATTCGAAGAGCTGGATTAAAATATTGGGTTTTTCACAACTTCAGACCAGGAAGAACCCATAGATAGAATGGGTAGATCCTCTAGCTAGATCTCCAGAAACAGGGAAACACGAGCTTGTGAATTATGAATGATACCATTGGAGATAAGTCATAGTGAGCACACTTTGCCTTTTTACTCATGCATGGTATGATGGAATAGCAGTGTCCAATCAGTTATATATGGAATAACTGAGGGGACCAATCGGAGTGCAGGATTTAAATATTAAAGAACCTCTGGTTGAAGTCTGGTGAGTAATGGGCGGAGATGGGTTGCCCCGGGGAACACTGAGAAATCTTTATGATGACAACAAAGCCTTTGTGGGTTTCGAGCCAGATGCTGGTCATTAGATGGAAGTGTAGGTGGCCTCTGAGGGCACAACGGTCTGGGCGTCGCCATCGGATCTTCAAATGCGCGGCTCGTGCTGTAGCACACAGGCGTATGAATTCCACAGGCGGGCAACTGTGTTCTGAGGAAGACTGTGTTCAAACGGATTCTCCGAGGGTTTCTCTGATACAGCATCTTAAGCGTTTTCGGAGGTGCTACACATTGGATTTGTCCATGATTTGGAAGATGAATAACAAGAGCAGTATGCGGTACTGAAATAAAATATTTGGTCGTTAGCTTAAATCCACTGGTTTATGTAACCGTGATTCTGTGCACTGTTCAGCGTATTTCAATCACACAGATAATGTGCTGAGGTTGTGGCAACGAGGAAAAAGGACAACAGTTTCTACTTTGGCCGCAAAGTCAAAACAGTGGTCCGATTACTACAAGAATCCTGGGCTGTGGGGAAGAAATCAATACCCTGATTATAGTCAGTCACAACACTGGCAGGTATGTTACATACTGTGAAACACAATCATCCCATACATCAGCTGATGAGACAAAATGACCACTTAAAAGGGAAGCGAAAAACATTGATAATCTCCTTACTTGGGCACATGTCTGTGCAGATACGATGGCAATTAGTTCTTATAGTCAACATGTTGGATGCAGGTGTTTTATGAAGGTGTTGTCCTGGCCTCCAAATCCCCCAGAATCTGTAGGATGTTCTGGACCAACGCATCAGACCCCTGACGGCTCCACCTCGGACCATACAAGACTTGAAGGATCTGCTGCTAATGTCTTGGTGCCAGATACCACAGGACACCTTTAGGGGTCTGGTAGAGTCCATATATGTCTTAATACCAGATACCACAGGACACCTTTAGGGGTCTGGTAGAGTCCATATATGTCTTGGTGCCAGATACCACAGGACACCTTTAGGGGTCTGGTAGAGTCCATGTATGTCTTGGTGCCAGATACCACAGGACACCTTTAGGGGTCTGGTAGAGTCCATATATGTCTTAATGCCAGATACCACAGGTCACCTTTAGTGGTCTGGTAGAGTCCATATATGTCTTAATGCCAGATACCACAGGTCACCTTTAGGGGTCTGGTAGAGTCCCATATATGTCTTAATGCCAGATACCACAGGACACCTTTAGGGGTCTGGTAGAGTCCATGTATGTCTTAATGCCAGATACCACAGGTCACCTTTAGGGGTACAAGCGGCGGAAGCGGGTACAAGCGGCCGAAATGGGTTTTCTCAGAAAGGTGGCTGGCCTCTCCCTTAGGGATAGGGTGAGAAGCTCAGTCATCCGAGAGGAACTCGGAGTAGAGCCGCTGCTCCTTTGTGTAGAAAGGAGCCAGTTGAGGTGGTTCGGGCGTCTTGGACGAATGCCACCTGGGCGCCTCCCTAGAGAGGTGTTCCAGGCACGTCCAGCTGGGAGGAGACCTCGGGGAAGACCCAGGGCTAGGTGGAGAGATTATATCTCCACACTGGCCTGGGAACGCCTCGGGATTCCCCAGTCAGAGCTGGCTAATGTTGCCCGGGAAAGGGAAGTTTGGGGTCCCCTGCTAGAGCTGCTACCCCCGCGACCCGACCCCGGATAAGCGGTTGAAGATGAGATGAGAGATGAGAGGACACCTTAAGGGGTCTGGTAGAGTCCATATATGTCTTAATGCCAGATACCACAGGACACCTTAAGGGGTCTGGTAGAGTCCATATATGTCTTAATACCAGATACCACAGGACACCTTTAGAGGTCTGGTAGAGTCCATATATGTCTTAATACCAGATACCACAGGACACCTTTAGTGGTCTGGTAGAGTCCATATATGTCTTAATGCCAGATACCACAGGACACCTTAAGGGGTCTGGTAGAGTCCATATATGTCTTAATACCAGATACCACAGGACACCTTTAGAGGTCTGGTAGAGTCCATATATGTCTTAATACCAGATACCACAGGACACCTTTAGAGGTCTGGTAGAGTCCATATATGTCTTAATGCCAGATACCACAGGACACCTTTAGGGGTCTGGTAGAGTCCATATATGTCTTAATGCCAGATACCACAGGTCACCTCCTGGAGTTTGAACATTGTAGTAGATTTTTCTGAATAACCATGGCAGTTAATCTCCCTTTTATACATGTTGGGTAATTAGACACTAAAACGGAGCCATTAAGATGTATTACATCTATAAATTGAACCGTTATCTGTGTATTCACCCGATAGAGGAAGAAGGGAGTCTATAGAGAATCATTGTAAGTGTCTATTCACGTAAGTTTGGACTCATTCATAAACAGCATTGAATTGTGCACAACTTGACTGGATTTATACCTCATTTTGGATTCGGTTTTACATGGATAATGTTGTTTAACGTTAATAATGCAGTTTTAAATTGATAATGTTGTTTTACATTGGGAATGTTGTTGCTGTCTGTACTTACTGCCTGTACTTACTGCCTGTACTTACTGCCTGTACTTACTGTCTGTACTTACTATCTCTTCTCCCCAGGGTCCAGGTGGAGTTCTATGTGAATGAAAACACCTTTAAGGAAAGGCTCAAGCTGTTCTTCATAAAAAACCAAAGGTCAAGTAAGTAGAGGTCAGCACAGATACATACATTATAGCACGACAAGAGGAGGAAGGTCAAGTAGAGGTCAGCACAGATACATACATTATAGCACAGTGTGTGATATGAGTGTGTGTGTGTCTGTCTGTCTGTGTCTGTCTGTGTCTGTCTGTGTCTGTCTGTGTCTGTCTGTGCAACACGATATCATGAGATTTCGTGAAATAGACACGATTTTTGTGCCCAACATTTGTGACATCCACACGTAAAAGGTAGTTTTTTCGTGTCCTGGACACGATTTCCTTGAGCTGTTGAAAGCAAGTGTCGTGATTGGTTGACTCAACTTGCATTTCAACCAGGAAGTGGGCGTAGCTTGAATTGTAAACACGACGGATTTAACTTTCTGGAATATAACTCTTTTTAATACTCTAAATATTAAAGGAAAGCCTGACTCGTACTCTTGCCCTAACCTTAACCTTAACCAATACCTAACATTTCGATTAACTTATTTGTTTAACGTGTCGTTGACCAAAAACGTTTGTTTTGGTTTTTGTGTGTGCGTACGTGTGCATGTTACAAATTTCCGGTACAAAAATCGTGTCTATTTCACGAAAACCTGTCATATCGTGTTGGTCTGTGTCTGTCTGTCTGTCTGTCTGTGTGTCGGTCTGTGTATAATGGCCATGTTGCCAAATGCTCGTTGTTATCTTTGAGCAGCCAATCAGTTACGTTGAAAACATTGAGCCAATAGATATGCACTGCAAGCCATTGTTTTGAAATATTCAACAAAGCCATTTCATTTGCAATTATTATATTGGCTTGTTCAGTTTCATTGTGCGGCACTGATGTGAGAGTTGTTTTTTTACTGTGTCTCCAGGTGAGTAGACAACATAAATAGGTGAAATGGCAGGTTTGTATAATTAAAAAAGAGAACATTGTCTGTCTAAGAGAGTTATTGCCTGAACTGTGTGTGTGTGTGTGTGTGTGCGTGTGCGTGTGCGTGTGCGTGCGCGTGCGCGCGTGCGTGCGTGTCTTACAATTGTGTTTATCCGGCATGATTTACTTTAGCTTTACAGCCACTTCAATGTGTTTTGTTGGATCCAATTCTGTATTATCATAACAATGGGTCCTTTATTGGAGTTGCATTACGTTCCAACAGCAATTATAAACTCCCTCAGGTTGTTATTTGGATGTTGATCTAATTCCTCAGATGTTCACCATGTCTTTAATCCAGATGACTTTACTACCGTCCCACTGAATGGAGTTTGAATAGAAAATGTTCCAAAATTAATAATGATTTTTAATTGAAATAGTAATTGCGCCCTTCAAACTTTCAAACTGCTTTTGCCAAAGAATCTTCCATTTGCTGCAAATATATATTTGCAGACCTTTGGCATTTTACTTTAGACTGCTTCTTCCGTAAATAGTTATTGAATATTTTGGAGCTGTGTTTTGGGTCATTGTCGTGTTGTAGGAGGAAATTGGCCCCAGTCAAGCACAATCTACAGGGTCAGTCACCACCAAAGCACTCTGAAACCATCACATTGCCTCCAACACGCTTGACAGATGGCGTCAAACACATTTCCAGCATCTTTTCATTTGGTCTGCATTTCTTTAATATTCTCCTTTGGCATCCAAACTCCTCAAACTTGGGTTTGTCTGTCCGTACCACTTTTTCCAATACCATTTAATAAACAGGTACTTTGTAATAAAGCTGCCAGTTGAAGACCTGCCAAACGTCTGTTTCTCAAACTAGACACTCATATATTTCATATATTTCATTACTGGGGCCTCCGAGTCCATTCTTTCTATTCTGGTTAAAGCCAGTTTACCAGTTTGTGTGAAGAGGGTAGTACACAGCGTGGTACGAGATCTTTATTTTCTTGCTTTAGAGGATCAGCTGATGTGACTTGGAAGAGTCCATTTTGTAGCGTCTTGAACACTCGAGAATGGTATCGCTGCCAAAGGCGCCAAAAAATAGTTTTTAAATTTATTTTGTACCTGGTCATATCAGGGCATTAGTGTAGATTGACGCGGGACAAACTCTATGTATTCATTTTGGTATTTACCTGTAACGAAGTGCGGAACAAGGGATGGGGTACGAATGCTTTGAACGTTTCTCAAGTGGCAGAAAAGAAAACACATCTTCTTTCATTAGTTCCATATTTTATTCCTTCCCTCCAGTCCACAGATGTGTATTAGGTTTCTGTCACACATTCCAACCATCCTGTTTTCAACACAGCTCATTAAACTAATTGCATTCTTAAAATAAGATCACAATGAGTCGATCATTACAGTAGAGACAGCGGCCCTGGTGTGTGTCACAACTTATTTCCCTGAGGTCTGGGTTGGTCATTCCTGGCTTAATTTTGATCTTTGACTACAATTATTGTTTAATTGGACGACGGATTCGTGTCAGTCCATACAGCATGTCGATATTATGGAATATATTAGAAACACTAGTGTGGCGACAGGGTGAATGATGTGCCAGTCCATACAGCATGTCGATATTATGGAATATATTAGAAACACTAGTGTGGCGACAGGGTGAATGATGTGCCAGTCCATACAGCATGTCGATATTATGGAATATATTAGAAACACTAGTGTGGCGACAGGGTGAATGATGTGCCAGTCGATACAGCATGTCGATAATATGGAATATATTAGAAACACTAGTGTGGCGACAGGGTGAATGATGTGTCAGTCCATACAGCATGTCGATAATATGGAATATATTAGAAACACTAGTGTGGCGACAGGGTGAATGATGTATCTTGCCATTGACATGTACAAAATTACACAGATGTCCAGTCAGCGAGAGTATCGCAAGCAATTATAAAAAAAAAATCTTTACAAGGTCACACCCTTAAAGCCCTTTGACCTTTAAAGCCCTCAAAGGTCTCTCACTCTTCGCACAAGGAACCCAAAATGACTGCTTGGGGATGTTTCCCTGAATGTATCTGGGATCGACCCCTCGCAATATCTCAGGAACCGTTGGGATTAATTGGTTCTTGTTTGGAGACAAAACTTTTGAGTGATTGATGTTGTTATAGAGTGACGTAACATTTAGACATAACATTTAGCCGTAACATTTAGCCGTAACATTTAGCTGATCTGCCAAGGGCTTTGTGCTTTATTTAATAAGGACGACATGTTTGCTGTTGCCAACAGATTGGCTTCCAATACAATTACTTGCTCCTAAGCTCACACTAATCTATATAGTGTTTGTCCTCCTGCAGGCCTGAGGATTCGTCTGTTTAACTTGTCATTAAAGCTGTTGACGTGTGCCCTCTACGTCCTGAGAGTGAGTCTGGATTACCCCGAACAAGTCACAGACGCATGGTGAGATCTGTTCTAACTATATGTGATGGCTGTACATGTTCTGGCATGTGATTTAGATGAGAATATGATCCTGTCATGTCTGCTCTTATGTCCGATTGAATGCGGAACAACATTTCAACACATTTTTAATGATATCTAATCATATGTTTGATTGCTATTGGGTTTATCCACTCTTTAATTTCTTCGCCACCTCTGTATATCTTTCCATGGTCAGTGCTGTACATGACAATTTGTCGTAAGTCAATTGACCTGCTTAAAAACAGTGTTCAGAAATATAACTGTTAATTTGTTTCACTCTGCCCCTTGTCATGGTGACAAATACAACACACACTTTAGATTGTCATAGAATGGGTCTGGTAGAATGGTGTGACTTGAGAGTGTTTTGTCGAGGCATTTCTGTACAGGTACATGACAGGTTTTTAAATGGCGACACTAAACTGTCTCTGGAGTAAAACAGTGGAACTGAACAGGCATTACTTTCTCAGTTAGGCGTGGCTAGTGTCCATGCTGCCAATCAAACTATCTCCAGTTACTTGGCTGCAGCATACCTGCCTGCTTTATGTGTGCTGGACACACTATTACAAAGGTACATGATGGTTTCTTATTACCTTATTAGCCTTTGGTTTTAATCAAATTGGTTGCAGTCAGAATGATTATAGAATGACCATACCGATTGAACTTAAATGTGTACAATGCCTTATCTGATATACAAGTGATAAAGAGCCAGGATTGAGATATGGTTGTGCCAGTCAAGATGGAGATAAGGTTGTATGGTTGTGCCAGCCAGGATGGAGATATGGTTGTATGGTTCTGCCAGCCTGGATGAGGATATGGTTGTATGGTTGTGCCAGCCAGGATGGAGATATGGTTGTATGGTTCTGCCAGCCTGGATGAGGATATGGTTCTATGGTTCTGCCAGCCAGGATGAGGATATGGTTGTATGGTTCTGCCAGCCTGGATGAGGATATGGTTGTATGGTTGTGCCAGCCAGGATGAGGATATGGTTGTATGGTTCTGCCAGCCTGGATGAGGATATGGTTGTATGGTTCTGCCAGCCAGGATGAGGATATGGTTGTATGGTTCTGCCAGCCAGGATGAGGATATGGTTGTATGGTTCTGCCAGCCTGGATGAGGATATGGTTGTATGGTTCTGCCAGCCTGGATGAGGATATGGTTGTATGGTTCTGCCAGCCTGGATGAGGATATGGTTGTATGGTTCTGCCAGCCTGGATGAGGATATGGTTGTATGGTTCTGCCAGCCTGGATGAGGATATGGTTCTATGGTTCTCCCAGCCTGCAGCTATTTGAGGCGTAGTATCTCAAGCTGTGGCAGAACCATGGAAATACAGTGAGTTAGTGATGCTATTAACACCAGGATATTGAGTTACATGGGACATCCTCTCTGAATAACTGCCTTTCACCCTGTTATCTATGGATTTGCAGTGTCAACTGTCCGAACAGGACCAGCCCGGCAGCGGCAGAATCCACAGAAATCATAGAAATCAACTGGTGAGTTATTGGGGTCACTGCATATTGATTTGACCCTGGGGTTTAACCATGTATTTGATTGCTATGTGCTCAGCTAATCCCAGAACTGTTTGCTCGTCGTGGAGATCTCCGTCGAATGCTCTGTAGAGCCTAATCGATAATACTGTTTTGTCTTGTGATTGGGAGGTTTTGTCTAGTCGAATATACAGTGTGCAGTGTTATAATACTTCATCCTGTTTTGTCTCGTATAAGGGAGTTGATTTTTTGGGTGAACAGAAAGGTTCCTGTATGGGCGATACAGGTAGGAAGAACACAATTTCATTTTTTTTTCGAGGAACAACCACACGTTTTTTATTTAACATTAACCATCTGAATTGTGCCAACATACATACGTTTTCAAGCAAAACCTGAAATCAGCATTTGCACGGCATTCCAACTGAGAGCATTTCCCAACATCTGAAACTACACCATTGGTTGATCCTGATCTGGTTAAATTGCAGCTCTGGTAATCTGTGGCGTCTCTTTACTCTCCAGGTGACGGTGGCCTTAATTAGTTTCCTGGAGGCAATGCTTCTTACATATCTCAGCTACAAGGTGAGACCTCTCAAGTGTACTCTGTCAGAGTACATTCACACTGCCGATATGACAAACAAACCCCAGAAGTAATTTCAGTAATTCTATTAGGTGGTGTCAAGTGGCGTGTCTGTGCCAGATTGCATGTAATTGGTGAACAGGCAAACTGGTCATTATCCTCTACAGACACAAAGACATAAGGTGTCAATCTAATCTGGATGTCTTTATAAGGGCATGTCCAAAGAGCCCTTTAGTTTAATTGCTTCTTGTCTTTGATGAAGTAGTTGTACTTAATTCCACCTGCGGTTTTCTTCAAACCTTAATTTTATTGAATCTTTTTTGGTTTTGTTTTGTGCTGCAAAGTATTGAGGCTTAATGCGTTAAGTGCGACAGAAAATATACAGCATTACGTATTTCAAATTAATCGCACACGTCTACAGCGCTAACTTTGACAGCCCTAATTTTAAGTTACCAGTGTTTGTTTTTTTGTTGTGATGTATTGTGATGTATTGACATTGTTGTTTTGGCATTTTGACCACATCACCATTACTTTAATTAGCACTCAGTTTAAGTTATTGTCTCTACTTACACTGGACTGATCCAAGACCAGGCTGTGAATAGTATTTGACATTTTCAAAAGTTCACTCTAGCCAGTTTTGGCAGGGTTAGCAGTTTTAGTTGCTCAGTCGAGCCCAGCTAAAGAAGTTCAAGTGTTTGAAACCCAGGTCTTTTTGACATTTCTAAATGTGCTCACTGTATTTACCACAGAGACAGTTTTGTTGTGCTTTAGCATTAGGGTATCAACCTTGTTTGTTTGTTCCAGGGGAATATCTGGGAGCAGATTTTCCAGATCTCTTTTATCCTGGAGATGATCAATACCGTGCCATTTATAATCACTGTGAGTTTTCTACCGCACACGCACACGCACAACTTACCATTATTAATTAATGAGTTGTCTACCACACACACAACTTACCATTATTGATTAATTAAATAGCCTATAGACACGTTCTAAAATTATTGGTCTTTAGGCTGTCTTATAATATATTGATACTAAAGGGTTTGGCTCTTGTTGTGAATTCATAGGGCATGACATCTCTGTGATATTCAGTATTCAGTAATATTCAGTATTGAGTCAGCAGACTCAAATGACAAACAAGACAGCATACACAGAGACAGCATACACAGAGACAGCATACACAGAGACAGCATACACAGAGACAGCATACACAGAGACAGCATACACAGAGACAGCATACACAGAGACAGCATACACAGAGACAGCATACACAGAGACAGCGTATAGAGTCAGAGACGGCGTATAGAGTCAGAGACGGCGTATAGAGTCAGAGACGGCGTATAGAGTCAGAGACGGCGTAGAGTCAGAGACGGCGTATAGAGTCAGAGACGGCGTATAGAGTCAGAGACGGCGTATAGAGTCAGAGACGGCGTATAGAGTCAGAGACGGCGTATAGAGTCAGAGACGGCGTACAGAGTCAGAGACGGCGTATAGAGTCAGAGACGGCGTACAGAGTCAGAGACGGCGTACAGAGTCAGAGACGGCGTACAGAGTCAGAGACGGCGTACACAGAGTCAGAGACGGCGTACACAGAGTCAGAGACGGCGTACACAGAGTCAGAGACGGCGTACAGAGTCAGAGACGGCGTACACAGAGTCAGAGACGGCGTACAGAGTCAGAGACGGCGTACACAGAGTCAGAGACGGCGTACACAGAGTCAGAGACGGCGAACACAGAGTCAGAGACGGCGTACACAGAGTCAGAGACGGCGTACACAGAGTCAGAGACGGCGTACACAGAGTCAGAGACGGCGTACACAGAGTCAGAGACGGCGTACACAGAGTCAGAGACGGCGTACAGAGTCAGAGACGGCGTACAGAGTCAGAGACGGCGTACAGAGTCAGAGACGGCGTACAGAGTCAGAGACGGCGTACAGAGTCAGAGACGGCGTACAGAGTCAGAGACGGCGTACAGAGTCAGAGACGGCGTACAGAGTCAGAGACGGCGTACAGAGTCAGAGACGGCGTACAGAGTCAGAGACGGCGTACAGAGTCAGAGACGGCGTACAGAGTCAGAGACGGCGTACAGAGTCAGAGACGGCGTACAGAGTCAGAGACGGCGTACAGAGTCAGAGACGAGTCAGAGACGGCGAGTCAGACAGAGTCAGAGACGGCGTACAGAGTCAGAGACGGCGTACAGAGACAGAGACGGCGTGCACAGAGTCAGAGACGGCGTACACAGAGTCAGAGACGGCGTACAGAGTCAGAGACGGCGTACAGAGTCAGAGACGGCGTACACAGTCAGAGACGGCGTACACAGAGTCAGAGACGGCGTACACAGAGTCAGAGACGGCGTACACAGAGTCAGAGACGGAGACGGTACACAGAGTCAGAGACGGCGTACAGAGTCAGAGACGGCGTACAGAGTCAGAGACGGCGTACAGAGTCAGAGACGGCGTAGTCAGAGACGGCGTAGAGTCAGAGACGGCGTACAGAGTCAGAGACGGCGTACAGAGTCAGAGACGGCGTACAGAGTCAGAGACGGCGTACAGAGTCAGAGACGGCGTACACAGAGTCAGAGACGGCGTACACAGTCAGAGACAGCGTACACAGAGTCAGAGACGGCGTACACAGAGTCAGAGACGGCGTACACAGAGTCAGAGACGGCGTACAGAGTCAGAGACGGCGTACAGATTCAGAGACGGCGTACAGAGTCAGAGACGGCGTACAGAGTCAGAGACGGCGTACAGAGTCAGAGACGGCGTACAGAGTCAGAGACGGCGTACAGAGTCAGAGACGGCATACAGAGTCAGAGACGGCATACAGAGTCAGAGACGGCATACAGAGTCAGAGACGGCATACAGAGTCAGAGACGGCATACACAGAGACAGCATACACAGAGACAGCATACACAGAGACAGCATTTACAGCACCAATTAGCTTTCATGCCACCTCCATTAAAGTGTGCTGATGGAAAGTAAATTCATTCCAGTGACTCAGGATATTATACCACAAACAAACAGGGCCAATTCGAAAACGTATGGCATTTTCAGATGTTTATGCCGTCGTTTTGTTTCTAAAATCTTTGTAAAGTATTTCAACTGATGGTGTGAGTCTAGGCATATAGTATGTTTTATTTGTCCATATTGCACCAATAGTTCAATCCACTCTCTTTTCAGATCTTCTGGCCTCCATTGAGAAACATCTTCATCCCAGTGTTTCTTAACTGCTGGTTAGCGAAGTGTGCCCTGGAGAATATGATTGTGAGTATTTTCTCTAATGCAGGACACAGAACCGGTTGCAGAAGAATAGCTGATCCAGGTCTGCATTCTGGGAGGACCATCCAAAGATGTTCTGGGTAGAGATCCAACGCTTACAAATAAGTCAGAAGACACCTAGTCAGTTTCTTTAATTAAGTTTCTTCAACTGGTGTCTCTGTGGGTGGATGGTAAGATCCAAGATCTGTAGAGCAGGTCTAGCCTGGGAATGGAGGTCTGTAGAGCAGGTCTAGACTGGGAAAAGGAATGGAGGTCTGTAGAGCATGTCTAGCCTGGGAATGGAGGTCTGTAGAGCAGGTCTAGACTGGGAAAAGGAATGGAGGTCTGTAGAGCATGTCTAGCCTGGGAATGGAGGTCTGTAGAGCAGGTCTAGACTGGGAAAAGGAATGGAGGTCTGTAGAGCATGTCTAGCCTGGGAATAGAGGTCTGTAGAGCAGGTCTAGACTGGGAAAAGGAATAGAGGTCTGTAGAGCAGGTCTAGACTGGGAAAAGGAATGGAGGTCTGTAGAGCAGATCTAGGTGTGTATTTTCAAAAAAATATTAAATTCACAAAAAATGAAATATCAAATAATGTATTAGAAATGTTTCTTAAATACAGTACAGGGTGAATTGGATTTTTAAATGTTTTTGTTATTTTTTGGCATTTTCCATCTTGTCTTTTTTTCGGGATTTTAATGTAGATGGATATCGATAAATAGATCGACACACACTGATCTCTGTCCACGTGTCATTGATCATCCCTCTCTCCCGATCTTCTTATCTCCTCAGAATGATCTTCATCGTGCCATCCAGAGAACCCACTCTGCCATGTTCAACCAGGTTCTCATACTCATCTGTACCCTGCTCTGTCTGGTCTTCACTGGGTAGGTTTCCCTTGGAGCTCCCTGGAGTGGTCCTCTGGGCTGGAACCATCAAGGTGTCTGTCAAGGTGTTCTCTGTGTCTGTTCAGGTGTTCTCTGGGTCTGTTAAGGTGTTCTCTGTGTCTGTTAAGGTGTTCTCTGTGTCTGTTCAGGTGTTCTCTGTGTCTGTTCAGGTGTTCTCTGTGTCTGTTCAGGTGTTCTCTGTGTCTGTTCAGGTGTTCTCTGTGTCTGTTCAGGTGTTCTCTGTGTCTGTTCAGGTGTTCTCTGTGTCTGTTCAGGTGTTCTCTGTGTCTGTTCAGGTGTTCTCTGTGTCTGTTCAGGTGTTCTCTGTGTCTGTTCAGGTGTTCTCTGTGTCTGTTCAGGTGTTCTCTGTGTCTGTTCAGGTGTTCTCTGGGTCTGTTAAGGTGTTCTCTGTGTCTGTTCAGGTGTTCTCTGCTACTAACTGGCCACTTAGACCTTTTCCTCATGATTTAAATCTGTGAGTGGGAGCTGAACAAGAGTGTGTAGGTACTAACCACAGAGAACCGTTGCTGATTAGAGTGTCTGCTAAATTACCAACATTTTGAAAGTCAAGGGGCACATCTTCCTGGAATAAAACACTCCTGATCTCAGCTCTTCGTCCCTGAAGGATTTTCTCATCTGTCATTGACATGTAATTTTCCAATACAGATCATTATCTGAGGAAGCCAGGCAGAGCAGACAGTATAGTCAGTGGTGTTTCTCACTGATTACACAGAATAGAGTCATGTGGTTGTTCAAACGTGCAGGAAGAAAGCTCAAGATCCTTTTTGTCTTGCCAGGCTGAAGTTCAATGAGAAGACATGTGGACCCAAGGTCCAGTCAAGGGTTTCCTTGACACGTTGTGCTCTAGTGGCGACGTGTAAAGCTATGAACGCATGTCAGTTAAATCTAGAAATAAATCTGCTGGGTTTACGATCTTGATTTTTCGGGAAGAGACGCAGATCTCGACATTGACTGTCTCGAGTTGACTAGGAGTTGGTGCGAGAAAGCAAGGGTAATTAGCAAATTTGCTCAACACTCTGATTTAAACCACAGTACAGTACCGGCCGTATTAGATCCAGATTAGCCCTTAATCATTATAACCCCCCCTGCTGGTTTCCACTGGTATTGTCGAGTTAAAGTGTGACAACATAACACCCAAGGTTGCTAGATAACTGTGAAATCTCTTCCCTCTCTCCTCAGGGCATGTGGTATCCAGCATCTGGAGAGGGCCGGGAAGAACCTGACCCTGTTTAACTCTCTGTATTTCTGCATCGTCACCTTCTCTACGGTGGGATATGGAGACGTGACACCCCACATCTGGCCATCCCAGCTGCTGGTGGTCATTCTCATTTGCGTGGCTCTCGTGGTGCTCCCGCTCCAGGTACGACACAGATTAAGATAACAAATAACAAAGCAATAACAACAAAATACACTAATACATGTCTTTTGAAGGCTATTGCTTGTGAATAATTATTTGTGGTTGGTTGGTATTTCTACTTGTTTGAACATGGTTGCTTATTTGACACTCACAAATGATGAGAATGTTAAAAATATGTTGTGGTTTCTGTTTCATGCTTGTACACACATCATCTCACGGAGAACAAACAAACAAACATAAAAACATCTGGCGTGGACATTTCTTCGACTCCTACAAACAGACATAGAAGCATCTGGTTTGGACATTTGTTTGACACAGACTTTGACCTCATATTCCACTTTCCAACTGTTCATTAAAATCTGACAAGACACAGCTTTTACTGTGAGTGAGACACGATAACATCTTGTAAACACCTTTTTTATCGCTTCAGTGCTTTTTTCACAATTACGTGGTACATTTTCACAACTCTTGCTACAAAACATTTAATTAAAAAGTCAGTGCTTTTAAAAACTTTGTGGTCCACATTCCCTCAGGTTAAATGTGTTAATGTATGTATGTATCAATACATATCCTTCAATGAACCTTCCTGCTGCATCACCATGGTAACTTAACACAGAGTGTTACATTGTATATAACAGGTGTTTGTAACCTGAAATGTGTGTGTGTGCGTGTGTCTCAGTTTGAAGAGCTGGCCTATCTTTGGATGGAGCGTCAGAAGTCAGGTGGGAACTACAGTCGACACAGGGCTCAGACGGAGAAACACGCCGTGCTGTGTGTCAGCTCTCTGAAGATAGACCTGCTCATGGACTTCCTCAACGAGTTTTACGCCCATCCTCGACTACAGGCATGTCCACTGGGCTAGATGCAGGTCCACTGGGCTAGAGGCAGGTCCACTGGGCTAGAGGCAGGTCCACTGGGCTAGATGCAGGTCCACTGGGCTAGATGCAGGTCCACTGGGCTAGAGGCAGGTTCACTGGGCTAGAGGCAGGTCCACTGGGCTAGAGGCAGGTCCACTGGGCTAGAGGCAGGTCCACTGGGCTAGAGGCAGGTCCACTGGGCTAGATGCAGGTCCACTGGGCTAGATGCAGGTCCACTGGGCTAGAGGCAGGTCCACTGGGCTAGAGGCAGGTCCACTGGGCTAGAGGCAGGTCCACTGGGCTAGAGGCAGGTCCACTGGGATAGATGCAGGTCCCCTGGGCTAGATGCAGGTCCACTGGGCTAGAGGCAGGTCCACTGGGCTAGAGGCAGGTCCACTGGGCTAGAGGCAGGTCCACTGGGCTAGAGGCAGGTCCACTGGGCTAGAGGCAGGTCCACTGGGCTAGAGGCAGGTCCACTGGGCTAGATGCAGGTCCACTGGGCTAGATGCAGGTCCACTGGGCTAGAGGCAGGTCCACTGGGCTAGAGGCAGGTCCACTGGGCTAGAGGCAGGTCCACTGGGCTAGAGGCAGGTCCACTGGGATAGATGCAGGTCCCCTGGGCTAGATGCAGGTCCACTGGGCTAGAGGCAGGTCCACTGGGCTAGAGGCAGGTCCACTGGGCTAGAGGCAGGTCCACTGGGCTAGAGGCAGGTCCACTGGGCTAGAGGCAGGTCCACTGGGCTAGAGGCAGGTCCACTGGGCTAGAGGCAGGTCCACTGGGCTACAGGCAGGTCCACTGGGCTAGAGGCAGGTCCACTGGGCTAGATGAAGGCTCATACAATGTATGCAGGAACAAAGCGCAGCGCTTAGGATTCATGATTCAGATGTAATGAGATTGTTGTAACCACTTCTCCATCCTGGTAGGACTACTATGTGGTGATCATTTCAGATGTTGTAACCACTTCTCCATCCTGGTAGGACTACTATGTGGTGATCATTTCAGATGTTGTAACCACTTCTCCATCCTGGTAGGACTACTATGTGGTGATCATTTCAGATTTTGTAATCACTTCTCCATCCTGGTAGGACTACTACGTGGTGATCCTGTGTCCTACGGAGATGGACATCCAGGTTCGTCGCATCCTCCAGATCCCCCTGTGGTCCCAGAGGGTCATCTATCTCCAAGGGTCCGCACTTAAAGACACAGACCTCATGAGGGCCAAGTGAGTGACCTCTACTCTCCATGGGGGGGGCATTTGTGTGCCAGGACAGATACCAGTTGTGCCATGTGTGTGCCAGGACAGAGACCAGTGGTGCCATGTGTGTGCCAGGACAGAGACCAGTGGTGCCATGTGTGTGTGCCAGGACAGAGACCAGTGGTGCCATGTGTGTGCCAGGACAGAGACCAGTGGTGCCATGTGTGTGTGCCAGGACAGAGACCAGTGGTGCCATGTGTGTGTGTGCCAGGACAGAGACCAGTGGTGCCATGTGTGTGTGCCAGGACAGAGACCAGTGGTGCCATGTGTGTGTGCCAGGACAGAGACCAGTGGTGCCATTTGTGTGCCAGGACAGAGACCAGTGGTGCCATGTGTGTGCCAGGACAGAGACCAGTGGTGCCATGTGTGTGTGCCAGGACAGAGACCAGTGGTGCCATGTGTGTGTGCCAGGACAGAGACCAGTGGTGCCATGTGTGTGTGCCAGGACAGAGACCAGTGGTGCCATGTGTGTGTGCCAGGACAGAGACCAGTGGTGCCATTTGTGTGCCAGGACAGAGACCAGTGGTGCCATGTGTGTGCCAGGACAGAGACCAGTGGTGCCATGTGTGTGTGCCAGGACAGAGACCAGTGGTGCCATGTGTGTGTGCCAGGACAGAGACCAGTGGTGCCATGTGTGTGTGCCAGGACAGAGACCAGTGGTGCCATGTGTGTGTGCCAGGACAGAGACCAGTGGTGCCATTTGTGTGCCAGGACAGAGACCAGTGGTGCCATGTGTGTGCCAGGACAGAGACCAGTGGTGCCATGTGTGTGCCAGGACAGAGACCAGTGGTGCCATGTGTGTGTGCCAGGACAGAGACCAGTGGTGCCATGTGTGTGTGCCAGGACAGAGACCAGTGGTGCCATTTGTGTGCCAGGACAGAGACCAGTGTTATCTGCAGCTCAGACAGAACTCATGTGAGAGTGGGCGACCCCGGGAGTCCAGAGGAAACAGAGCAGACTACTGGGGTTGGGACGAAGTGTTTGAGCGTAGGCTGGTGGCAGGCAGTGCTTCCTAGACACTGCTCAACTGGGTCGGGACAGTAATAACACAAATCTACTGGTTGTCTTCAGCACAAGTCACAGCCCAGACGTAGCACATCACAACGGGCTGTCGGTTGCAAAGACCTGCTGACCTGTCAATTACGTAATAACGGCTCCAGACACTTTAATGTGGCTATGAGGCCGAGTTATGGCGCTAGTGATTGATGGTTAAATCCCGGTCTCGCTGCTCATTCCCCGGGCGTAGATTAACCCGGTCCACTACCGCATGACCGGGTTTACCCGTAGCCCGTCTCTCCTCTTGAGTGAAAAAAAATGATGCCTTATACGGCCAATGTTCTCGCTTTGGCCGTTCTACTCACGGCCATACAGCCAGGAAGTCCATAGGGCGGAGAACGATGGCCCAGAGTCGGGGGGGAATCGTCGGTATGGATTTCCTCAACTCAGCGCACTCGTAACGACTCCCTTAGGCGTGTCGTGCGCCTGCGATCAGGACTGAGGTCATTAGTTGAGGGAGCGCGCCTTCCCCCTGCGCTGATTCAGAGTCGCCAGTTCAGCGAGCAGTTGGAACGGATGCAGGTTGGAATGGACCATGGTTGACTGTAACGAGACGAGCTAATAACTCCAAGGGGATATCAGAGAGTCTGCCGAGAAAATAGGGTGTACATTTTGGACAGGGCTGATGGGGGTCTGCAACACACACACACACACATACACACACACACACACACGTCTACACACACACACACACACACACACACATACACACACACACACGTCTACACACACACACACACACACACACACACACACACACACGTCTACACAAACACACACACACACGTCTACACACACACATCTACACACACACCCACACACACACACAGAGACACACACACACACACAGGGATGTTGGCGAAATATATTTCCCACAGACACTTAAATCGTTGCCGTCGTTTATACGGACTGTCTCAAACTGCTTGGCGTGCGTGCTGACGATTAATACTGTGTGTATCTTACAGGATGGACGACGCTGAAGCCTGTTTCATCCTGAGCAGTAGAAACGAGGTGGACCGCACCGCTGCTGTAAGTCTGTACTGATCACAGATCTGCCAGATCATTGCCCTCTGAGCTCGACACATGTCAAGACGGGAAATTGGAACCAAGGAAATAGGAATCAATGAGCGTTGCAGCCAGCTGAATATATCCTCTTTAAAACTGTTACTCGACTTCTTAACTCAGATTGTGTTTATTGGCTCAGTTGCCTGAGCCCTGGTTTTACATTTCCACTTTCTCTTTATGGTATCTTTTAAATGGGGCAGAGATGAAAAATATGTAATTGGATTCATGTCCACTTGTGCATTTGCGGCTCATCTAGACAATTCTCTGGGCTCGTTAGATTGAGATCACATTCACGCCTGAACGATGATGACGGTATTGAGGGTCGAAGTGGCAGATGTTAAGGGACTCTGTTTCCTGTCCAGGATCACCAGACCATCCTGAGAGCCTGGGCCGTGAAAGACTTCGCTCCAAATTGTCCCCTGTACGTCCAGATCCTCAAACCGGAGAACAAATTCCACGTGAAATTTGCCGGTGAGCGCCTGTACCCACCGCTCACGCCGGCCGTTGATTTCTCTCCCTGTCTCCTCAATCACGTCGCCCATCACCATTTGGTTCTTTTTTGGTTCTCCCTACGTTCTACCCACTACCCTTTCTTTAACTTCCACTTCTCTTCCACTGTCTTCTATCTCTTCTTCCATTGTTGGCCTCAAGAACATCCAGGTCTTTCCGACACCTCCTTGGTCTGACTTGGTTCTGGTTTGTGTTTGTCAGATCACGTGGTGTGTGAGGAGGAATTCAAGTATGCCATGCTGGCCCTGAACTGCGTGTGTCCTGCCACGTCAACGTTGGTCACGCTGCTCGTGCACACCTCCAGAGGACAGTGAGTACACGCCACTCAATCAAATGTATCACAAAGTGCTTTTACAAACACCCAGCCTGAATCTGACATCATCATGGCTCTTATTGGCCCATTAAGCACATCCCTGGTGCTATTGTCTGCTTAGTGACCGCCCCGTTTATAACACTCCACAAACATGATCTATTCTAATAAGATCAATATAAATGGGGTGTATGTTGACAGCTGATTCTGTTGGCCAACTAACTACTTAGCCAGCCCAGCTGTTTTCAGAGATGCCACAACATGGAAACTGCTTTATTTATTTCCTGTTGCCACTTACTGAGAAACAACCACACAACACATTTACTGACACCTGCTACTGATACTGACACCTGCTACTGACACCAGCTACTGACACCTGCTACTGATACTGACACCTGCTACTGACACCTGCTACTGACACCTGCTACTGACACCTGCTACTGATACTGACACCTGCTACTGACACCAGCTACTGACACCTGCTACTGACACCTGCTACTGACACCTGCTACTGACACCTGCTACTGATACTGACACCTGCTACTGACACCTGCTACTGACACCTGCTACTGACACCTGCTACTGACACCTGCTACTGACACCTGCTACTGACACCTGCTACTGATACTGACACCTGCTACTGACACCTGCTACTGACACCAGCTACTGACACCTGCTACTGATACTGACACCTGCTACTGACACCTGCTACTGATACTGACACCTGCTACTGACACCTGCTACTGACACCTGCTACTGACACCTGCTACTGACACCTGCTACTGACACCTGCTACTGATACTGACACCTGCTACTGACACCTGCTACTGACACCAGCTACTGATACTGACACCTGCTACTGACACCTGCTACTGACACCAGCTACTGATACTGACACCTGCTACTGACACCTGCTACTGACACCAGCTACTGACACCTGCTACTGATACTGACACCTGCTACTGACACCTGCTACTGACACCTGCTACTGATACTGACACCTGCTACTGACACCTGCTACTGACACCAGCTACTGACACCTGCTACTGATACTGACACCTGATTTCATTGTAGATATTTCGTATTGTCTTGTTGTGTCAGTGCCTTATGCAAACATGGCTGTGCTGTAATGCTTTGGTATCGTCTGCTGTCTGGTCTATGTTTTTGTTATGTGTTCTGTTGTCATGACTCGCATTAATCTTTTATAGATTCTCTCAGTTTCCTCTCTATGTGTTCACTTTTCTTTGTTACTGTGCTGTTGCCATGGGACTCCCATCTTTAATTTAATCTGTCTTTAATCTGTTATGATCGGTGTAGATATGACCGGTGTAGATATGATCGGTGTAAATATGATCGGTGTAGATATGATCGGTGTAGATATGATCGGTGTATTTATGATCGGTGTATTTATGATCGGTGTATTTATGATCGGTGTAGATATGATCGGTGTAGATATGATCGGTGTATTTATGATCGGTGTAGATATGATCGGTGTAGATATGCAAGGATACATGGGGCTTGAATGCGTATTTTAGAGAAATGCCTCTCCAGATATCAGTGGAACAGCAACAGATTGACTGCAGCTGAATAGAAAATATTACAATGTAAAACAATTCAGTAGGAATTATGACTATTGCAAATGTGTGAATGTTGTTTATTTATTAGAAACACATTAGCAGTATCTAACTAGTATCTCTCTAATTACTTAACTGGGTTGAATGTTTAATTGGACATCGATTTATTTAAAATTGCTGAATTTATCCTATATAGATGCAGCTGATGTGAAAAAGGTGAAATAAATACAAAGGCTATATGAGAAAGTGGATATTATTTTAATTCTAATTTGTATTGATTCATTTCATAAGGGGTTTGTGTTCGGTTTTCAATAACATAAATCTGTTATATTGTAGCTAGAGAAGGTGTGTGTGTTCTGAATACACAGAGCTTGATGCTGCCGCCTGCAGTCTCTGCTGTTTCGGTTTTCAATTCATACTGATTATGTTTGCTCTATATTTGGTTACTCGTCATCGTTTGGTCGTGACTCATTGAAATAAAGCATATATCCTGGTTATGATTATATAATTCCCCGTATTATGTGAGACGATCTGACAGGTAGTTTACTGTGTGAATCACCTGGGTTGATGAGCCAGATCACGTGCTGTATGGATGAGCACAGACAACACTACACAGACAACCCTTACACAGACAACCCTTACACAGACAACCCTTACACAGACAACCCTTACACAGACAACCCTTACACAGACAACCCTTACACAGACAACCCTTACACAGACAACCCTTACACAGACAACCCTTACACAGACAACCCTTACACAGACAACCCTTACACAGACAACCCTTACACAGACAATCCTTACACAGACAACGCTACACAGACAACACTACACAGACAACACTACACAGACAACACTACACAGACAACACTACACAGACAACACTACACAGACAACACTACACAGACAACACTACACAGACAACACTACACAGCTCCCAGGACTGTCTGGCTGACTGCCCTATACCCAGTTAGAATGAATAAATAAAAGACCAGACTGTTTGAACATCATCAGGGCGAATGGAACAAACGATTAGCAATATGTAGGATTGGTCTGACCTGGGGAGAAGCTGGGGAAGGAAGTAAGGAACCCAGGACATCATATATACAGAGCATGCACTCTATCACTGAGATACCAACTCCTCCAATAGGAACCCAGGACATCATACATACAGAGCATGCACTCTACCACTGAGATACCAACTCCTCCAATAGGAACCCAGGACATCATACATACAGAGCATGCACTCTACCACTGAGATACCAACTCCTCCAATAGGAACCCAGGACATCATACATACAGAGCATGCACTCTACCACTGAGATACCTACACCTCCAATAGGAACCCAGGACATCATACATACAGAGCATGCACTCTACCACTGAGATACCAACTCCTCCAATAGGAACCCAGGACATCATACATACAGAACATGCACTCTACCACTGAGATACCAACTCCTCCAATAGGAACCCAGGACATCATACACACAGAGCAGGTACTCTACCACTGAGATACCAACTCCTCCAATAGGAACCCAGGACATCATACATACAGAGTATGCACTCTACCACTGAGATACCAACTCCACCAATAGGAACCCAGGACATCATACATACAGAACATGCACTCTACCACTGAGATACCAACTCCTCCAATAGGAACCCAGGACATCATACATACAGAGCATGCACTCTACCACTGAGATACCAACGCCTCCAATAGGAACCCAGGACATCATACATACAGAGCATGCACTCTACCACTGAGATACCAACGCCTCCAATAGGAACCCAGGACATCATACATACAGAGCATGCACTCTACCACTGAGATACCAACTCCTCCAATAGGAACCCAGGACATCATACATACAGAGCATGCACTCTACCACTGAGATACCAACTCCTCCAATAGGAACCCAGGACATCATACATACAGAGCATGCACTCTACCACTGAGATACCAACTCCTCCAATAGGAACCCAGGACATCATACATACAGAGCATGCACTCTACCACTGAGATACCAACTCCTCCAATAGGAACCCAGGACATCATACATACAGAGCATGCACTCTACCACTGATATACCAACGCCTCCAATAGGAACCCAGGACATCATATATACAGAACATGCACTCTACCACTGAGATACCAACTCCTCCAATAGGAACCCAGGACATCATACATACAGAGCATGCACTCTGTGAACACTGAAATATGATATGTCCAGTAAGATCCGACAAAATCATGTCTACTGTTGTTTTTCATTATCCATTTTAGTTTTATGATGATGAGAAATACATTATTGTTAGCAGATTATCATAATGTAATATTGTTATATTTTACTTCCTCATCAATCATATAGTTAAGCTACTTTTTTACAAAATGTTTGCATTTTTCTTTAGACTTATCCTGACTGATGTTTATGTTTCTCGCACACATTCTGGGAATTATGGATGCATTCTCTGTTCCTCACTACGGGTGACTGATTTGAGTTTTCATTTTTGTACTGCCCCCAGAGTGACAAATTATTGCCGGAACACTGAACTTCGTCAACAAAATTAAGAATGTCTAAGACTTAATATGCAGAACATTGGCCCCTCTGTGACGTTACATTGGCCCCTCTGTGATGTCACAATAGCCCCTCTGTGATGTCACATTAGCCCCTCTGTGACGCCACATTAGCCCCTCTGTGACGCCACATTGGCCCCTCTGTGATGTCACAGTGGCCCCTTTGTGATGTCACAATGGCCCCTCTGTGACGTCACATTAGCCCCTCTGTGATGTCACAATGGCCCCTCTGTGACGTTACATTAGCTCCTCTGTGATGTCACAATGGCCCCTCTGGGACGTTACATTGGCCCCTCTGTGATGTCACATTGGCCACTTGGAATTGTGTTTCTGTTACCAGAGAATTGCAGGAGATATTGTGAAACTGCTCTATGCCATACAGAAGATGGGTTTGTCACGACAGTCTAAACGTCTGGATATTTTCCTGTGTGTGTGGTTGGTATGACAACAGTGTTAGAACCAGAATTTGACTTGGGTTTTCCCATGGGACGTAAAGGCCAGTCAAATAGAAAGCTCAATGCAAATTCCCAAGGGTTGGAAGCACTGTTGTATGGCTGTCTGGTGAACATAACCGTTGGGAACCGATGGGACTTTTCATTTCCTTGCAAGATATGAGAAGTGATTTGATAAGAATGTTTGTTTGTGCAGGGTAGTGCAGCTTAGGTTCACGATTTGGAGGTAGCATTTTGTGTGCGGAATAAATACATTTTAGTGTCTGGTCCATTTTACCTGAGAGTCAACATGACGTTATAACATCTGACCTGAGAGTCAACATGACGTTATAACATCTGATCCATTCCATTATAACATGACGTTATAACATCTGATCCATTCCATTATAACATGACGTTATAACATCTGATCCATTCCATTATAACATGACGTTATAACATCTGATCCATTCCATTATAACATGACGTTATAAAATCTGATCCATTTCATTATAACATGACGTTATAACATCTGATCCATTCCATTATAACATCTGATCCATTCCATTATAACATGACGTTATAACATCTGATCCATTCCATTATAACATGACGTTATAACATCTGATCCATTCCATTATAACATGACGTTATAACATATGATCCATTCCATTATAACATGACGTTATAACATCTGATCCATTCCATTATAACATGACGTTATAACATCTGATCCATTCCATTATAACATGACGTTATAAAATCTGATCCATTTCATTATAACATGACGTTATAACATCTGATCCATTCCATTATAACATGACGTTATAACATCTGATCCATTCCATTATAACATGACGTTATAACATCTGATCCATTCCATTATAACTTGACGTTATAACATCTGATCCATTCCATTATAACATGACGTTATAACATCCGATCCATATCATTATAACATGACGTTATAACATCTGACCTGAGAGTCATCATGATGTTATAACATGACGTTATTTGCTCTGGAGCGTCTGCCGCCAGCCTGTCTCGCTTGGCAGTTTTATTAACGGTGACTAATTTGTGTTGTATCATCGCAGCATAAAACACCTTCACCATTGGAGAACAACAGTTCAAGGATATTATTTTGCCCGCGGGGCGACGGTCCGTGTTAGTGGAGTTTGAATAGATATCCCAGGAACATGAAACAGTGTGTCCACCAGCTCTATATGGATGAGATGTTAGTAAAGGTGACGTTTACTCTGAGTTGAGATGATTCAATGAGGATCTGTGTCATTTGTAATTACGACCTTTTAAGGAAAGGGTATTACACGTGTCCTTCTTTAAAATGAGTGCCAGAAACCATAAAAGCAATAAACAAATGATAGCCTCCACCGTAAACCCTAATGCGATGCCATAAAGCAGTGCCTTGTCACCAGACACATACATATATCTCAATATACTGCCGTCCACATAAAGTCCCGCTGATATAAATGCTTGGTTCCATTTGTTATAATATCCATTTTTGATGCAGCAGTAAGACAGCTGTTATAATAATATGCTATATCAAACCGTTGAAATATATGTTGTTGTTTGAAGAAAAGTCTCCAATGCAGTCTGATTCTAAAGTCAGAGTTAAAGGGGCAGTACGTGTGATTTTTACTGTACTACACAGTGCAGATAACATCTGCTGACAAGTCGTGTTGTTGTTTGAAGGTGGGACTTTACACAGTGCATCTTAAAAAGGTAAGAGGAACAGATAAAGTAAAAGGACAGTGGATGGAGAGAGAGTGAGGAGGGGTTAAGAGAAGGGAACACCAAATAGAAATCATGTACTAGTACTTTTATAATTATTCCAATTATGTTTCAGCCACACAAAAATTGGCGTGCGACTAATTCAAGTTGCGTGTCCCTGTCATGAAAGGTCAGATGCCGTCTGTGTGAGCAGATGGGAGCTGCCATCTAACCAGCAATTTCACTGGGCTGGTGTATTAAACAGATATCATCAGCCAAAAGTGTTTTTATTAAAACCCTGGTGTGAAAGTGTTCAGTCTGCTATGTCGCTTACATGGAAAATAGAGCCGTACACTTGTAGACTTTAATTTGGATTGGGCAACAGACGATTCAGATCGCATAAAAGATCTGTACTGAGAAAAGCCGCACTGGGTCGCCCCGTAACATGACCTGTGTTTGTACTTTCATGCTGTTGCCTTCACAAAGCAAAATGTATATTGTTCAATCTATGCTCCCATAGTAGCATAGTAGTTACTCTCCTTTCACTCCAGTCGTTAACCATGTGATGCAAGTTTTACTGTAATACTTTTGAAATGGTTTCTAAGTGATTGGAAGCTCTGCTGGAACCTTAAGAGTTTCGTCTTGGTGTGTCTGTCTGAGCACTTTCTCACAGTTATAGAGCGTTCCTGCTAGGAACCCATTATTGGTAACGAGCTCATCACGTTATTTAAAAAAGTTTAGATAATGATGATCTGCGTTGGACAACTGCTATCCACGTGCTCAGTAAAGTATCCACGTGCTCAGTAAAGTATCCACGTGCTCAGTAAAGTATCCACATGCTCAGCAAAGTATCCACGTGCTCAGTAAAGTATCCACGTGCTCAGTAAAGTATCCACATGCTCAGTAAAGTATCCACATGCTCAGTAAAGTATCCACATGCTCAGTAAAGTATCCACGTGCTCAGTAAAGTATCCACATGCTCAGTAAAGTATCCACGTGCTCAGTAAAGTATCCACGTGCTTAGTAAAGTATCCACATGCTCAGTAAAGTATCCACGTGCTCAGTAAAGTATCCACGTGCTCAGTAAAGTATCCACGTGCTCAGTAAAGTATCCACGTGCTCAGTAACTGCTATCCACATGCTCAGTAACTGCTATCCACGTGCTCAGTAAAGTATCCACGTGCTCAGTAAAGTATCCACGTGCTCAGTCAAGTATCCACGTACTCAGTAACTGCTATCCACATGCTCAGTAAAGTATCCACGTGCTCAGTAAAGTATCCACATGCTCAGTAAAGTATCCACGTGCTCAGTAAAGTATCTACGTGCTCAGTAAAGTATCCACGTGCTCAGTAAAGTATCCTCGTGCTCAGTAAAATATCCACATGCTCAGTAAAGTATCCACGTGCTCAGTAAAGTATCCACGTGCTCAGTAACTACTATCCACGTGCTCAGTAAAGTATCCATGTGCTCAGTAAAGTATCCACATGCTCAGTAAAGTATCCACGTGCTCAGTAAAGTATCCACATGCTCAGTAAAGTATCCACATGCTCAGTAAAGTATCCACGTGCTCAGTAAAGTTTCCACGTGCTCAGTAAAATATCCACGTGCTCAGTAAAGTATCCACGTGCTCAGTAAAGTATCCTCGTGCTCAGTAAAATATCCACATGCTCAGTAAAGTATCCACGTGCTCAGTAAAGTATCCACGTGCTCAGTAAAGTATCCACGTGCTCAGTAAAGTATCCACGTGCTCAGTAACTGCTATCCACGTGCTCAGTAAAGTATCCATGTGCTCAGTAAAGTATCCACATGCTCAGTAAAGTATCCACGTGCTCAGTAAAGTATCCACGTGCTCAGTCAAGTATCCACGTACTCAGTAACTGCTATCCACATGCTCAGTAAAGTATCCATGTGCTCAGTAAAGTATCCACATGCTCAGTAAAGTATCCACGTGCTCAGTAAAGTATCCACGTGCTCAGTAAAGTATCCACGTGCTCAGTAAAGTATCCTCGTGCTCAGTAAAATATCCACATGCTCAGTAAAGTATCCACGTGCTCAGTAAAGTATCCACGTGCTCAGTAAAGTATCCACGTGCTCAGTAACTGCTATCCACGTGCTCAGTAAAGTATCCATGTGCTCAGTAAAGTATCCACATGCTCAGTAAAGTATCCACGTGCTCAGTAAAGTAACCACATGCTCAGTAAAGTATCCACATGCTCAGTAAAGTATCCACGTGCTCAGTAAAGTTTCCACGTGCTCAGTAAAATATCCACGTGCTCAGTAAAGTATCCACGTGCTCAGTAAAGTATCCACGTGCTCAGTAAAGTAACCACATGCTCAGTAAAGTATCCACATGCTCAGTAAAGTATCCACGTGCTCAGTAAAGTTTCCACGTGCTCAGTAAAATATCCACGTGCTCAGTAAAGTATCCACGTGCTCAGTAAAGTATCCACGTGCTCAGTAAAGTTTCCACGTGCTCAGTAAAATATCCACGTGCTCAGTAAAGTATCCACGTGCTCAGTAACTGCTATCCACATGCTCAGTAACTGTATCAACTTAATCCACAACAGTTTTTCACAAACCTCCTCTACAGACCCACAGTCATTTTATGCATTGGATGTATTTAAATGCTTCTAACTTTACGTTTGACTAGTTGATTTAAGTGTGCTAGTTGCGTGGTACAAATGGTGAGTCTTCTGGAGGTCCCCAGGACGGGTTCACCACAACTGATCGAGAGCACCAGGTCCAGGTGTAAATAAATCATTAGGCATTTTCACCTGTGAGGTCCTTATTTTTACTGTGGAATCATTCACTCTCTCAAGGGCTTTACATTGTCCCCATATCCTAACTCAAGGGGATGTCAGAGATATAACTGCTCTGCCACAGAACTTTATCCACTATATTTCTTGACGTTGGGACGCGAGGCTCAAATGAGTGTTGGTAACGTTTCCGTCCTTATCAACAGGGAGGGCCAGCTGTCTCCAGAGCAGTGGCAGAGGACATATGGGCGTTGCTCGGGCAACGAGGTCTACCACATTCGTCTCTGTGACAGCAAGTTCTTCGGCGAGTATGATGGGAAGAGTTTCACCTATGCCTCCTTCCACGCACACAAGAAGTGAGTAGCTCTACGGGAAACATTACCTGGGAAACATTACCTGGGAAACATTACCCGGGAAACATTACCCAGGAAACATTACCCGGGACACATTACCCGGGAAACATTGCCTGGGAAACATTACCCGGGAAACATTACCCGGGAAACATTACCTGGGAAAAATTACCTGGGAAACATTACCCGGAATACATTACCTGGGAAACATTACCCGGGAAACATTACCCGGGAAACATTACCCGGGAAACATTACCCGGGAAACATTACCCGGGAAACATTACCCGGGACACATTACCCGGGAAACATTACCTGGGAAACATTACCCGGGAAACATTACCCGGGAAACATTACCTGGGAAACATTACCTGGGAAACATTACCCGGGAAACATTACCTGGGAAACATTACCCGGGAAACATTACCCGGGAAACATCACCTGGGAAAAATTACCTGGGAAACGTAGAAGAAATACATTTCTGCCGCTTTCATGTCTGCATGCAGGTGGCATCTTTTTTATCATTAGGCAGCGAAATACCTGGTTTCACTTTGACCTTGACCTTATATATGGGATATTTCTGTGTTTGTATGGTGTACATTTTTCTAATAACGTTCATTTAGTGTAAACCTGTGAAACAGGAATAGCCAGCAGAATTGAACCAATGTTGTGTACCAGGTGACAACCAACGACTGTTTTTCCGTTCTAACCACCTTCACGTGATGTCTCCTCTTCCTCAGGTACGGCGTGTGTCTGATTGGGGTGAAGAGGGAAGACAACAAGAGCATCCTGTTAAACCCGGGACCTCGTCACATCATGGCCGCCCTCGACACCTGCTACTACATCAACATCACCAAGGAGGAGAACTCCGCCTTCATCTTCAAACAGGAGGAGAAGGACAAGAAGGGCATGCCGGTGGCCGGGCTGTACGACGCGCCCTCTGGGCTGCCGGTGCACAGTATCATCGCCAGCATGGGTGAGGAACGGGGGGAGGTAGGGGAGGTGTGAGAGAGCAGCGAGTGAGAGCAGGGTTTATGTTATCCCACCTTACGCCTGCTACACCTACAAAGATGCTCCCATTAATATCCAACGAGAGCCAGCGAGCAGTGTGCATGTAGCAGTGTGCACGTAGCAGTGTGCACGTAGCAGTGTGCACGTAGCAGTGTGCACGTAGCAGTGTGCACGTAGCATTAGCAGTGTGCACGTAGCATTAGCAGTGTGCACGTAGCATTAGCAGCGTGCACGTAGCAGTAGCAGCGTGCACGTAGCATTAGCAGTGTGCACGTAGCATTAGCAGTGTGCACGTAGCAGTAGCAGTGTGCACGTAGCAGTAGCAGTGTACACGTAGCAGTATCAGTGTGCACGTAGCATTAGCGGTTCAGAGTGTGGAGTCTGACGATGTTGGGTTCAGAGGTGTAACAAGTTACAATGTTAAAGAACTCTTCTGTGTTCACCAGTTTTGGGAAGTTCATTACTTACCAGTGACCTTAATTGATCATTTACAATCTTCCTTTTTTTATTTGATCACTGGTTAACTCAGTTTCCCTGTTCACTTAAATCTTAATAGGATACTTCCCTAAAGTGGTGAACCTAGCCAATCCTTGTTGAGAACTTTTACAATTCTGGTTGTGTTTAGAGGGGAAGTGAAGGGCAGGGAGAAGCTGACCCGTCTGGAGGATAGGCTAATGAAACGTATCAGGGTTTTGGTTGTTCAAGAGGAACAAGACTCCTCACTGCCGTCCGAGTTTCACTACGACATCAGCTTGTGACAGATTTCCCAGCTTTTCATGTTAGGAATGTTTTTCGCCGAGATCTCTGTGCGCTTGTGTACTCGTTCATGGCATGCACATGTTCCATCTGACACTATTCATTTTATTCTTTTGTTTTGTTTTTCTACCACCCCTTGTTAAAGTTGAACAGGCCACTTCCTTTGGTAAGTTTGTGCACGTTGCTACTTAAGACCTCTGCTACCTTTTTTGTTAAGGTGATACACAATAGTGTCATTGCTGAATGCTTGTTTTCACCACTGTTTAATTTTTTTACTTCTGGTAGTTTTTAGCTTGACTTTTTCTGTAAATGTGTTTGCTGTGAGTGGTTTCCTTAGCGTTTTTTTTACATGACATTCTGGATTTTAGTTCTGTTTTTTGTTTTAGTAATACTGTATGTCATTTTTACTTTGACATACAGTGACATTTACATACTGTACTTTTGACATACCGTGGATATAAATAGTGTACACACCCCTAAAATGCCATGTTTTTGGAATGTGAACAAATGAGAGACAGATAAATCATGTGAGATTTATCCACCTTTAATGTGACCTATAACGTAAACAATTCCATTGAAAAACAAACTGAAATCTTTGAGGGGGAAAAATACACAATAAAACTTGCAGCAACATTAAAGGACCTGGAGGGATTTCTGACACTTACATGTGCTACAATTACCGGTATTTTTCTTATGTATGGGATATGGGGTAGGGTGGCAAGATGGAAGCCTTTCCTTGCGAAGAAAAACATCCAAGCCTGGCTAAAGTTAGCAAAAACAGACATCATGTCTCCCAAAAGCATGAGGGAATTTTTTTTATGATCTAATGAAACCAAGCCTGAACTTTTTCGGCATAACTCCAAAAGGCATGTTTGGTGCACAAGGTATGTTTTGTGCAAAAACAACCCTGCACTTCACCCAAAGAACACCATACCCACAGTGAAAAATGGTGGTGGCAGCATCATGCTTTGGGGCTGTTTATCTGGAACTGGGTTTTTATTTTTCCCCCAAAGATTTCAGTTTATTTTTCAATTCAATTGTTCATGTTACAGGTCACATTATAAGTGGGAAAAGTTCTGACATGATATATCTTTCTCAAATGTTTTCTTCACATTACAAAACCTGGCAAATATTTGTGTGTAGACTTTTCATATCCACTGTAAGCACACTGTCTGCTTGGTTTTGCATGTTTTGTAGGTTTCATTTCATTTCAGCATTG
This sequence comes from Dallia pectoralis, assembly GCA_029465975.1. Taxonomy (NCBI): domain Eukaryota; kingdom Metazoa; phylum Chordata; class Actinopteri; order Esociformes; family Umbridae; genus Dallia; species Dallia pectoralis. The sequence continues at coordinate 1,562,046 of CM055750.1, read as the reverse complement.
GGCCTTTAATATTGTGATGTTACGCTAGAATGCCACAACCCACTATAAAAAGTGAACGTCCGGCCAAATTTGGTGGCCTTTAATTAAAAAGGCACAGAAGGTGAACTGACATCAATGTTCTGAACGGATAGCTTGCCATTTATCATGGTGACAATACCTTCAATGAAAGTGTTTAAAGGCGTATTGTATTTGTCTGTTCTTTGTCATGGTCGTTTATGGGACAGCTGTGCACAGTGTGTAGGAGATAACATCCAGTAACAAACATCAGTTTGCAAATGTCCATTGACATTAAATGTTGCATGGAGACATGTGTCTGATGGATGGTTCAGGGGCAAACAAAAGACCAAATGGTAAAACACCATCGTAAAGTTTTTCAGCACTTCAGTTGTGTGGGCTTGTGTTCACACCAACACATTATAACACAACAAACCAGCAGCTATCCAAGGCGGCAATATGCTTAACAATTCACTGTATGGTATGTAATAATATGAATCACAAGGTGTTTAGATATGACACTATTATTAGGTGAAGGACAGTCTAAGTCCGATGACCATTTACACGTCAGGACCCATACAGTACAATACAGCTGCCTCACGAACCACTCTCCACCAACTGTTCCAGGGACAGTGGCCATGGACCTGGAGAACCCGGCGGAACCCCCAGAGGACAGCAGCAAACTGAGCCTGCCAACAGAAAACGGAGCTGGCAGCCGGCGTCCCAGTATCGGCCCCGTCCTGGAGATTGCTGACTCCTCCTCCATCCTGCCATGTGACCTGCTCAGCGATCAATCAGAGGACGAGACCAGCCAATCAGAGGAGGAGGGCTCGTCCGTGTCAGAGTTAGTGTACAGTTTTGGAGTTAATAAGTCAATGTTCTATTATGAACATACAATTTACTTAAAATTTTCCATAAAAGAAAAGTTGCAAACTTTTGTGTATGTTGTTGATTATATCGTTTTTAGAAAGACAATCTGAATCTACCGAGATCAGAATCAGCAGGTCAGAATTGGCTAAGAAATTTTCCATTCGGTGGAACACAGAACTGTTATTATCTGACAGTTGATGAACTGCAACAGTTCAAACGACGAGGTCTATTTAAGGTTGAACAGCACATCTACTCCTTTTTTTCAGTCACAACAGTAAAGAAGACATCAAAATGGAGGAATGGAGGTTTAGAGAAGGCTAGCCAGGACTATTGGTCATAAATGTTGTTCTGGAGGCAGAAATTATACGATTATTATGATATGATTAGTCGACTCAATACCGTGTTTGGCCTAAACGGGTGAAGCGTATATCGAGTATTTAAAAATATAAAAGCAAATATAATATAAGCTAACCATCTAAAAAATATGATCCAGATTTTTAAGTTTTACATTCGTTTACATTTTCATTTTTATATATTAAAGATAGAGTCTGATGTATTGAAGAGGCCAGGCTACTGAATAATTTTTTTATATTGTTCTATCTTTTTCTCTTTATCTCTACAGTTTTTTATTGAGCTCTTTGTTGAGGAATTCCCAACCTTCTTTTCAAATGGCTCTATTTTTCACATAATGCAAATATTTTAATTTGAAGGGACTTTTAATTTGAAGCTATTTTCCTGCAATTATATGTAACAACATGACATATTTCAGAAAGCTATTTAGTTGTAGCAGTAGAAATTACAATAGCCTTGGCTTCTCTAAATGGTATTCTATCACCAATTGTTTGTTCTTTTCATTTATATAAACCATATTCAGTAAATGTTATAACAATTATTTTTCTTTTATGCGAGGAGATTTCTTCAATTGATGGAGACAGTTAGACATTCATTAAATTGACCTCAGTTCAGCAAATAAATGTCAGCTGTACAGATTTAAATCATTATCCCATTATACCCTGGCATTTAATAACTTGTTCCCAGGCCCAATCATATTAAATGTAGGTGTCGGTATATAAAATAACTGTGTTAAATGAAACATAGGAATAGTGAATATTGCAATATAAAAAGGACCCATTAGAATGAATAAAGGCGCTGTGTCCTCACATGGAATTCCCCATATTAGGGTTTGAATTGATCACCTACTATACCAGTTAATGGTTTGGACACACCCGTTCCCTTGGATGGCCAAGTGTGTCTAAAATGTTGACTGGTAGCTACTGCACATAAACAACTGTCTCTCCGTCAGGGCATCTCACTGCAGAATACTGTTATAGTTCACGACAGATAGCATTAGCGTGTCTGCGCTTCTGGCAATATCACAGTGCTATTCTCTCTCAGCCCAGATAACCGCACTCAGCGCAGGACATCTTAGGGCCAGTTTAGCCACCAAACCCCTTTCCTCTTCTCAGAGACCGGCTTGATTCAACCCATAATGGGGGCAAGCCCTGGGGCCTTTTTCATGCCTCTATGACTTTCATGCATGGTGCATGTTTAGTTGGCGTGCTTTTGAGTGGTGCCCGGCGCCTCGAAGAGAGAGCGAGAGCACAAGAGTGAGAAATGAAGAAACAACGGGGGCGGGGTTACTCTTTGTGGCCATTGAATTGATTGGACGGTCAGTTTGAAGTCCTAGAGTGCCCCCGTGTGGTCAAATGACAGAAGAGGAAATATGCACTCAATAAGTTAGTAGTAGTCTCTCTTATGTGTTAGCTTAGGGTTGCTCCGATTATTCATGACCAATACAATAGCCCATATTCATATGGCACTCCTCAAAAAACAACAAGACTGTTCTAGGTTCTTCATATTAATAAAAACTGATGTATCAACAGATGAGTATGAAATGTTAGGAACGTTTAAATCCTCAAAACAAATGTCCATGCCAGTTGAATGGATTGCTTTCGTGCAACCCCTCTAAATCCTCCAGCTTCGATGTGTGATTTTGCTGTTGTTTTCTACCTCAGTTTTGTGAAAGGATATCCTCCCAACTCGCCATACATCGGCAGCTCACCAACCCTGTGCCATCTTCTACCGCAGAAAGCCTCCTTCTGCTGTCTCCGTCTGGACAGGGTGAGGCTGTCCCATGCATATTGATGGTTTTATCCATCTCCTATAGGTCACCAAGGACGCCGTTACAATCCGCTTGTCTCATGTTTGGTTGGTTTGTTTCATCATTGCCAAAACAAAAGTCTCAAACAACAGCTCCTCTAGCATATTGTATTTAATTTAATTTAGATGGTATGAATAATAGAACAGAAAATGAATTTATATATATATATATAAATAATAAAGTACAGTAGAAAAAGATGGATGTTTAGTGGTTAATGGACTATCTAATGTTTGAAAGAAACCAAGTGTCGCCACGGGCTATATAGTGCGGACAGAAGTTAACATTCGTTCAACGTGATTAACTTCTCGCTATTTCTCGTCATTTTTTTCATCATTTCCAGAAATGCAACCACAACAGTTTTGAGGACGCCAAGGCATATGGTTTTAAGAACAAGCTGATCATCGTATCTGCAGAGACGGCAGGAAATGGCCTGTACAACTTCATAGTTCCTCTGAGGGCCTACTATCGTCCCAGGAAAGAGTTAAACCCAATTGTACTCCTGCTGGACTACCCGTAAGAAACCAGATTGTCTTCAAGGGTTTTAGTTAACGCAACATTGAAAGTGTATTTTATTTATTGTAATGATTTAATTATTACTTATTAATATAATGTAATAAAATATATTAAGCAGCTAGTGGACAGGAAAGGTGAATATACAGCAGCCTCTGAGAGGGTTAAGTTTTACAGCTTCAGAATTTGAAATCATTTCTGCATTATTCATAACCGTCTGCGCCTTTATGTTAGATGAATGGGGCAGTGAGAAAGCAGTGTGTGTGTGTCTGTCTGTCTGTCTGTCTGTCTGTCTGTCTGTGTGTGTGTGTGTGTGTGTGTGTGTGTGTGTGTGTGTGTGTGTGTGTGTGTGTGTGTGTGTGTGTGTGTGTGTGTGTGTGTGTGTGTGTGTGTGTGTGCGACACTGACGTCCATTTGATTATTTTTGTGTATGCATGCACTTGGCTTGCCTGTAGTAATTAATTGCATATCCTAACCGTGGTTCCAGAAGACTCCACACAGGAGACTGTACCGGACATTCAGAAATCCTCCCTGTCTGATAAACAGAGGGTGTTTAATAATATCTAACTGCCACCCCGTTCTACCGACAGTCTTAGATCTTATAAGAACCATTTGAGATCCGGGTTATCAGATTGTAGAACAGTTCAAACTAGAAGCTGTGTAACTGCAAATCACACATGTTTGCTCCCTTCTAATAAGCAGTTGCCTGTCATTGCAATGCATTCAAACCCTTAAACAACAGAAGTTGCAGAACTCATGTATTGCCTTGCAGTGGTTCCTTGAGGATCTCCACTCGCTGCTTTGACTTTAAACCAGAAGAGCGTATTTCCTGAAGCGTTGTCATCGCAACAGTCTATTTGGCTATATTTAGTATTGTGTGAGGAAGCAGTATCTTGTCATATAACCAGGAAACAGACAGAAGGCACTGATAGTTGATTACAGATGTTTGGGACACTATCAAGTGCCATGCACCGGAATATAAATTCTGATTCTTAGGTGGGGTATGTGATGCATGTTTGGTCCCAGTTGACGTCTTCGTGTCCTTCGTGATGTCACTCGTGGGTCTTAACTAGGCTACAAGTTGTCCAACTCTTCGTTGGTGGATTGGCTAAACAACGGCAAAGCCAAACCTCAACAGTTTTTATGGAGCGGTTGTCATTTCTCATTTAATGCCCTTTGATGCCTACTGCTATGTTTGGTCGATGTTCACGTGTGTTTCCTGTTCACAGGCCTGACAATCACTTCCTAGAAGCCATCTGCTGTTTCCCAATGGTCTACTTTATGGCTGGAACCATAGATAAGTAGGTGTTGATGACCTCATTCCTACAGCGCTAATGCAGTTTCTCATTGTGTACCATTTACTCCAGTCTATCACAGTCACCTACTTATGTTGTCATGTTAGTTACACATCAGTTTACAGAAAACATTTAAGGACAGAGCAATTTGCGAACATTTATTACCAACCAACGCGTCACGTCATCTTGACCCTGGGATTTTGCGCATGACCCTGAGACGTCTTTCACATGTCACCGCTAAACGTCCAGCGTCGCGTTTCTTTTTCATCGCAGCCTGGACAACCTTCTCCAGTGTGGCATCATCTACGCCGACAACTTGGTGGTGGTGGACAAGGAGAGCACGATGAGCGCCGAGGAGGACTACATGGCCGACGCCAAGACCATAGTCAACGTTCAGACCATGTTCAGGTACGGTGTGAGACACTTCCATTGATCGTTGGAGGTCACGCCGTTTACCTGCACGGGATAGAAACCACCTTGTGCACTCGCTTCATGAATAATGTATGATGGATTTTTAAAGACTAGATTCGGAACTGCACAACTCACACTCTAAATTCAAACTCGGATGGTGGTAGATGTCATTGGTTTGCCCCCCGACCGTTTCTTTGTTGTCTGCTAAACTAAATGACCTTGATCGAAAACGGTTCTTTTCCGACTCGGTGGAAATAATGGCATCTAAGCATCTCTGCCGTTTGGGTTCTACACGCACAAATAACGCAGTCCTCGATCTCACCTCCTCCCTCTTTCTTTCTTTGTCTAGGCTGTTTCCGAGTCTTAGCATCATCACAGAGCTGACTCACCCGTCCAACATGAGGTTCATGCAGTTCAGGGCGAAGGACTGCTACTCTCTGGCTCTCTCCAAACTGGAGAAGGTAAGAAGATCAGTTTGGGCCTGCTGGTGAGATGCTCTATCCCCATCTCTTACTCTCCTGTCCTCACTGTCTCCTACAGATTGAGCGGGATAAGGGTTCCAACCTGGCCTTCATGTTTCGCCTGCCATTCGCTGCCGGCAGAGTGTTCAGTATCAGTATGTTGGACACGCTGCTCTACCAGGTATGTCACCAGGTGTGTCACCGGGTGTGTCACCAGGTGTGTTACCAGGTGTGTTACCAGGTGTGTTACCAGGTGTGTTACCAGGTGTGTCACCGGGTGTGTCACCAGGTGTGTTACCAGGTGTGTTACCACTGTAGGTATCACACTGGTATCTGGGACACTGTAGGTATCACACTGGTATCTGGGACACTGTAGGTATCACACTGGCATCTGGGACACTGTGGGTATCACACTGGTATCTGGGACACTGTAGGTATCACACTGGTATCTGGGACACTGTAGGTATCACACTGGTATCTGGGACACTGTAGGTATCACACTGGCATCTGGGACACTGTAGGTATCACACTGGTATCTGGGACACTGTAGGTATCACACTGGCATCTGGGACACTGTAGGTATCACACTGGTATCTGGGACAATGTGGGTATCACACTGGTATCTGGGACACTGTAGGTATCACACTGGTATCTGGGACACTGTAGGTATCACACTGGCATCTGGGACACTGTAGGTATCACACTGGCATCTGGGACACTGTAGGTATCACACTGGCATCTGGGACACTGTAGGTATCACACTGGCATCTGGGACACTGTAGGTATCACACTGGCATCTGGGACACTGTAGGTATCACACTGGCATCTGGGACACTGTAGGTATCACACTGGCATCTGGGACAATGTCAGTCTGTTCATCCACTTATCATAAATAGATGCCAAATTTGTGTTTCAATACGCTTATGCAAGCAACCTATAAATTACAAACTACTAAATCACTTACGTGCAGCTGTTTTTATTGATTTGGCTAAAGCCTTGGATAACATGAATAACTTTATTCTATATAATAGACTCAGCAAACCAGGGTTCTCAGAGGTTTGACTGGCTTGGTTTGAAACCGGTTTCTCTCTGGAGGAGCCTGGTAGCTACACTTCACAGGGTCTGCTAGCAATAGTTTAATTCCTATACATGTGTGATAACATTCACTACCACAACCTTGAGCTAAAATAACAACTCCATTCAGCAGGACACACATCATCTCAACCTGGTTCCTCCACTAATATCTTCACTTTTCATCCAATGGTTATTTCCGTTAACATGCTTCTGACTTTTACATGAAGAAAGCAAACCCTAACCTAACCCTAACCTAACCCTAACCTAACCCTAACCTAACCTTAACCCTAACCTTTACTCATTCATCATGATGGCTATGCAAACACATTTTTAATAGACACTTCCTATTAATTTCCATAACACACAGACACACACACACACACACTTTGTAGAAGTGCTTTTAGCAGCGATTACTGCTTTGGCTCTTGGATGTGTTTCTACCAGCTTGGCACACTCACATTTGGCCGGTGTCATCCAATTATCCTTGCAGATTCTGTCACTCTCTTTCATATTTGAAGGAGAGCGCCAGTAAACTGCAACCGTCTGTATGTAATATGCCTTTTATTTTGAAGTGGATTTCATCCTGCCAATCCATCATGCATGCCTGATTGATGGAGTGCTGCAAAGATGGTTGTCTTTCTGGCAGGTTGTCCCAGATCTGTGACACAAATATATCTCAGAGGATATATAAAGAGTTCTGCGGGCTTTATTGCTTGTTTTATGCTCCGATCTGCACTGGGAAGTACCGGTGTGCAATCTCATACAGACGATAGCATGCCTTTATAAATCAGATGTCTGATCCATTAAATTAACCAGAGGTGGACTCAATCAAATTGTATTTCGATCAAATCAGATTCGACTCAATCAAATTGTAGAGACATCTGAAGAATGCTCAAATGTCACAACAGGATGCACCCGAGCTGAATTTGCATTGTAATGGCAAAGTGTTTTCTGTCATTCTGTAGATTTGATGGCGAAAATGAATGATGTTTACGTGGAGTCAATAAAACTATTGGCTCTGAATACATTCTCTGAATGCACTGTGATCATTTCAAATCTCTGAACCTTGGTCTGTGGACAGGATATACTGTAAGTGTCTCAGTCTCTGGTTACGTCCACTGGTTTTATTTATCATGTCTGTTTTTTCCAGTCATTTGTAAAGGACTATATGATTCCAATAGCGAGGCTGCTTCTCGGTCTGGATACCACACCTGGATCCGGTTACCTGTGTGCAGTGAGTATGGATGTCTGTTTAGTACAAGCTGGGCGTGTGTGTGTGTGTGTGTGTGTGTGTGTGTGTGTGTGTGTGTGTGTGTGTGTGTGTGTGTGTGTGTGTGTGTGTGTGTGTGTGTGTGTGTGTGTGTGTGTGTGTGTGTGTGTGTGTGTGTGTGTGTGTGTGTGTGTGTGTGTGTGTGTGTGTGTGCCAACTATTCTCTACTGTACCCTCCAGATGAAGGTGACAGAAGAGGATCTGTGGATCAGAACGTATGGCAGATTGTTCCAGAAGCTGTGTTCCTCAAGTGCAGAGATTCCCATAGGCATTTACCGTACAGAGTCTCACATGTTCTTGTCTTCTGAGGTAGGCTCTCTCTTTGGTCTTCATTACTGTTGCTTCCCTGTTAAGATGGTAGGAATCTGTGAAATTACAAATGATCAGGCATACATACATTAAAGGATGCATTACATACAGATTGTAACCCATGCCAGATCAGTACATGTGAAACACAAGCAGTGTGTGTTTGACCACTGGACTTCACCCTAGGCCACCAGTGTGTTTGACCACTGGACACCACCCTAGGCCACCAGTGTGTTTGACCTCTGGACCCCACCCTAGGCCACCAGTGTGTTTGACCTCTGGACCCCACCCTAGGCCACCAGTGTGTTTGACCACTGGACTCCACCCTAGGCCACAAACAAACCACCGTTCTGAAAGTATTTTCCAATGCCTCCCTTAGAAACCGAAATAAAACGTTGTTACATTCTTCCAGCTAGTTTGGCTGCTTTTTCCTTTTGTACAACAGATCCAGAGCAGGCATCATGGAGGACACCTTTGAGGAATGGTTCATTAGATGCAGACTGCTTTTTGGATCTAATACTGTGTTTTCTATTTTCACCTAGACATTAAGGTCTTCTTGTTATATCGGGTCCATACAGTGCTTTATATCGTGCTCTAACGCGCACATAAACACTTACAATCCAAGTTAATAGCTGTAAACTATTATGACTTTTGCGCTGTATTTAGATATACAGAATATAGGGTATCACTAAATATTTGGGCTAAACTTGCGCTGGTATTTAAGGTAATGATGCTTTGTATTCATAAACATTTATTTGGTGCTACCATTCACATAAACATCTATTTGGTGCTACCATTCTCACATAAACATTTATTTGGTGCTACCATTCACACATAAACATTTATTTGGTGCTAACATTCACACACAAACATTTATTTGGTGCTACCATTCACACATAAACATTTATTTGGTGCTACCATTCACATATAAACATTTATTTGGTGCTACCATTCACATATAAACATTTATTTGGTGCTACCATTCACACATAAACATTTATTTGGTGCTACCATTCACACATACACATTTATTTGGTGCTACCATTCACATATAAACATTTATTTGGTGCTACCATTCACATATAAACATTTATTTGGTGCTCCCGATCACATATATACATTTATTTGGTGCTACCATTCACATACACATTTATTTGGTGCTACCATTCACATATAAACATTTATTTGGTGCTCCCATTCACATATAAACATTTATTTGGTGCTACCATTCACATGCACATTTATTTGGTGCTCCCATTCACATATAAACATTTATTTGGTGCTCCCATTCACATATAAACATTTATTTGGTGCTCCCATTCACATATAAACATTTATTTGGTGCTCCCATTCACATATAAACATTTATTTGGTGCTCCCATTCACATATAAACATTTATTTGGTGCTCCCATTCACATATAAACATTTATTTGGTGCTACCATTCACATATAAACATTTATTTGGTGCTCCCATTCACATATAAACATTTATTTGGTGCTCCCATTCACATATAAACATTTATTTGGTGCTCCCATTCACATATAAACATTTATTTGGTGCTCCCATTCACATATAAACATTTATTTGGTGCTACCATTCACATATTTAAACATTTTATTTGGTGCTACCATTCACATATAAACATTTATTTGGTGCTCCCATTCACATATAAACATTTATTTTATTTGGTGCTCATTTATTTTATTTGGTGCTCCCATTCACATATAAACATTTATTTGGTGCTCCCATTCACATATAAACATTTATTTGGTGCTCCCATTCACATATAAACATTTATTTGGTGCTCCCATTCACATATAAACATTTATTTGGTGCTCCCATTCACATATTTAAACATATAAACATTTATTTGGTGCTCCCATTCACATATAAACATTTATTTGGTGCTCCCATTCACATATAAACATTTATTTGGTGCTCCCATTCACATATAAACATTTATTTGGTGCTCCCATTCACATATAAACATTTATTTGGTGCTCCCATTCACATATAAACATTTATTTGGTGCTCCCATTAAACATTTATTTGGTGCATATAAACATTTATTTGGTGCTCCCATAAAAACATTTATTTGGTGCTCCCATTCACATATAAACATTTATTTGGTGCTCCCATTCACATATAAACATTTATTTGGTGCTCCCATTCACATATAAACATTTATTTGGTGCTCCCATTCACATATAAATTCACATTTTTATTTGGTGCTCCCATTCACATATAAACATTTATAAACATTTATTTGGTGCTCCCATTCACATATAAACATTTATTTGGTGCTCCCATTCACATATAAACATTTATTTGGTGCTCCCATTCACATATAAACATTTATTTGGTGCTCCCATTCACATATAAACATTTATTTGGTGCTCCCATTCACATATAAACATTTATTTGGTGCTCCCATTCACATATAAACATTTATTTATTTGGTGCTCCCATTCACATATAAACATTTATTTGGTGCTCCCATTCACATATAAACATTTATTTGGTGCTCCCATTCACATATAAACATTTATTTGGTGCTCCCATTCACATATAAACATTTATTTGGTGCTCCCATTAAACATTTATTTGGTGCATATAAACATTTATTTGGTGCTCCCATTCACATATAAACATTTATTTGGTGCTCCCATTCACATATAAACATTTATTTGGTGCTCCCATTCACATATAAACATTTATTTGGTGCTCCCATTCACATATAAACATTTATTTGGTGCTCCCATTCACATATAAAACATTTATTTGGTGCTCCCATTCACATATAAACATTTATTTGGTGCTCCCATTCACATATAAACATTTATTTGGTGCTCCCATTCACATATAAACATTTATTTGGTGCTCCCATTCACATATAAACATTTATTTGGTGCTCCCATTCACATATAAACATTTATTTGGTGCTCCCATTCACATATAAACATTTATTTGGTGCTCCCATTCACATATAAACATTTATTTGGTGCTCCCATTCACATATAAACATTTATTTGGTGCTCCCATTCACATATAAACATTTATTTGGTGCTCCCATTCACATATAAACATTTATTTGGTGCTCCCATTCACATATAAACATCTCCCACATATAAACATTTATTTGGTGCTCCCATTCAATAAACATTTATTTGGTGCTCCCATTCACATATAAACATTTATTTGGTGCTCCCAACATTTTATTTGGTGCTCCCATTCACATATAAACATTTATTTGGTGCTCCCATTCACATATAAACATTTATTTGGTGCTCACATATAAACATTTATTTGGTGCTCCATATAAAACATTTATTTGGTGCTCCCATTCACATATAAACATTTATTTGGTGCTCCCATTCACATATAAACATTTATTTGGTGCTCCCATTCACATATAAACATTTATTTGGTGCTCCCATTCACATATAAACATTTATTTGGTGCTCCCATTCACATATAAACATTTATTTGGTGCTCCCATTCACATATAAACATTTATTTGGTGCTCCCATTCACATATAAACATTTATTTGGTGCTCCCATTCACATATAAACATTTATTTGGTGCTCCCATTCACATATAAACATTTATTTGGTGCTCCCATTCACATATAAACATTTATTTGGTGCTCCCATTCACATATAAACATTTATTTGGTGCTCCCATTCACATATAAACATTTATTTGGTGCTCCCATTCACATATAAACATTTATTTGGTGCTCCCATTCACATATAAACATTTATTTGGTGCTCCCATTCACATATAAACATTTATTTGGTGCTCCCATTCACATATAAACATTTATTTGGTGCTCCCATTCACATATAAACATTTATTTGGTGCTCCCATTCACATATAAACATTTATTTGGTGCTCCCATTCACATATAAACATTTATTTGGTGCTCCCATTCACATATAAACATTTATTTGGTGCTCCCATTCACATATAAACATTTATTTGGTGCTCCCATTCACATATAAACATTTATTTGGTGCTCCCATTCACATATAAACATTTATTTGGTGCTCCCATTCACATATAAACATTTATTTGGTGCTCCCATTCACATATAAACATTTATTTGGTGCTCCCATTCACATATAAACATTTATTTGGTGCTCCCATTCACATATAAACATTTATTTGGTGCTCCCATTCACATATAAACATTTATTTGGTGCTCCCATTCACATATAAACATTTATTTGGTGCTCCCATTCACATATAAACATTTATTTGGTGCTCCCATTCATATAAAACATTTATTTGGTGCTCCCATTCACATATAAACATTTATTTGGTGCTCCCATTCACATATAAACATTTATTTGGTGCTCCCATTCACATATAAACATTTATTTGGTGCTCCCATTCACATATAAACATTTATTTGGTGCTCCCATTCACATATTTTATTTGGTGCTCCCATTCACATATAAACATTTATTTGGTGCTCCCATTCACATATAAACATTTATTTGGTGCTCCCATTCACATATAAACATTTATTTGGTGCTCCCATTCACATATAAACATTTATTTGGTGCTCCCATTCACATATAAACATTTATTTGGTGCTCCCATTCACATATAAACATTTATTTGGTGCTCCCATTCACATATAAACATTTATTTGGTGCTCCCATTCACATATAAACATTTATTTGGTGCTCCCATTCACATATAAACATTTATTTGGTGCTCCCATTCACATATAAACATTTATTTGGTGCTCCCATTCACATATAAACATTTATTTGGTGCTCCCATTCACATATAAACATTTATTTGGTGCTCCCATTCACATATAAACATTTATTTGGTGCTCCCATTCACATATAAACATTTATTTGGTGCTCCCATTCACATATAAACATTTATTTGGTGCTCCCATTCACATATAAACATTTATTTGGTGCTCCCTTTTATATTCACATTTATTTGGTGCTCCCATTCACATATAAACATTTATTTGGTGCTCCCATTCACATATAAACATTTATTTGGTGCTCCCATTCACATATAAACATTTATTTGGTGCTCCCATTCACATATAAACATTTATTTGGTGCTCCCATTCACATATAAACATTTATTTGGTGCTCCCATTCACATATAAACATTTATTTGGTGCTCCATTCACATATAAACATTTATTTGGTGCTCCCATTCATAAAACATTTATTTGGTGCTCCCATTCACATATAAACATTTATTTGGTGCTCCCATTCACATATAAACATTTATTTGGTGCTCCCATTCACATATAAACATTTATTTGGTGCTCCCATTCACATATAAACATTTATTTGGTGCTCCCATTCACATATAAACATTTATTTGGTGCTCCCATTCACATATAAACATTTATTTGGTGCTCCCATTCACATATAAACATTTATTTGGTGCTCCCATTCACATATAAACATTTATTTGGTGCTCCCATTCACATATAAACATTTATTTGGTGCTCCCATTCACATATAAACATTTATTTGGTGCTCCCATTCACATATAAACATTTATTTGGTGCTCCCATTCACATATAAACATTTATTTGGTGCTCCCATTCACATATAAACATTTATTTGGTGCTCCCATTCACATATAAACATTTATTTGGTGCTCCCATTCACATATAAACATTTATTTGGTGCTCCCATTCACATATAAACATTTATTTGGTGCTCCCATTCACATATAAACATTTATTTGGTGCTCCCATTCACATATAAACATTTATTTGGTGCTCCCATTCACATATAAACATTTATTTGGTGCTCCCATTCACATATAAACATTTATTTGGTGCTCCCATTCACATATAAACATTTATTTGGTGCTCCCATTCACATATAAACATTTATTTGGTGCTCCCATTCACATATAAACATTTATTTGGTGCTCCCATTCACATATAAACATTTATTTGGTGCTCCCATTCACATATAAACATTTATTTGGTGCTCCCATTCACATATAAACATTTATTTGGTGCTCCCATTCACATATAAACATTTATTTGGTGCTCCCATTCACATATAAACATTTATTTGGTGCTCCCATTCACATATAAACATTTATTTGGTGCTCCCATTCACATATAAACATTTATTTGGTGCTCCCATTCACATATAAACATTTATTTGGTGCTCCCATTCACATATAAACATTTATTTGGTGCTCCCATTCACATATAAACATTTATTTGGTGCTCCCATTCACATATAAACATTTATTTGGTGCTCCCATTCACATATAAACATTTATTTGGTGCTCCCATTCACATATAAACATTTATTTGGTGCTCCCATTCACATATAAACATTTATTTGGTCTCCCATTCACATATAAACATTTATTTGGTGCTCCCATTCACATATAAACATTTATTTGGTGCTCCCATTCACATATAAACATTTATTTGGTGCTCCCATTCACATATAAACATTTATTTGGTGCTCCCATTCACATATAAACATTTATTTGGTGCTCCCATTCACATATAAACATTTATTTGGTGCTCCCATTCACATATAAACATTTAAACATTTATTTGGTGCTCCCATTCACATATAAACATTTATTTGGTGCTCCCATTCACATATAAACATTTATTTGGTGCTCCCATTCACATATAAACATTTATTTGGTGCTCCCATTCACATATAAACATTTATTTGGTGCTCCCATTCACATATAAACATTTATTTGGTGCTCCCATTCACATATAAACATTTATTTGGTGCTCCCATTCACATATAAACATTTATTTGGTGCTACCATTCACATATAAACATTTATTTGGTGCTACCATTCACATATAAACATTTATTTGGTGCTACCATTCACATATAAACATTTATTTGGTGCTCCCATTCACATATAAACATTTATTTGGTGCTCCCATTCACATATAAACATTTATTTGGTGCTCCCATTCACATATAAACATTTATTTGGTGCTCCCATTCACATATAAACATTTATTTGGTGCTCCCATTCACATATAAACATTTATTTGGTGCTCCCATTCACATAAACATTTATTTGGTGCTACCATTCACATAAACATTTATTTGGTGCTCCCATTCACATATAAACATTTATTTGGTGCTCCCATTCACATATAAACATTTATTTGGTGCTACCATTCACACATAAACATTTATTTGGTGCTCCCATTCACATATAAACATTTATTTGGTGCTACCATTAACATACACATTTATTTGGTGCTCCCATTCACATATAAACATTTATTTGGTGCTACCATTCACACACAATCTTCTTGGTCAATTAAATGACTTGTACTTGATGCTACTGTGAAGCTTTTATTTCATCCATCCTTGTGTCTTTTGTCTGTCCATGATTCCCACTCTCATTGCTAGATAAAGACTAGTTACAAACAGGTAAGACATATAAACACTTCATTAACACTGTCAGCCACTCATTGATAACGCACGGTAAAACCGTTTTGAATTCACACTGATTATACGGTAATAACCTGGCAACCTCCCTCTAGTCACAAGTGTCCATCAACGTGGATGACCCTGTAGGCGACGAACCGAAAGAAACCCGCCGCGAGCCCTGGAAAAAGAGTGCCCACCGGAACTCCACCGCCAGCGACCAATCAGAACACCCGCTGCTTAGGAAGAAGAGCCTCCAGTGGGCCCGGCGTCTGAGCCGGAAGAACACCAAACCACCGACCAAGACCGAAAGGATCTCCCAGCAGCGCCTCAACATGTACCGGCGTTCTGAGAGACAGGAGCTGTCTGAACTGGTCAAGAACCGCATGAAGCACCTGGGCCTGCCCACAGTCGGATACGGTGAGTGGTTCTGAGGTTCTGCTGGGTTTAGTTTGTTGGTTATTAATGTGTTACATCCATGGGTTGAACGTGGATTTGTAAATGCTGAGGACCTGAAGTGTGTATTGGTATAATCCTAGAAAGATATTCATGATATATAATCATTATTCATATAGACCAGTGGTCTGTTATCTCTGTGGTAGTCTGTTATCTGTGTGGTAGTCTGTTATCTGTGTGGTAGTCTGTTATCTGTGTGGTAGTCTGTTATCTCTGTGGTAGTCTGTTATCTCTGTGGTAGTTTGTTATCTCTGTGGTAGTCTGTTATCTCTGTGGTAGTCTGTTATCTCTGTGGTAGTTTGTTATCTCTGTGGTAGTCTGTTATCTCTGTGGTAGTCTGTTATCTGTATCTGTGTGGTAGTCTGTTATCTCTGTGGTAGTCTGTTATCTCTGTGGTAGTCTGTTATCTCTGTGGTAGTCTGTTATCTGTGTGGTAGTCTGTTATCTGTATCTGTGTGGTAGTCTGTTATCTCTGTGGTAGTCTGTTATCTGTGTGGTAGTCTGTTATCTGTGTGGTAGTCTGTTATCTCTGTGGTAGTCTGTTATCTCTGTGGTAGTCTGTTATCTGTATCTGTGTGGTAGTCTGTTATCTGTGTGGTAGTCTGTTATCTGTGTGGTAGTCTGTTATCTCTGTGGTAGTCTGTTATTTGTTTACCATGTAATAGCAGTCTATCTAAGTGCTATAACATATCACAATGTTTAACATGAACTTGAGGATCATTTCATGTGTGTTCTCCATTCTTTACATATTATTCTACATTATTAACGTGTGGTTAACATGCACACTTTTCTTGTTACTCATAGTCTATGGATGAAGGAGGAAAATATTTTGCCTCTATGATTGTATTTTCTCTGCATGTTTTATGTTCATGCTTTTCCTTTCTCACTCATCTTATTTTGCACTATTTATGCCCACAAAAAATATTATAATTCTTCATATCCCTTCCTGCTGCCAAAACATTATGATGACTAATTTTTATAATCCCTGTAGAGGTGAAATGCTTATTGGGTAACGCATAAATACTCAACCAATCATTACCTCTACTTTTTAATTGGACGCCAGATTTTAGAAATAGATCTTTACATATTGTATTATCTTTGTATTTTTAATTATAATTGAAAATGTAAAAAAATAGTTTCATCTTTTGGCATGTGAGCATGATTTATTTGCTGTTTAAATATTGAAATTGCATTTTTGCTGCAAACCTGATTCTTCTGTCCTCTCTCTTTCCTTCTCTCTTCTTTCTTCCATTCTGTTCTATCTTTCCCCTCTGGCTTGTAGAGGATGTTGCTAATCTAACTGCAAGTGATGTCATGAACCGGGTTAATCTAGGATATTTACAAGGTAATTCCTCATTGTGCCTACAATCAGTAGGAAACACATTTAATGCGTGGATGTGTGAAGTGGTCCACAAAGCATTTATACTTCACGCCTTTTCAGAGTAGTGCTAACGTTTACACTTTACACCGTTTCAGAGTAGGGCTAACGTTTACACAGAGTAGGGCTAACGTTTACACAGAGTAGGGCTAACGTTTACACTTTACACCGTTTCAGAGTAGGGCTAACGTTTACACAGAGTAGGGCTAACGTTTACACTTTACACCGTTTCAGAGTAGGGCTAACGTTTACACTTTACACCGTTTCAGAGTAGGGCTAACGTTTACACTTTACACCGTTTCAGAGTAGGGCTAACGTTTACACAGAGTAGGGCTAACGTTTACACAGAGTAGGGCTAACGTTTACACTTTACACCGTTTCAGAGTAGGGCTAACGTTTACACTTTACACCGTTTCAGAGTAGGGCTAACGTTTACACAGAGTAGGGCTAACGTTTACACAGAGTAGGGCTAACGTTTACACTTTACACCGTTTCAGAGTAGGGCTAACGTTTACACAGAGTAGGGCTAACGTTTACACTTCACGCTGTTTCAGAGTAGGGCTATTGTTTACACTTTACACCGTTTCAGAGTAGGGCTAACGTTTACACAGAGTAGGGCTAACGTTTACACAGGGTAGGGCTAACGTTTACACTTCACGCTGTTTCAGATTAGGGCTAACGTTTACACAGAGTAGGCCCTTGTATGTAACCTTTGTCTTTTTTTATTATTTTTTACAAAGTAATTGCATTTAGTTAAACAAACACAAAAGCACACCACCGGTACTTTGAACGGGAAGATCAATTGAAGATGTTTCCCATAACTATTCAAAAACATAACGCTTGATGTCATACTTGCCATACTTGAACCAGCCAGGCAGAACCACAAGTTGCTAGTCAGAATGCTTTGTTTATTATGTTACGGTAGCGTCTTGAGTTAACATTATTGACTGTCTTAGAGTTGCAGGGCATTTCTGAGCATCCGATAAGAGAAGAGACCAGAACAGGTTAGATGGAGAGTCATAACCATACAGTAGTTCTGCATGACCCTGTGTGATTATGATGGTTGGGGGGCGGGGCAGTGGTTGGGGGAGGGGGCGGGGCAGCGGGGCAGCGGGAGGGGGCGGGGCCCAGCAGCGGGTGGCTGACAGGCAGTCGCTCTCCCTCTCTGTCCCCCGCACCATGTGGACGGAAGCGGGAGACGTAGGCCTAGTTCATGCCTGGATTGAACGACAGACGTACGCCAACGGTTACGCCGAAGCGCGTTGTAGCTACATCGGACGTACGACCTGTGTGAACTAGGCCTGTTTGACTGAAGCGCCATCTTTCCCTGCTGGTTGCTAGAGCATGCCCCGTTCATGTGCCCCGTTCATGTGCCCCGTTCATGTGTCGTGGGTTCGTCAGCGTTTCTATATGGGGGCTGAGTGTCGTTGGCATGGCAACCGTGGTGACGTGTGTCGCCGTGAGTGACCAGCCCGACTACGTGTGGAATGTGCCGGAGACAGACCAGCGCGGACGGCATCTCTCTGCATGTTGTGTGGGCGTGGGAGGCCTGTGGCAGCATGGGCATACGCTGTGCCAGTCTTACCCTGTCAGTAACAGTTAGCCCTTCTCTCCCTCCTACACCCCCGCCTGGCACAATAAGGGGCAAACACAGGTGGGTTTGGAGAAGCCGATGCACTTTACCCCCCAACCCCCGAGTTTGAACCCCATTCTGTCCCAGGTACACAGGTTCAGCCTCTCATACCCGAACAGGTCAGACACACACGCGCACAAACACGCGCACACACACGCTCGCACACACACACAAACACGCGCACACACAAACACGCGCACACACACGCTCGCACACACACGCGCACACACAAACACGCGCACACACACACACACAAACACGCGCACACACACACACAAACACGCGCACACACACACAAACACGCACACACACACACACAAACACGTGCACACACACACACGGCATGTCACAGTCAGACACTCGTTCTATATACAAGCCACACTCCAGTAAGCAAAGGTCAAAGGTCAGGGAAAACTAGTTGATCCGACTTCAACCCTGTAATCCATGAATGCCATATGAAGCGATAATCCTAATATAATATGATTATACCAGGCCAAGTGTTTTGGTTGTTTTGCTAATTAAACCTCATACTACATGTGATACAGGACACAGTTTACAGTATATATATATAATATATATATGTCATGTCAGGCTTTGTCTGAGTCTGAAAGCACATAGAATGTCCCTTTATGTCACGTGAGTTGGCTCAGCTGAAATCATTCGTCTGCTAGCGTTGTGTGTTATGTGTGATGGGGAGTGGGACTGGTATGAGACGAGCAGCCGTTAAGACCTGTCCATTCTGTTGTGTTCCAGATGAGATGAACGACCACCAGAATACACTGTCCTATGTACTCATCAACCCACCTCCAGACACAATGCTGGAGCTCAATGACATTGTGTAAGTACAAGAAGTGGTGTAGCCCTGTTATGTAGGGTTTAGTGTGCATGTGTTGACTAGATGATACAAGGAGAAGTGGTGTAGCCCTGTTATGTAGGGTTTAGTGTGCACGTGTTGACTAGATGATACAAGGAGAAGTGGTGTAGCCCTGTTATGTAGGGTTTAGTGTGCACGTGTTGACTAGATGACATTGTGTAAATACAAGGAGAAGTGGTGTAGCCCTGCTATCTAGGGTTTAGTGTGCACTTGTTGACTAGATGATTCAAGGAGAAGTGGCGTAGCCCTGCTATCTAGGGTTTAGTGTGCACTTGTTGACTAACACATAAGCGCTGTCATATTCGTATCACGAAAATACGTCGCAATGGCTGATTGCTTTAAAATGGCCACTTATACATTTTTTATTGGTATTATTTATTCTCTGTGGCAGTTTTATCTAAAGTCTAATACGTTGACATGAAACACAAAACAAAACAATGTCACCTTGCTAGTCTTGACTTTTTTTCAATATTATGTGAGAGTTGGTCACAGATTTTAATATTTAGATTTCAATACTAGTATTGTCCACAGGTTCAAACCCACTGCTTTAATAGCGTGTTCTACAAATGTCGAGCGGTGACCCAAGAGTTGTTTTCTGCCCGAATCTCTCTCAAGATACATTATCCGGCCTGACCCGCTGGCGGGACCTGATGTGGCCGAGGATCCAGCCCAGGGGCAGCAGGGCAGTGGAGGTCGGAGAATGAGGCAGAACTTCGGCACAGAGACCAGAGACGAGACCCACCTCTGAAAATTAACGCTCCAACCCATCCAGCAAGCTCGCCCAACCTCTCTAAGATCTTCTCCCACATTTTGCCCACTCTCCGCCCCCATTTTTTCCAACACAGAGGTATTGACTTGGTCCACCCTCTTACCTTCCTGCCGCCCCGCCCTCCCCCCAGCCCGTATCAGACTCACTAAGCTGCTATGGAAGGTTGCATGTAGAGTACCTCATTTACTAAGCTAATTAACCCTTTAGAGAGCATCAGACAGACAATATGATCTGAACAATGTGCCAGCCGATGGGTACAGACTGGCGACATACAGAGGAAAAACCGGATGATGTCCATGTTCATATGATGCTTTGAATATCTGAACTTTTGTTTCATCTGATTGGCCCAGTAGATGATGATGCTTATTCTCTAGAGCCAATGGAAAGGTGTAAACTGGTTCCACGTGTATCGTTGGACCTAGCTGGGGCGTGAGTGGTCGGACCCCAGCCTCTACCCTTAGCCCCTCAGACTTAACAAGTGCCCTTTTTGGTGGTCCCGCTGCCTGCGTTGAGTCGTCGCGTACCATTGGTTCTTGCGGGACGCGTCGACCGACGTTCGTTCCTTTGGCCCCATGTGTTCCCAAACAGTGTGCCCCTGTGAGCTCATCTATCCTGCCTGTGAGTGTGTGTTGACACAGTGGTGTGTTGACACAGTGGTGTGTTGACACAGTGGTGTGTTGACACAGCGGTGTGTTGACACAGCGGCGTGTTGACACAGTGCCTGTTGACACAGTGCGTGTTGATTGTGTAATTGTCTATATAGTTTGGTACAGAAATCGTTTCTCCTCAAGAATTCCTGGCTGTGTTTATGTATATTCATGTACATACATCATTCAACAATCATGAAAGTATAATAGCACTTTTAACATTTGCTCTTTCCTATCAGCACAAAACAACGTGTTATGCCAGGAATAATGCGTCACCCTGGGCCAATATCTCTATTACCAAATACACTATTTGCCCACGTTTACCCAAGTTGAGTCAAAATCACACCAGTCATGTCTGAGATATTTCGTTTGGCTCATATCTGTGGGTATGTGTGCCAAATGGCATCACTCTTAGTAAAAGAAAACAAGAGAGATGAATGTGTGCCCGTCTAGCGCCACTGTGTGGTCAATATGGGTTACTGTATATTTTGAGTCTAGATAGTATTTGCAATGTGTACTAGATTTGTTACTATATTATTATCCTTGACTGATTGATATGCATTTGTGCCTGAGCACACCAACCAGATTGTTTAGAGGTCAGTTGGGCATTTTTTGTTCGTTGAAGTTGCATATCAAGTTTGGTACACGTGGATCAATCACTGCCAAAGCAGTTGCGTTCGATGTGTTTCACAAAAAAAGTGCTGGAAAATCATGGCTGACTTTACGGGTTCTTGAGGTATTTTTTTGTCATGAGGAGGGACCTAATTTCATGACTTTATCCAAGCTGATGAGGTACCTAATTTCATGACTTTATCTAACCTGATGTGGGACCTACAGTATGTACCTAATTTGATGACTTTATCAAACCTGATGTGGGACCTACAGTATGTACCTAATTTGATGACTTTATCCAACCTGATTAATGGTGGGAATGTTGCCTGCTGACAAAATGAATATTTATCACCCATTGCCCTGACCCACTTGTGTCGAGTTACCCTTTAAAAATGACAGGTTTAGTTAGCCTATAAAGATTATAAAATACATTAGGACCTTGATAAATTCTTTGATGCTCCTACTTCCAATACATTTCAAACACAGCGTCTGGTTCTTCATGGTCCACTTGATGTTCAACTAAGGCCAGTGTTCGATCATTCCACATCGATGACCAAATGTTGAGTTACAATATATTACTGTACAACGATCAATTCTGTTTACAGTGTCACTGTTTACACTGGCAAACCTGCGTGTGTTATGAATACTTGTTGAGAACCTTTATATTGCACATAAAAACTGAACGTCAACTCTATAATGAGTTTGTTATATGCTTTCAGATGTCAAACAGAATCTAATGTTTATTTGGACCAGGCAACCACTTGCCGTCTGTTTAACTGGTAAGTACATTAGCTTAGAGTAATGCTGCAAGTTTGCTTCCCAGATGTCATTTCACTTTTACAGGCATCACATGTACAGTATATGCTAATGTTGTGTGATCTTTATACTGTAAGGGTAATTATTTCAAAACGTTATTCATCAGTTTATTTTATTTATGATTCTTTGAATTGTGTGTTTTACCATTGTGAATACTTAAACTGTGGTATGTGGTCTTTTTGTTGTTATTACAGAAATGACATTTAAGTATAGTACTGGAAATACATTTGCACTAAGCTCTAGAACCGTTAATGGATATTTCTAGCACGACCCTTTAACCCAAAAGTGGACTACAGTATTGGCACAGTGTGGTTATGTCTCCACACAGTTAGAACTGTTAAATACAGTATTAATCACATTTGGACAATTTGAATTGGTCATCATAGTCATTATAAACAAAATAATATAATTTAATATAATAATTATATAATATAATATATAATATAATAATTTTCTTATGTGCCATTTCTGCCGACATGTCTGAGTGAAATATCATAGTAGCTGTGTCATGACGTGCATTGACACACTTTTAATGTGACAGAAGAGGGGAACTTTGACATTGTATGAGGGGCGGGCGATTTTAAGTGTTCCTTGTAGATTGGGATGTTGTTTAATGCAGAGTCCGCATTCCCACAAAGTACTTCAGGATGTGTAAATAGTGTATCACACCCCCTGGCCCTCTGCTGGGCAGTTTACAGATTGGGAGGGCTAAAGTAGAATGTGGTTATTAACCACTGTTGGATGAGCAGCCAATCATATCCCTTTACTTCCTGTGATCCCGCCCCCCGCCCCATCCCATTATCATAACTGATTGGAACCTTAAGGCCGTTCAAGGTCATTCTCTTTTTGGAGAAGTTTGAAAGTACAGTAGTACAGTTAAAAAAAAAATAAAGCTTGTTCGTTAATTCTGTAATATAAAAAGGGGCATGTGTGCACAAAAAGCATGTTTTGGAATAAAAGCTTGCCAGACCAGATATTCTTCTTCCCAACTGTAGGCAACCTGTGTGAAGTATCACAAGTAGAAAATTAATCTGATGATATTATGTCCTGCTTGATATTCGTATGCCTATTGTTTGATATATTTATATGGGGCCGTGCATGTCCTGTGGACTTATCCCAAACATCTGTTTACCCTTCACTTTAATGTTTTTAATTAATATTCAGAAGTTTAATCCATTTTGTACTATTTCTTATAAAGAGGTCTGTGTACTTCTTTACCATGGTGTAAAATAATGAACAATAAATGCTGCATGCAGCCAGAAACATTAGAATGGAAAAACGCTGTCGTTTGTTCTGTCAGAGAGAAGAATTTGAATCAGAAACTCACAAACAGATTGCATTGCTTTTATCGGTTCCCAAATAACCCCTCACCACAATACTGATGGTTGGGTTCTACACCTTGTCTACAGAGGAAAATACATTTTTGTTTAAAATAGTACACAATGATGCAAATTATATCATATATAGGGACACCAGATTATGTAAAAAATAAAATAGCAGAAATTAAACCCATAGTGGTTTTTAAGTGTTACATTTTCTTGCTTCTCTTGATTGCCACTTTGTTAAGGTGCGTCTGTTTCCACCTCTGTCTGGTCCATCTGCCCTGGTTCTGCACCACCTCATGGAGGAGGTCAATAAAGACATACTCATTATCCATCAGCGTGCCGTCATGGGGGGAACCACCACCAGGGGGAGCTCCACTGCGCTCTCTACTTGCTCCACCTCTGCCTTCCCTGTGTGCTCCCGTTGTCACACTGGAACCGGACATGCTCAACACCGTGGCAGATGCTGGTTCTGTGGCAGGTGCTGGTTCTGTGGCAGGTGCAGGTTCTGTGGCAGGTGCAGGTTCTGTGGCAGGTGCAGGTTCTGTGGCAGGTACTGGCTCAGCTTCATTTGTTGGTAGTGGTTTCTGGTTTGTAGAAGCTGCGTCGTGACCTGGCAGGATGTAGCCTGTCTCTCCAGCTGTAACGCTCCCGTCCCCCAGAGGCGACCACACAAATGCTTTGGAATCCCGATTGGTTGAAGACTTTAGATTGCTGACAGAAATGTCTGACTCAAGGGAAACAGTATCGGACTGATCCGTCTCTCTTAGAAACTCTTGGTTCTCGGGTTCATCTTCAACCCCTTGGCAAGCACCGTTGTCGTCTGACCGGTTCTCTGTTTGACCTTTAACCTTGTTAGGGTCGGGGATACGATCAACCACATTGTCATGGTCAGCTGAAAGGTTATCTTTCCCATTTTTGACCCCTACGCCTGGTTCAGAGTCACGCCCGTTGGCATCAGGGTCTGTTTCACCTTTGACCTTTTTATCAGGTGATGGGTGAAGGTTAGGATTCGGGTCAGTGAAGAGATTGATCACATGTCTCTGTGTAATGTTTTGAACGTGCCACTGAGCTGATGTTGGTGGCCATGTGGACACCCTGACCATGACCTTCTGAGAACAACTAACCTCGTGGTGTTCCTGGTTCCGTTTGGTCGGGTCCGCGCCGATTGTGAGATACTGAATTGTCTCTGAATCCTGGGCGTCTGGAATGGTGTTCAGCAAGCCATCAGCATTAATCTCAACTCTGTCATTCACCAGAGTCACTTTATCAGACAGATCTTTTCCTGTCAGGTTTCCCTCCTCCAGTTGATGGGGCTTGGTCCCACTTAGTTCCTCATTGCTTTCTTTCGCTGGGGTTGTCATATCAAACGTGCCAGTACTCCGAGTTTCCGCGGTAGCTTCAATATCAGTCTCCGCTCTGAGAATATCCATGTGTGCTTTGGTCTCTGCTCTACAGAACTGGGCGGTGGAGAGGACAGCATCCGCGGACTTGGATCTGACCCCAGATCTGTAAGTCATTGTAGCGAACTCCCATTTAGACGTGGCTGAATCCGTTTCTCTGTGAAGTGTGGTCTTTGAAATGCCCGATTTTTCTGTGACCAGGTTGGGTTTTATCTGCTTCCTGTCTCGTTTCCTCCTCCAGACTATGGCCAGGGTACATGCCACACAGAGCAGGATACAAAGCACCACTGGAGAAGACACACCAAGGAGTTGTCACAGACGATACACACCAGACCTTTAATCAGTTTAAACATGTAGTAAAGCAGTACAGATAAAAACACAATTTTCCTAGAACTTTAATCCAGAACCTGCCTATTACTGCAGCTAGTGCCGGGACAGTGATGGCTGGGTGCTCTGATTGGCTGTCCACCGTAGGTCGCGGCGGAGACGTAGACGGAGGTGACAGGGTCACACATCCTGAAACATTCCACACAGGCTGACCTCTCAGTGCCACAGGGCTTGCACATGTGACCTCCATCTCTCTCTCCAGCAATGAGGAATTCATCAGACCTGCACAGAGACAGTAGAATCATCTAGAACATCCGTTGGTGGGTATGAATAGATGGTTCTAGCTTTGGTTAGTTATCCTGTTTAAAGAAACTACGTCCTGTTAGGATGTATAAATAGAATTACAACGTTGGCAAATATCACACAACCTGCTGGTACTAAACCAGTTTGTCTATATGGTTCTGCCCAGTCCACTGTCCCATACCTCTGCATGGTTCAAATCAAAGACACACTACACGAAACCAGATCCATGATGGACAGCATGTTTTGAAGTGGTTTCACCATAGTCCGTCAGTATATACTATTAATTACTGTTCAAACGGAGTAACTGTACACCTAAAATAGCTACGACTTAGCTAAGACTTTTTCAGAACATACATCACACAAAACACTACCAGGCTGGAAAACAAACCGTATAAACTTCTAATATATACTCAACACTATCCCCTCATGGCATTTCAACCCCAACCAAATCCCAGACCAACCACGGAGGAAGACGACCATGTCCTCCACCCCACAGGAACAGTCCCATGGGTTTCCATCCAGCCGGATCCGTGTGGAAACGTGGGGGAGGGCCTGTGGGCTAATCCTGGCCAGCCTGTTATCAGACAGGTCCAAATGGGTCAGCCTGGTAAGGGAACTTAAACTGTCAGGGCTGACCAGCGTAATCCTGTTCCCAGTCAAGTTTAAGAGAGTTAGGCCAACGAGTCCACTGAAAGTACCTGGATGAATAAAGACGAAACCATTCGCTTCAGAAACATCCATGAGAGCATAATATTCAATTATAGAAACGGTGCATTATGGGTAATGTAGTAAGTCATGCTACATTACCTGAACTGATGGTTTGAATGTTATTATCAGACAGGTCCAAACTGACGAGGCTGGTTTGGTTGATAAAACTACCAGGAACAATGTTCTGGATCATATTCCCAGCCAGATTGAGGTTAGTTAGGCCAGTGAATCCTATCAGAGTGGAGTCATTAATGACCGTGATGTTGTTCTTGTTGAAGGTGAGATTCTGTAGGATGGCCGGCTGGCCCAACCAGGCTGGGCTGAGCCCGGTTAATAAGTTCAAGCCCAGATTTAGGGTTTTAAGGTTTTGGAAGAATTTCAAGGCTCCAGAAGAGACCCCGGTGATGCCAGCGTTATTAATGGTAAGGCGGGTGACAGAACCAAGGTTGGCACTGTTGAATACGGTGGCGTTTATCTCTCCAACGTTACTCACTAACAGCACCAAAGACGACAGGCCATCCGGGTAACCTATGGTGAGAAAAATTGTGTCGTGTTAAGCTTTGTTTTGAATTGTACAGGAAGTCGATTACAAAAATCTGCAGAATAAAATGATATTTAATAATAAAAAAGACATTTACAATACTGATTAAGTATTGTTCGTGTCAATCCAACCTACTTGAAGGCATCTTAGTACAGAAGTAAGTCCCATATTCCAGATAACAGTTGGAGCGTACCAAACCCAACACCCCGTTCAGAATCAGAAGATGTCCAACAGCAGACACTGTGGGAACATACAACCGTAAGCCAATCTCGTATATTTCCAATTCAAGCGACTGTCACAACCTGTGAAACACAAACTCACCGGTCATGATGATCTAGACGTGACCTCACATGCCAGGGTGATCTTCAATATGTATTGGTATTAGACAGAAGGGAGATCTCTCCTGGAAAGGGCTAGTGAGTCTTATGGCAAAGTATCTGTCAGCCCCCCTCAGAGAACTAACTTCCTGTTACCATGGCAGACGAATGCATCCGTGTGTTGGCAGGCGTTCACCATGGTTACAAGTGGTTCTGCTGACAAAGCTACACACACACAGGGACAACCGTTCTACTTGGGTGATGAAGAGGTAAACTTTTAGGACCAGGGAGGTCTATAGCACACCTCAATAACTCCTGCAGTTCACGGGTTTAAAATAGAATTACGTTTGTTATTTTCTGTCCGATACATGCAAAAAGTATCCCTATCTTACTGGTGTGTGCAAAAAATATATTGTGAAAATATAAAGATGTTGAAATAGTCATGATCGTACAGTCTACGGCCAACTAACAGTTGATGTGTGCAAAACATGGAAAAGTATGGAAAGACTGATTCGTTTAAACACGTGAAAACCAAAAAAAACATAAAAAATGTGTTTTATTAACTTGAACAATTTATTCAGTTTCAGTGCTTCGGTTTAAAAATAAATAGATGTTTATGATCAAAGAAATATCAATGGACAAAATGAAAATGACAAACACCACAAACGAGAATCAATGCCAAAAATAATCTGTTAGTAAACATAAAAATGATTCAGGCTAATGTACAATAAAAATGTTGTTTTTTTACCGGATGCAGCAAATAATATTCAGGTATTCTATGAATTTTGGGAGACAGCAGTAAAATGTAAAGAAGGAAAACGCCTTGATAGAGGACTTGTCACTTGTCACTCAATTTCAGAGTTTCGCTTTTCAGTTAGTGTTTCGTTTTGGAATTGCCCGTAGATCATCTATTAAACATCTGCAACACTGCTGTTTGATAGGCTGCTCGCAGAACAACTTCATATGTCCTAATCAGTGAGTAAAGTGCACGTGCAAACCCAACATAACGCCGCCCAACAATAAGCACTTAGACGGCTCCAATAAGAAAAGATGATGGCAGTGATCGTGGACTGGACACCATTAAGGAATGTTCTTTAATTGTTGGTTTGGTGGTTAAATAATTCCACCACAGTCCCACAGAGTAACCCATCATGAATATATTAAATACTGTCATTCCAAACGGGAAACGGCCGGACCCAGACGCTCTGCAGAACCAGAGCGTGCAGGTCACAGAGGGGGAGGAGTCTGGTTTGGGAGTAGCAGGTTTGAATGGATTTATTGTCTCTGCTACTGATGGGTCACTGGTGAAACAGAAGGAGAGCAGTTACATTGCATGATACAAGCCTTTGAAACGTGATCATGAGTGGAGTGTTTACACAGTACACAGCCATGTCCTGTGTAAACACTCCATTGCATGATACAAGCCTTTGAAACGTGATCATGAGTGGAGTGTTTACACAGGACATGGCTGTGTCCCAGTGGCCAAACACGACTAGCTCTAACTAGCTAACGCATATCTGATACGCACGAACGTTAGGATGGAAAACACACAGAACACCAGCTTCCAATTACTGTCTAATCAACCACACTGCTCGTTAACAAAAATAAAAGCAAGCGTCATGACAATTTGTACAGTACCAAAACCGAGGATTTCTAGTCCAGCTTCGACCGCTCGTTTTAAAAAACGGCTGAAGGCAAGTAGTTTAAAACGACCATCATCGTAATTCCACAGACACCAGACAGACAGAGTGCTACGACGGGTGTTTCTGCGGTTAAAAGCGTTTGGAGTAAATGACGGTACCACTATGTTGCGTGAAAAAGGCCAGCATATGGTCTGGGTCGACCCCAGTAACAAACAGGACACAGATCCGAGCAGCACATTGGACATGAGAACTGGAGGCAAAGTTGGCAATTCCTGTCGAGTAGAAAGTTCTAGTCTCTACCGGAGATTGTTTTTTGCAGCGGAACGGTCCCTTAAACCTGAAGGGATGTGAGCTTCTCCTCTCGAGTCAGAATTGAGAACAACCATTCGTCGTAGTGTCGTATGCCCTCTTCTCAGAGGAAGTCCAACGAGAGGGCGGAGGCTTGTAGCGTTGGGACAGTTGTAGGTGTGCTGTGGCCCAGCTCTCAACCAGTCAGTGCCAAAGCAATAAATACTTCAAGTAAAAACAAATCCCACCACATGAAGAAAAGAAAAGTCACATGCTTCTCTTAGTCTTTAGAAACACAGAACCAAGGGACTATATGAACACCCCAAACAGGACATATAGAGATCCAGCCAGTGAATGGGTCACTTATTCGTTCATTAAGATGACAATTCTATTCAGAGGTCACCAGTACAGTAACCATCTGTGAGCCCCACATGAGAGTGAGAGAGACAGAGGGTGAAAGAGACAGAGGGTGAAAGAGACAGAGGGTGAAAGAGACAGAGGGTGAAAGAGACAGAGGGTGAAAGAGACAGAGGGTGAAAGAGACAGAGGGTGAAAGAGACACAGAGTGAGAGAGACAGAGAGTGAGAGAGACACAGAGTGAGAGAGACACAGAGTGAGAGAGACACAGAGTGAGAGAGACACAGAGTGAGAGAGACAGAGAGTGAAAGAGACAGAGAGTGAAAGAGACAGAGAGTGAAAGAGACAGAGAGTGAAAGACACTGAGTTTGAAAGACAGAGACAGAGAGCGAGAGACAGATTCGACCTATTGGCCGTGGACATTAATGCAGTCCATATAGAACGGCAGGAAGGAACATATATACCAACAGGGGTGCCCCCAGGGTGAGTTCTAGGGCCTCTATGGTTTATTTCCCAGCCTTCTTTGGCACAGTGGTTCTCTTGACCTGCCACAGGTGGTTGTGGATGGTGATGGCGTCAATGCTGACCGACACAGTCTTGGCGGGGATGACCGTAAACTGCTTGCGGTCCGAGCTGTACTTGTAGAGCTTGTCAATCATCTTCTTGCTGATGCTCTTGGGCCCGGTGCCGGTGAGCTTGAAGATCTCCTCTGTGTCGGGGAAGTAGGAGTAGACACCCCGGAACTGGCAGCCTCCGTCCCTGAACAGAATCATCAGGTGATGGGCTTCAACCTTCTCCAGCTCCTGGGATCAAGTCATGGGGAAAGCAAAGTGAGTTGTTTTATTCAGGACATGTAAGCACAATTACAGCGCTGCATAACCCAGACTGACTCTCTAAATGTGACCTACATGTTCCTGTGTTTCACCTATAATGGGATCCGGACAGAATAGAAAATGACTGACAGGAACATTAAATTAAGTACATTAGCCAGAAAAAAAAACATTAGTAAGCAAGCATTCCTGACACGGGTCTAAAGGTTGATCCTTTGGTTCTGAATCGGGTTTGAGAGAAGTTTCGATGGGTTTATGAGGAGTAAAAAACGAGTTTGCCTAATAATGAATGAATAATGAAAAAGATCCCAGCCCACCTCTAGAAGAGTGTTCTTCTGGGCTTCGTTAACCTTGCCAGCCAGGCAGCAGTGGGTGATGGCGTTGAATATTATTGGTTTGTTGGACTTGGAACTTGGCTCTTTGAACAGTTTGGGACCTGAAAATAGCAGAAGCCATCCGATTAGATGAGTGGTTCTCAACAGAGAGATTGGAATGGGGACAAAAAATAAAACTGGACAGAGCATGATCATAAACAAAAAACATGCGTACCCACACCCTCTACCCTGTGCCCTCTACCCTGTGCCCTCTACCCTGTGCCCTCTACCCTGCGCCTGCACCCTCTAGGTCTGCTAGGCTATATTTAGTGAATGAGCTGTGCACGCTGTATTATACTGACCAGTGTACTCTGGTAGGCTGTATTATACTGGTAGGCTGTATTATACTGACCAGTGTACTCTGGTAGGCTGTGTTATACTGACCAGTGTACTCTGGTAGGCTGTGTTATACTGACCAGTGTACTCTAGTAGGCTGTATTATACTGGTAGGCTGTATTAGACTGACCAGTGTACTCTGGTAGGCTGTATTATACCGGTAGGCTGTATTATACTGACCAGTGTACTCTGGTAGGCTGTATTATACTGGTAGGCTGTATTATACTGACCAGTGTACTCTGGTAGGCTGTGTTATACTGACCAGTGTACTCTAGTAGGCTGTATTATACTGGTAGGCTGTATTATACTGACCAGTGTACTCTGGTAGGCTGTATTATACTGACCAGTGTACTCTGGTAGGCTGTATTATACTGACCAGTGTACTCTGGTAGGCTGTATTATACTGGTAGGCTGTGTTATACTGACCAGTGTACTCTGGTAGGCTGTATTATACTGACCAGTGTACTCTGGTAGGCTGTATTATACTGGTAGGCTGTGTTATACTGACCAGTGTACTATGGTAGGCTGTGTTATACTGACCAGTGTACTCTGGTAGGCTGTATTATACTGACCAGTGTACTCTGGTAGGCTGTGTTATACTGACCAGTGTACTCTGGTAGGCTGTATTATACTGACCAGTGTACTCTGGTAGGCTGTGTTATACTGACCAGTGTACTCTGGTAGGCTGTATTATACTGACCAGTGTACTCTGGTAGGCTGTATTATACTGACCAGTGTACTCTGGTAGGCTGTATTATACTGACCAGTGTACTCTGGTAGGCTGTATTATACTGGTAGGCTGTATTATACTGACCAGTGTACTCTGGTAGGCTGTATTATACTGGTAGGCTGTATTATACTGACCAGTGTACTCTGGTAGGCTGTATTATACTGACCAGTGTACTCTGGTAGGCTGTATTATACTGACCAGTGTACTCTGGTAGGCTGTATTATACTGGTAGGCTGTGTTATACTGACCAGTGTACTCTGGTAGGCTGTATTATACTGACCAGTGTACTCTGGTAGGCTGTATTATACTGACCAGTGTACTCTGGTAGGCTGTATTATACTGACCAGTGTACTCTGCCATAGAGGTTATAGAAGATGCCGTAGACCCGTTATCCCAGTCTCGCTCCGTGTTGCGACTGGCATTCCGACTCAGACCAGGGAACGACTCCACAGACTCGCCTCTGGTGAAGGGTAGAAGAGGCAGAGATGAGCCAATAAAAAGAGTTTTAATAAATGAAGCTGAATACACAGAACAGCCGGTTAAACACAAGCTTAAACACAGGCTGAACCCGTCCCCCGGTCCAGCTACCACCTCGGGACTCACCGTTGGGAGCCAACTCCTCCAGAGTTTACGCTGTCTGGTTCTGTGGTGGCAGCAGAGGCCAGGGACAGACTGGAACCTGACTGGGCACTGCTCAGGTTGTCAGCTAGAGACCAAAACACATGACATTTGAGATTTTAGCACAGCCAACTATTTACATCACACACGCACTGGACGGGACATCCCAATACCAGACCTGGAAAAATCGACAGACTGAAGGACCCCCTTACGTGTGGAAGAAGAGCACTTGGAGGAGAAGGTGTCACTAGAAGACTCCTCTCTGCTGAACGCTGACTTGGGTCTGTGGGTCTGGTGAATGGCTTTCTTGGGCTTAATCTTCGGGGTCTTGGGTTTGGCCGGGGTGCCAAGGCCCTGCTCCTCCAGCAGCTCAAGCTGTTTCCTCCTTAGGTACTGCTCCTTGATCAACTCCCTGCGAGCTTTCTCCTCCTCCTTTCTCATCCGGTCTTCCTCTGCCTTCCGCCTTGAGGGGAAACATGATCAGATCAGAGTCAAAAACTCGTCATCCCATAGACGTTTATCACACAGCCAGGATTATTTACAAGTTATTTACAATATATGGAAGCGTGATCGTAAAAAGTTTACAGCTAGTTGATAAGATGTTCTCTCATTACACAATAACCTGGAATAACCTGGTTGGAATCTGAATAAACTACAGACATAACTGGGGATCTGAAATACTGAGCTGTTATTGGGTTGCAGATAAGTTCGTAGTTACCTGGCCTCTTCCCGCTTGTGTTCGCTCTCTGCCTCCAGGTTTAACTTGCGCAGACGAGCCTCCTCCGCTTTCTTCTGTTGCCTGATGAGAAAGGCTTCCCTCTTCTTAGCCAGCTCATCCTCTGCCTTCTGTTCATCCTGCACGGACACAAGACAGCACCTGATCAATACCCACATCAGCTTTATGTTACCCAATTAAATTTCTGTCTCATCTCTTGCTCGTTCCATTTTCTCTGCCAGAAATACTTTACAATGATTCAGGAAAACAAACCACACAAAAACGCACAGACTTTCCTCATTCCATCACGTGTCAAGTTATCAATTACATGTAGAACAATTTCACAATACAAAATAATGTCATCAATAAAGGCAATATTTGGGTTGTACCTTAAAGAAGAATCCCAGGCCAGATTTCTGTTCCCCGTCTTCCCCCTCAACGGTGCTGTCTGGACCCCCTCCCTCCAGTTCCTCTGGGTCCTTCAGGTCGGACAGGTCCACCTCGATTAGGGGAGCTTTGCTCCGTGACACCTCCTCAGAGGGCCCGTTCTCCGTCCCCAAGCCATCCGAGGAGTTCAGCTCCTGCTCCGTCGGGACACTGGACAGGCACTCATCAAAGGACACTTCTGGGGTGGTGAGCGCCACCGGTTCATTTCGTGCGGCGGTCCGCAGGTTGGCCTCGTCGTGGAGCCTAAAGGTGGCGCTACGTCCAGGCTTGCCCTGCGCGCATATCGTCTCTCCAACGGCGGGAGGGGTTCTGGGGCTGGCATCAGGCTGTTCTGCCCTGGGGGACCGGCCCCCAGGAAACTGCCTTAAGTGGGGCAGAGTCTCCAAACTGTGGGTAGGAGTGATGGCCCTGGTGGAGGCAAGGCCCTGTCGCCCGTGCTCCTTGGCCAACCTCAGCTCCGACGGCTTGGACCTGGGGCCTCTGGCCGACGTCAGCTTGGGGGGTTTCCTGGTCGGTGCCGTACCGGTGGTCTGCGTGCCGCTTCCCATCTCCACAAAGTGGACCGCAGCGCGGGCCTTGGGTTCGGAGGCGGCGGTTTTGTCATTGGTCGAGGACGGAGACAAGACGCCTGGGGGGGATTGTACATTCTGTTTCATCAGCTGTTCCTGCTGGAGGGAGAGCTGCATCATCTGCTGCTGGATGTTGCCGATGGCGTCGTTCAGCATCTCGATGGAGCGGTTGCACTCGTTCAAGTCCAGTTCTTCGTCGAGCAGCGGACCGGGGCTACAGCTGCCCTTCCGGTCAACTGCCTCCAAGGCAACCGGGCCTCCTGACGAGGCGGAAGAGTCTGTCTCTTTGGCCACCCTGAGCGAGTCCACGCACAGGTCATCTTTCGAGACGCCACCTTTATCCCCGTTGCGCTCCTCTTTGGAATAGTGGTCCGGTTTGAGCGGATGGGGCAGGGTGTCACTCTTGCCCTTCTTGACGATGTGCAGAAAGGCAGCCTTGCCCAGCTTCTGCCTCTGTCTGGCAGACAGCACCTCCATTTTCTTCTTCTGATGCTCGATGGCCTTTCTCTTCTCCTCCAGCTGCATATGGAGCTGGACCAGTTCGGACGCCAGCACGGTGTTCCCGCCGTCCCCCCGTCCACCCTGAGAAGAGCAGGGGCTCTGGTCTCTCTTCATCCTCCATGAGGTGGGCAGGGAGAGAGGCCCGCTGCACTCGGAGCCGTCTGGGGTAGTCCTCTGTGAGCTGGAGGCGCTTGTCCGCAGGTCCTGGTTGCTACCGAAGCGCTGCTGGGCCTTGCGCTCGGCAAAGCTGGTCATGCGCACACTGCCACTGGCCAGGCTGCTGGCCTGAGAGTGGGTGCTGAGACACGGGCTGGAGCGGCCGCTGGTGCACTCATCCCCTTTGTCCTTGTTCTCCTTCACTTTCTGGTCCTCCTGCAGCTTGGCTGACTCCTCCTCCTCCTCATCCTCAAAGGACTTCCTGGGCCTGGTTGGGTCTTTGGTGGTGAGCGCTTCATCCAGGTCCTCCTCATCGGCATCATCTAGGCCCAGCTCCTGGTCATGATCGGGCTTCTGCTCCTCAACATCAGCGTGAAGGTAGAATCCCCCGGGGGGATCTCTAGAAGGGTCCACACTGCTGGTGACAACGGGCTTGAAGGATCCTGGTCCCTGGGGTGGCCCAGTCTGCGAGGTCTCAGTAGACATCTCCAACTCCCCACTAGATGTGGGAGTATACGTCCGGTTTAGGGTGCTTGGGGTTTTCCTCCTGGCAGAGGTTGCCAGTCCGGGTCCTCCCTCTACTCTCCGGAGAGATCCCGCTCCTCGTGACCAACTGCCCTCCCCACTCTCCTCCTCCTTGTTCGGACATACAGACTTCTCCTTCGCCGGTTTTAACAGAGCAGGCATTAGTGGTTCTAAGAAGAAACTATCTTTGGGCACGGCTCCAGTTGTAGGCTGCGCCTCCAGTGGATCGTTAGGAGCTGGCGCCGCTCCAGCCATCATAGCGGTCACCAGCTCCTCTTCCTCCTCCATGTTGACGTTTCCCAACAGGCCATGGCCGTTGACCCGGTGGGGCGTGGCGCTGACCAGGGGGCGGGCACCGTGTGCGGGGCCAATCAGAGTGTGGCCCTGGGGGGTGAGGCTCTGATGTTTGGGGGTGAGGTTGGCCACATTGGAGGCTAGACTGTCTTTGCTGATGGAGCGGGCCAGACTCACGCTGTCCCCGGAAGCTATGTCGGCATCGCTGTCAGTGGCCGCGATGCCAAACGTATACGGATTGAGCGTTGACATTGGCCTGGGGGGAGAAGTAAAAAATGTGGATTCTCCAATAACGTTTAGAGCATTTTCGTACGGTTTCTGGTGACACGACAAACTATACCTTTGTCTTTTGTCCGGCCAAGCCTGCACTGATGCACGTGGCAGTCGGTTCTCCAGGGAGTTTGAGCGGTTTCTGATGCCTACAAACACAGACGAAACATTAACCACTCAATGCAACCGACCTTGTGGCTAGAGCATCCAATCAGAGGGTGAAAGTTGATATCCTGGAAACAAGGAGACACTTTTGTTCTATCGTTGAGTAAGAAAGGAAACTCTACCACTGCACCTGCAAACTACAGATGAAACTCTACCACTGCACCTGCAAACTACAGATGAAACTCTACCACTGCACCTGCAAACTACAGATGAAACTCTACCACTGCACCTGCAAACTACAGATGAAACTCTACCACTGCACCTGCAAACTACAGATGAAACTCTACCGCTGCACCTGCAAACTACCGATGTAATGCACTCACAAACAATACATTTGGTGTAGTAATAATTCAGAGTGAGCAGTCTGTGTTATGGTGGAATGTGCCACCTGGGTGGATGTGGGTTTCCTTCCATGTTCAGTCCATATCGTGGTGGCCTCACCTGATCCATCGTCTCCATGTTGCTTCTGCTGTCTCTGTCTCAGGGGGAGGAGAGGGTGGGATGGACTGAAGGCTGCTGCTGGACCTCCTTTACTACTAGGAACCACAGACACAACATCACTCATCTGGTGACCAGCATTCAGGAGCACAGCAGCAAACATTCCTTAAGTCTGGATACGGCAGCAGGTTTGTGGAAATACTTGTAGCTCGTCCATTTTAAGCATACAGACATTTTCAGGGATTAGCCCCTCTTACATCTCAGGTAAAGCAGCTTGACCAACATTCTAGAACATTAGCAGTCTGGACGTTTCACATAAGGAATCACTAGTCTTTATCGTCAGTTCCACTTTGAGGAACAAGTGAGAGAGTGAAGTACAAGTCAAAAGGAAGAGGACTCAGCCTCTGTAACTGTCAGTTAAAATTACAGTCTTTACCCACCAGACCTACAGCCCATTTAATCCAATTAGCTAACCTTCGACTCTCACACTGATTAACCCACCAACACACAAACAATAAATCACACAAGCAGGAAATAATGTGTCTTCTGGACTAGATGGACTGAAGAACATCAATTATGTAAATATGGAACCAAGTAGACAGAGGAAACAATAACACTAACTGGGAGGGGCACATGTTCATAAAGGTAAACTGATATGGATGGAGAGAGACAGGAGAGAGACAGGAGAGAGACAGGAGAGAGACAGGAGAGAGACTTACACCGGGTCAGAGTCTTCAGCAGGGTGAAGGAAGTACCTGTTGCTAACATCCGGGCTGCCCTGGGCAGAGACGGACAGAGGGGCCTCTGGAATTCCAGGGGTCACCTGGAAGCTACGCTTGGTTGCGTTGGAGATGGGCACTGAGGGGCGGGCACTCTTTGGCTGAGCCATAGCTCGGGCTGTTGTGACAGGAGGGGAAAAGCATCAATCAAGATGTGTATAGGTTTTAAGCAGAGAACGTACGTCAAAAACAGCTGCTATATTTCCATTCTTAGCGTCAATCTGGTCTAATGGTTTCTGCTAAACAGATTAAAGGAACACGACCAACACCTAAAGAGCAGATCCCTCTCACCGTCTTTAAACTCATCCGATCTGGGTTGCACAAACTCTGGCTTGACTGTCTCAAACCACCAGAAGAGCTCAGCGATGAACACCATCACATTGTGCTGCCGGGAGAGAATAGAACATCAAGTCGTCTATTAAATTTACAACAAATTAGTCAGAAACACGTGGTAGACATTGTTAATGTTGTCAATGACTATTGTGGCTAGAAACTGGAAGCTGAAAACTGCTGATATTCATTAAAATATCTCCATCATATGTGTTCCAATGGCACGTTGTGTTTGCTAGTGTGTGAGTGTGTGTTTGCTAGTGTGTGAGTTTGCTAGTGTGTGTGTGTGTGTGTGTGTTTGCTAGTGTGTGTGTGTTTGCTAGTGTGTGTGTGTGTGTGTGTTTGCTAGTGTGTGTGTGTGTGTGCTAGTGTGTGTGTGTGTGTGCTAGTGTGTGTGTGTGTGCTAGTGTGTGCTAGTGTGTGTGTGTGCTAGTGTGTGTGTTTGATAGTGTGTGTGTGTTTGCTAGTGTGTGTGTGTTTGCTAGTGTGTGTGTGTTTGCTAGTGTGTGTGTGTTTGCTAGTGTGTGTGTGTTTGCTAGTGTGTGTGTGTTTGCTAGTGTGTGTGTGTTTGCTAGTGTGTGTGTGTTTGCTAGTGTGTGTGTGTTTGCTAGTGTGTGTGTGTGTGTTTGCTAGTGTGTGTGTGTTTGCTAGTGTGTGTGTGTGTGTGTGTATGACAGTAACGACCAAAGAACCTGTCAGATATCTGTGACTGGCTATAACACAATGACATTTTTTGTGCCCATAGAGAGATGAAGTGCTGACACGTGGTTGTTATGACAACCGGTTGCTATAACCACCTTGAGCACCAGTGGAGAGTACAGCATATCTTCCATTGTCAGGTAGAAGCTCTTGTTCAGATACTCGTTGGCAAACTCCTTAAGCAGATGGATATTGTACATGCTGTCGGCCATGGAGGTGACGTCTTTCAGGCAAATATCTGATAGGATGTAACAAGCAGGATATAGGTCAGTATGCAGAAGAACCAGCTGCTTGTCATAAAGAAAGAGCGCTTACGAAAAACTGCATGTTCAAAACAAACAATAAAACAGAAGCAGAATAAAGAATTCATAATATGCCATGACTGAAACAGTTTAATAACAACCGCCTTATAACTCCATGTCACCTAATTGCAGAGGCAACATTAGGTCCCAATAACCCTAACCCCATCTACTGACTAGCCTCAGGGAGTCCAGGTCCTACCGTCCAGCTTCATGAGGTCAGGGCAGTAGTAGTGGACCACTGTGAGGAGAGCGGCTCCATCTGAGACGTCCCTCATCAGGTCCTCCAGCACCGGGAAGAAAGGCAGCTGGCGCCCAGAGGAATGCTCCCTGCGATACCGCACCTGACCACCAGGAGGAGTGGAAGACAGTCAGACACCACACAGCAGTCCGGAGACCATGACGTCTTGCACAGGACGCACAGTTCTGATATTTTGTGCAGTAATTGAAAGCAATAAGAAGCTGATCCGATTGGTCAAAAATATACATTGTGGAGGGGGGATCAGATTTGGGCCACCTGTGTAAATGACAACTAAAGAGATATTCTACTTTCTAATCGGTTTAGTACACAGATTCAGACTTATGTAGTGATGGAGTAACAGGGTGCAGATAGAGCGATAAATAGACCAGATAAAAACGTAATGACAAGAGCAGACACGATTCCCTGTTGAATAATAGAGAACTGTGTCCGGTCTAAAACAAGCCTGCATCTCTGCCTGAAAAAGCCCCAGTGTGTGTGTGAGGTGGGTGGAGATGGACGGAGTAAACCTTTATAGGGCGATGGCATGGAGCCACCCAGCAGAACCGAACCCTAACCCAAACCCAGTGTGTGTGTGAGTGGTGGGTGGAGATGGGCGGAGTAAACCTTTATAGGGCGATGGCATGGAGCCACCCAGCAGAACCTAACCCAGTCTGTGCTTGAGAGAGGCTGCCCCATGCCCTCTGCACCATGCCCTCTGCACCATGCCCTCTGCACCATGCCCTCTGCACCATGCCCTCTGCACCATGCCCTCTGCACCATGCCCTCTGCACCATGCCCTCTGCACCATGCCCTCTGCACCATGCCCTCTGCACCATGCCCTCTGCACCATGCCCTCTGCACCATGCCCTCTGCACCATGCCCTCTGCACCATGCCCTCTGCACCATGCCCTCTGCACCATGCCCTCTGCACCATGCCCTCTGCACCATGCCCTCTGCACCATGCCCTCTGCACCATGCCTGTTTCTGGTATACTTTTCTTATTACTTATAATAAGATGTTTTATACCATACAACCAGTACAAGATGTCCTGTTTTATAGACATGCTCTATAATTATTCATCTTGTACCAGTCCAATTTGACTGTTAATTGAAATAACCCATGGTGTTGTAAAAACTTGATTTAGTTTTGATATTTTTTTTGATTGATTGATTGTGTTTATTTAAGTGTCAAACACCCTGTTATGGTGCCCAGCCCTCATGGGCTTATTAGACACTACAGTCATCATCTCACAAATATCTCCAAGTAGCCACGTGACATAACACAGAACCCAACATAGCATAACTAAACCACTAAGTACACATACAAATAGAGATAGCTTTTCATATGGGATGATATATTAATCTATATGGGGGCATTTTCCCATAACTTGTGTTTTTACATACGTTTAAGAATATCAAAATTAATATTGCAATATCACATTTTGTCAATATCATGCAACCCTAATATCTACTACAGTATGATATACTGGGAGTGTACCAATACGGGCTCTAATACCTCTGGCTGGAACACATATCTCTACTACAGTATTATATACTGGGAGTGTACCAATACGGGCTCTAATACCTCTGACTGGAACACATATCTCTACTACAGTATTATATACTGGGAGTGTACCAATACGGGCTCTAATACCTCTGGCTGGAACACATATCTCTACTACAGTACGATATACTGGGAGTGTACCAATACGGGCTCTAATACCACTGGCTGGAACACATATCTCTACTACAGTACGATATACTGGGAGTGTACCAATACGGGCTCTAATACCTCTGGCTGGAACACATATCTCTACTACAGTACGATATACTGGGAGTGTACCAATACGGGCTCTAATACCTCTGGCTGGAACACATATCTCTACTACAGTACGATATACTGGGAGTGTACCAATACGGGCTTTAATACCTCTGGCTGGAACACATATCTCTACTACAGTATTATATACTGGGAGTGTACCAATACGGGCTCTAATACCTCTGGCTGGAACACATATCTCTACTACAGTATTATATACTGGGAGTTCACCAATACGGGCTCTAATACCTCTGGCTGGAACACATATCTCTACTACAGTATTATATACTGGGAGTGTACCAATATGGGCTCTAATACCTCTGGCTGGAACACATATCTCTACTACAGTACGATATACTGGGAGTGTACCAATACGGGCTCTAATACCTCTGGCTGGAACACATATCTCTACTACAGTACGATATACTGGGAGTGTACCAATACGGGCTCTAATACCTCTGGCTGGAACACATATCTCTACTACAGTACGATATACTGGGAGTGTACCAATACGGGCTCTAATACCTCTGGCTGGAACACATATCTCTACTACAGTACGATATACTGGGAGTGTACCAATACGGGCTTTAATACCTCTGGCTGGAACACATATCTCTACTACAGTATTATATACTGGGAGTGTACCAATATGGGCTCTAATACCTCTGGCTGGAACACATATCTCTACTACAGTACGATATACTGGGAGTGTACCAATACGGGCTCTAATACCTCTGGCTGGAACACATATCTCTACTACAGTACGATATACTGGGAGTGTACCAATACGGGCTCTAATTCCTCTGGCTGGAACACATATCTCTACTACAGTACGATATACTGGGAGTGTACCAATACGGGCTCTAATACCTCTGGCTGGAACACATATCTCTACTACAGTATTATATACTGGGAGTGTACCAATACGGGCTCTAATACCTCTGGCTGGAACACATATCTCTACTACAGTATTATATTCTGGGAGTGTACCAATATGGGCTCTAATACCTCTGGCTGGAACACATATCTCTACTACAGTACGATATACTGGGAGTTCACCAATACGGGCTTTAATACCTCTGGCTGGAACACATATCTCTACTACAGTACGATATACTGGGAGTTTACCAATACGGGCTCTAATACCTCTGGCTGGAAC
Organism: Dallia pectoralis; assembly: GCA_029465975.1. Taxonomy (NCBI): domain Eukaryota; kingdom Metazoa; phylum Chordata; class Actinopteri; order Esociformes; family Umbridae; genus Dallia; species Dallia pectoralis. The sequence continues at coordinate 1,519,571 of CM055750.1, read as the reverse complement.
ACATATCTCTACTACAGTACGATATACTGGGAGTGTACCAATACGGGCTCTAATACCTCTGGCTGGAACACATATCTCTACTACAGTACGATATACTGGGAGTGTACCAATACGGGCTCTAATACCTCTGACTGGAACACATATCTCTACTACAGTAAGATATACTGGGAGTGTACCAATACGGGCTCTAATACCTCTGGCTGGAACACATATCTCTACTACAGTACGATATACTGGGAGTGTACCAATACAGGCTCTAATACCTCTGGCTGGAACACATATCTCTACTACAGTACGATATACTGGGAGTGTACCAATACAGGCTCTAATACCTCTGACTGGAAGATGCAGGGGGCCGGAGTGAGTATGATGTCAGACTGGAGGACACAGCAGAGTGAAACAAGTGACCATGGGGGGTGGAGTGGGCATGGCAGGTAGCGGGCACAGTGAAGTGGGCATTTCAGGTAGCGGGCACAGTGAAGTGGGCATGGCAGGTAGCGGGCACAGGGAGGTGGGCATGGCAGGTAGCGGGCACAGGGAGGTGGGCATGGCAGGTAGCGGGCACAGTGAAGTGGGCATGGCAGGTAGCGGGCACAGTGAAGTGGGCATGGCAGGTAGCGGGCACAGGGAGGTGGGCATGGCAGGTAGCGGGCACAGGGAAGTGGGCATGGCAGGTAGCGGGCACAGGGAGGTGGGCATGGCAGCTAGCGGGCACAGGGAGGTGGGCATGGCAGGTTGGGGGAACAGGGAGGTGGGCATGGCAGCTAGCGGGCACAGGGAGGTGGGCATGGCAGCTAGCGGGCACAGGGTGGTAGGCATGGCAGCTAGCGGCCACAGGGTGGTGGGCATGGCAGCTAGCGGGCACAGGGAGGTGGGCATGGCAGGTTGGGAGAACAGAGAGGTGGGCATGGCAGGTTGGGGGAACAGGGAGGTGGGCATGGCAGGTAGCGGGCACAGGGAAGTGGGCATGGCAGGTTGGGGGAACAGGTAAAAAGGGGCATCAACACTGCAGCACATGAAGGAAAACAGAAGGTTGAGCGATGGGTTCAGGGCTTCCTTTCACTCTACACACACGCATGCGGTTTCGTTTTTTCTCTCACTCAGCTTGAAATGAGAGGCAGAAAATAAAATATCCCAAAACCACTGGACAACGGTGTATAACAGTAACTCAATAAAATGGAAATCAAAAGACAGCAGCCTTCTCCCATTGGCTACAAGCAGCACAGGATGGGCAGGGTGACCTATGGTGGAGTGGGACACGGACACAGAACTATACGTGCTGGGAGGAGGGGTGTGGACTGACAGCCAACTTACAGGTACTAGTTTCCAATACCATTTGGAGGGAGACTATCCAAGTAGCAGAAGACGCAGGGAGGGGAAGGAAACAGACAGGAAAGAATAGGAGCAGAAAAGGTCAATAGGTCAGACAAATGTTTGGGATCAGCTTATGGGTTAAGGGGTTAACAGGACGCAGGTCAAACAGAGTTTAATCATTCAGGAACAGGGGAGTTCACAGAATACACTATCGGTCCAACTGGCAGCGTGTCTTAGATGTGGGGGATGCTGTAGAGAGAATGACGATTCAGCCAAAACAGAAATCACTTTCAAGAGTGCATGAAACCATTTGGTCACTGCACTGATCGTCTGGGTGGGAGTGTGATGTGAGCCACACCGGGAGGACGCAGCCACACCGGGAGGATGCAGCCACACCGGATACAGCCTGGATACATACCTTCTGGTGACTGGGGGACTCCAGCGGGTGCTGCTTGACTTTGAGCTCTCTTTCTGCCATCTCCCTCATCTTCAGGTTAACCTGAAACAAAAGAAAAGGAACATCACTTCTCAGTTCTTCATCACAGCAGAAAGCCGAGAGGTTAGATTATCTGACCAGTAACCAAAAGGTTGCTACATTTACTGTCCAAACCAGGAAGATCTGCACATTTACTAAATCTAATTAAGACTTGGTGCAGTCGAAGTAGAGAACCGCTTCCTGGAGCACAGGAAGCAGCCTATCCCAGAAGCCTCATTCCCTGGACAGAACCCCAGAAGCCTCATTCCCTGGACAGAACCCCAGAAGCCTCATTCCCTGGACAGAACCCCAGAAGCCTCATTCCCTGGACAGAACCCCAGAAGCCTCATTCCCTGGACAGAACCCCAGAAGCCTCATTCCCTGGACAGAACCCCAGAAGCCTCATTCCCTGGACAGAACCCCAGAAGCCTCATTCCCTGGACAGAACCCCAGAAGCCTCATTCCCTGGACAGAACCCCAGAAGCCTCATTCCCTGGACAGAACCCCAGAAGCCTCATTCCCTGGACAGAACCCCAGAAGCCTCATTCCCTGGACAGAACCCCAGAAGCCTCATTCCCTGGACAGAACCCCAGAAGCCTCATTCCCTGGACAGAACCCCAGAAGCCTCATTCCCTGGACAGAACCCCAGAAGCCTCATTCCCTGGACAGAACCCCAGAAGCCTCATTCCCTGGACAGAACCCCAGAAGCCTCATTCCCTGGACAGAACCCCAGAAGCCTCATTCCCTGGACAGAACCCCAGAAGCCTCATTCCCTGGACAGAACACCCCCTCTGGACTTCTAACATGATTGAGCTTACAGGAGCCCAAACCATCACAAGGTCTCACGAGAAAGACAAGCTAATTCGATTATTAATCCCTATTCTGCGGACCAAGCCAAACTAACACCCCCCCCACGTACCTTGTTGATCCAGAAGACCATGGCGTCCTCCAGGTCAAAGGGCAGCTCCTTAGAAGCACTGAAGGTAGAGAAGCGTTTGACACAGGCCACCACCTTCTCAATGCTGATCATCTCCACCGTGTAGGCCATCATGAGGGCATCGATCATTGGCATGTGGGCGCTCTGGAATAGAGGGGAAAGTTCAGAACGTGACCCACACAGAAACGCCAAGTCATTATGCAGGAACTCCGGGAGGAAACGACCGTAACTGTGATCGATCGGAGCCATGATGGCACGGTATGGGAGCCGAACAGAGGCAGAACGACAATGACTTCATGCCACATAGCGACCAGGTGACCACGACTATTGAGAGTAGGTCAACGTCAATCTGCAGTGAGATCACAGGGGCATTGAACCTGGCCAATTGGTGGACATTAATCCAGATTGGAAATACATTTCCTCAAAATTAGAACTGGGAAGACATGCTAACATAAAATTTCAAAAGCCATTACTAGGTCAATTAACATTGATTAAACAGAATTAAACAGGAACTATGGTCAGATGGAGACATTTCCATTTATCGCCCCCTAACACGACAGTGTGGGACTTCTGGATGGGTGGAGAAGGGGGAGGGGAGGGGGGAGACCAGATGCAGGGGGGGGGTATAAGGGCACATGAGGACATGGGAACATGACGAATTACCGGACCGTCCTCAGGCTATAGAACTATTGATGTAGATAGAAATGAATAGCCTGACTGGCTGGCTGGTGTTGCCTTATGGTTGACTATAACCTGACTGGCTGGTGTTGCCTTATGGTTGACTATAACCTGACTGACTGGTGTTGCCTTATGGTTGACTATAACCTGACTGGCTGGTGTTGCCTTATGGTTGACTATAACCTGACTGGCTGGTGTTGCCTTATGGTTGACTATAACCTGACTGACTGGTGTTGCCTTATGGTTGACTATAACCTGACTGGCTGGTGTTGCCTTATGGTTGACTATAACCTGACTGGCTGGTGTTGCCTTATGGTTGACTATAACCTGACTGGCGTTGCCTTATGGTTGACTATAACCTGACTGACTGGTGTTGCCTTATGGTTGACTATAACCTGACTGACTGGTGTTGCCTTATGGTTGACTATAACCTGACTGACTGGTGTTGCCTTATGGTTGACTATAACCTGACTGGCTGGTGTTGCCTTATGGTTGACTATAACCTGACTGACTGGAGTTGCCTTATGGTTGACTATAACCTGACTGACTGGTGTTGCCTTATGGTTGACTATAACCTGACTGACTGGAATTGCCTTATGGTTGACGATAGGCTGACTGGTGTTGCCGTAGTAGAAAAGGGCAATACAGTGGCTTTGAATACACAAACGTCGATAAACTATCTTATAAAGGGCAACTTTGTTAAAATCCCAAACACTGCCCTTTCATGTTCTGTCGTTATAACCACTCACCAAACAACCTTAAAGCCAACAGTGAAATGTGACTCAAGCACCGAGGTGTGGCTCATGGTTAAGCCTAACCCTAACCCTAGCCCTAACCCTAACCCTAGTCTGACAGTACACACAGCTTTCACTAATCCTATTGAGGCAAACAGAGGCCAGCTTGCGATTAGCTCAAATTAGGCTAAGAAACAGCTATTAACAAGCCTCAACAGAGGGCCACAATGATGTTATGCAAGCGTTGCTCCATCTCAGATTGTTAATCTAATCACACACACACACACACACACCACACCACACACCACACCACACACACACACACACCCAACCTACACAGAAAAACACAATACATGCCCATAAGGCATATGACAAACAAACACTAAAAACACCATTATGGAATTCAAAGTATCAATCAACCCAAAATGCTCTGTGAAACAAGACCTATATATTATATAACCAGAAGACATACTAGTCTGTACTGATGCCCCACTGGCACTAGTATATGCCAGTCTGTACTGATGACCCACTGGCACTAGTATATGCCAGTCTGTACTGATGCCCCACTGGCACTAGTATATGCCAGTCTGTACTGATGCCCCACTGGCACTAGTATTTGCCAGTCTGTACTGACGCCCCACTGGCACTAGTATTTGCCAGTCTGTACTGATGCCCCACTGGCACTAGTATATGCCAGTCTGTACTGATGCCCCACTGGCACTAGTATTTGCCAGTCTGTACTAGTATTTGCCAGTCTGTACTGACGCCCCACTGGCACTAGTATTTGCCAGTCTGTACTGATGCCCCACAGGCACACAGACACACATAGCAAGCACAGGGCTGCACGTGAGATGGGGAGGAAAAACCTGTGTGTTGCCACGGAAACGCCTCTGCCGTAGACTTGACCAGGTCTATCCAAGATAAGCACTTCACCACTCAGGAGGATTTCAGACTATTCTAAGCATTTGTGTCTGGCTGCTTACATTAGGAAATCCTCTGTTGGATTATACAGCAGCCTCTTTCTGTCAACAGTGGGCACACGCATACACAGCTACTCGGACACCTTGGCAAGGCCATGGGTCTCCATGGTAACGGCAGGAAATAGAGCTGTAAAGCAGCCGAGTGCCGACCAAGGCTCGGTGCTGTGAGAGCACGGACATATTATCGATTGTGACTGTGTGAGGCAGTACAGACAAAGTAGTTACAAAGTAGATAGAGTGACAGGGCTTAGGGCAGTGATAGAGTGACAGGGCTTAGGGCAGTGATAGAGTGACAGGGCTTAGGGCAGTGATAGAGTGACAGGGCTTAGGGCAGTGAGATGTCACGATTGGATAGAGAGAGCAGAACAATCGTGGCTTTCACCTGTTGAAGCAAATCAGAGATTGGAGGAGAAAGTGATAGTGATCTCATCCCTGAGTTATGAAAGTGATAGTGATCTCATCCCTGAGTTACTGAGAACATTTCTGACCTTTCTCTATCACTTCATCCATCTCTACACCTTGGCCAACTTCAAATCCAAATAGAGGACAATGGGAAACACAGAACCAGCAACCAGACGACACGTGAGCTCCTCCAATATCTCACCTAAGATCCGGACTAAAGGTCACCACAGAGCTGATGCAAAGACTGTGCATGCTTACATGTCAGACGTGTTTCAATCACAGACGCTTACTCGTTTCAAAAGACGACTCCTGCCCACAAATCGGGTGCGACTGCTGGCGAGGAACCACGTGCAGCAGTACGTGAATATCCCCCCCCCCGACCAGTCTTGTCTCGTTAAACAGTGAACGTGCAGAGAAAGGGCCTTAGGGTGCAGAGAACGGGCCTTAGGGTGCAGAGAACGGGCCTTAGGGTGCAGAGAACCAGGTTCCACACCAGGTGGCTGTCATCACTGCTCTGTGTTAAACCTCAACAAGGCCAGGGGAGCACACAAGCCTTGAACTCTAACCCATACCATTTGCACATACTGATTTTGCACTAAAATACTTGCACTATGTTACTTATCTGTATGTTGTTTAGCATTTTGTATATTACATATCCATATACCCCCTCAGCCTCTTAGTATAATTTATGTTGTTCTATTCATATGTTTTATGTACGCACCTTCCTGCCAAAGTAAATTCCTTCTCTGTACATCGCGGTTGAACACTTTTCTGATTCTGAACAATTATTGAAATGAAGAACACTGAAAGGCATCCAGCTAGCCAGAAAGACAAATGCCTGCAACACGGCAATGGATTGAGGTAACGCTCGTGCCCACCAATGGATTGAGGTAACGCTCGTGCCCACCAATGGATTGAGGTAACGCTTGTGCCCACCAATGGATTGAGGTAACGCTCGTGCCCACCAATGGATTGAGATAACGCTCGTGCCCACGATCCACATATATACGTGGTTCAATGTCCGATCAGAGAAAGTTGAGCAGAATCTGGACAGGTTTATTGGAACTGTCTTTTTGGCTTATATCAACCCGCCGAAGCACATTTGAGAAATCTATGCGCCGAGCAAAGACCTGCCACATCTGGCAGATAGTGGGTGTTCATATTCTACCCTGGATATGAGGCATACTGTCATTGTATTTCATGTAATTACCTCAAACAGTCTGAAGGTGTTATTCTGTTTGATACCCACTCCCAACCGATCCATTTTATTGGTGTATTTCAGTAATACCGTAAGCCTGGGATTGGTGGGCAGATAATGACATGCGTCTCTCACCATTTTGATAGGCACACAGGCGAGGTCCGCATCTGTCACAGGGGTGTCGTCACTCTCCATGACGTAGATGCCTTTACGACTCAGGGCCTGGATGACTGACAGGTGGGACTGCAGTGAGGCGGCCTGGTCCGTCTTCAGGATGAGGGAACACACGCGACAGTACAGCTCACAGGACAGCAGCAGTTGGAGAACCGGAGGTTTGATATGCTCCTGCTCGTACTGGTCTGTGTAGAACGGGTCCCGCAGGTCCTCGGGGATGTGGTCTGAAGGGTGAAGACGGGAAAAAAATAAGGAGAACGTTTAAACTGGACGCTATTAGATCTGGGCGATGAAAAGGAGAACGTTTAAACTGGACGTTATTAGATCTGGGCGATGAAAAGGAGAACGTTTAAACTGGACCCTATAAGATCTGGGCGATGAAAAGGAGAACGTTTAAACTGGACGCTATAAGATCTGGGCGATGAGGGCAAACGACAACATCAGAATTTAAATATATAGTCACGTTCTAATTGATACGATAACAATACAAATGTGCATCGATATCTCCCTTTAAGTACCAAGTAAACCAGCGCTAGATCAAGTGTCAGCCATTGTTGGCTTATTGATCTAAATTATTATTACTTTAACTTGGTATGAATCATTTTGTCCTGGCACCGGAATGTACATCTCATGCCTAAGCTATGTTAATTACTAAATCAGTTCACATGTAAGCTAATCTTAAACCCCATTTCCCTTTTGCTGTCTTAAAACATTATGTAACAACAACCAGTTACAGATATAAAAGACATTCAAACGTGTTGCATGTTTTCCTTAGTTGATTGAAAGAGAGAGAGAGAGAGAGAGAGGGCACCTTTCTACTATTGGACAAGAGAAGCCAATTTGACTGTCATTGTCCAATACAAAGTCTGCATTTTAGAAAGTGCTGTTAATAGCACTCAAAATAAATAATATAATATAGAGAAACACAAACAATATTAACAGTATATATGGCTTCTTTAAGGGCTATTTTGGGCAGATGAGTTCATTCTAACTATGCTGCCAGTAAACCGTGCATGACCGCGCATAAATAACATTTGGCTGCCGACTGTTATTTGGTTACTATGGTGTAGCATGCATCCTTGGACATACAGAAGAACGCTGGGGAAAATATCTTCACACTAACTGATGTTCCATGGATTAAACAAGAACTACCGTAAGTACAGTGAGAGATTAAAGCTGGATACTCAGGTTACTGTACTATTCAACAAAGCCCTTTCCCGTTTCCACCACAAATTAGCAACACAAATCCTGGCCAACAGATACTTTAGTCTGTATCGCATTATTCCAGACTCGCGTCAAACCAGAAAACACCATATTAGGCTAAAGGACTCTGCTAGGGTCATGATTAGCCATCTGTCTATGTCACGCTTCTGGAAATACAGTGGACGTACACACCCGTAATCAAGCAGCAGTAAAGCTGAGCCACAACTAAAACTCACCAGGAGCACATTTCACGCATGTAGAACGTGCAGAGGTTCCTTTCTCAGAAACGTGTGACTTCACAGGTCAAAAATAACTCAGATGTTTCATTGTCAGCTTGGGTAGTGAGCAAACAGAGTAGACATTCTTTTTCCCCGACACGTATGCGCCTTAAAGTTCTTTCCCAGCCCTGAACGACTGAAGACAGTATGGCGAGGAACTTGGTCGTCGGCATTCTCTCACAGTCGGATTTGAGAGGTGATAAAGACGTAGAGTGTAGTTACAGTGCTCTGTTACCTGGCAACCAAAGAGTTTGATTCTTTTGAGGGTTATGATCCCCGAGTTATTGGAGATACCCGGGTTCAGAGAAAGCAGCCAGCGGCTTCCTGCAAAACACATCTGAACCAAGCCAGTCGACACCACAGCAGGTTGTCTAAATCTGAATTAGGATTATGAGCTACAATTCTATAACGACAACAGGATAACGTCTCGAAAGCTGTAATGTAGATCTAGGAGTAAAATAACTGGATCACGTTTCACACCTGTATAGGAGCTGTGGTGCATCGGGGCTGATTGGAGATGCAATAGCCAATTTGGGAACTTATCCACAATAACCACGTTATTGACCGGTATACCAGTCAGTCACCCATGGAGAGCGGGGGAAGAGTTGTGGGTGACTGTGGTACAACATAAAAGAATTATGCAGAAAAACAATGGGTGCCCGGCCAGGCTGGGAGACGAGCGTCTCTTCACGTTTGACTTCTCCTGGGAGACGCTGATGCTGGATGACAGCAGACAAACCCTCTGTCCATCTCCAGTCCTGGAACATCACACTACAGGGACGGGGGCGGACACGATTCCAAAATTACCATCGGACCAAAAGCGAGAGGTGCTGAGAGCACCAGCTTGCTCCCGACGGGTGCCTTTTCTGGCCGACAGCCGCTAGTGCGTGGAGACTCAGCCGGACAGAGGCTGTGCTGTTGGGCCGGACAGAGGCTGTGCTGTTGGGCCGGACAGAGACTGTGCTGTTGGGCCGGACAGAGACTGTGCTGTGGTCTGCTCCACACGAGGACAGCATGCTAACCAAACAACACAGGTACACACGCAGCCCTAAAAACCACTGACCACCAGGATGAATCTCTGAAGGAGGGAGAGGTACTGTCACTCAGCCCGCCCCATCCTGCTGTACGCCTGTGAGGTCATTTGATGAAACTGGACCAGTATCAGTACAGTGACGTGAACAATACACCACACCGGAAACATCAGGATTAAAGCCTGTGGGTCAAATATATGCAATTCCCATTGGAAGAGAGAAACTCCTGCAGCATCAGAGCAGAGAAACCAAAATGTTTAAATCTCGCCATCCAAACAGGCCAACAGCTCCCTCTCTGCTTAGTGAATTGTCTTCTGATGGACTAGACAGACCCAGACGTTGCTGTGCCAGCTAACATAATCTGCTCAATCTTTGATGAACGGGTTGGTTAGCCGACACGGCCCTACGAAGAGCAGAAGATAAACACAGTGGGAATATTCCTCTGAAGAATAGAGGGGAGAGAAGAGCTGGGCAGCATTCATCACTGGGACAAAAGCCAATTACTTGTTTGAAGTCCTCTGGGAGCACGACTGGCTATTAGAACTGGGGGGAGGCGGGCAGGGTAGCACACAGTAAAACAACCTCATGTGGGAGAAGAACAACGGTCAGTATGTTCGTACAGATTACCAATACGATGAAGGGTTCTCCGAGTACCAATATGACCAAGGGTCCCCCGAGTACCATGTGTGGGTTCTATGTGTGAGCATGAATCTGAGCCACATCACAAAACCTGTGGTAACGACCTGTGACCTCCACAAACCAATGAAAAAGATCTATTGTGAAAAGAAAAATGAATAGGAACAAGCCAGGTTACAATAGACTGCAACAGACAACAAAAGGTTCCCGATTTCTTGTTTCAAGGGAGGTCACAGAGCTCGGGATCAAGGGAGGTCACAGAGCTCGGGATCAAGGGAGGTCACAGAGCTCGGGATCAAGGGAGGTCACAGAGCTCGGGATCAAGGGAGGTCAAAGAGCTCGGGATCAAGGGAGGTCAAAGAGCTCGGGATCAAGGGAGGTCAAAGAGCTCGGGATCAAGGGAGGTCACAGAGCTCGGGATCAAGGGAGGTCACAGAGCTCGGGATCAAGGGAGGTCACAGAGCTCGGGATCAAGGGAGGTCACAGAGCTCGGGATCAAGGGAGGTCACAGAGCTCGGGATCAAGGGAGGCCACAGTGCTCCGCATCAAGGGAGGTCACAGAGCTCCGCATCAAGGGAGGCCACAGTGCTCCAAATCAAGGGAGGCCACAGTGCTCCAAATCAAGGGAGGCCACAGAGCTCCAAGTCAAGGGAGGCCAAAGAGCTCCAAATCAGCCAAGGCCTGTACAGAAATCACCCACATAACGAAACCTTGTTGAAGCGACACAGAGGCCAAACGGCGTAAAAAGCGATGAACGGAGGTCTGTTTTCTGTGTTGTCCGTTGGGCGATGACACATTGCGACAACACGCCCCCATAGACAGGACTTTTCAGCAATTAAAGATTCATGGAGAGAGCGAGCTCACTGTAAAAATAGGTCATGTGTCTTACACATCACAGGTTAGACAATTAGTGACGGGGAAACCTAGCTTCTCCAAACCGTCAGAGCACGGGGGCTTTCTCCAACCGGATGCCCTCACCAGCTTCCCCTGGGGCCGATACGATGTTTAAAATCAGTAAATCATGGGTAAGCTCTGGTTGGGTGAATCACGAGTAAGCTCTAGTGTGTAAATCATGAGTAAGCTCTGGTTGTGTAAATCATGGGTAAGCTCTGGTGTGCAAATCATGGGTAAGCTCTGGTTGAGTTATGCAAAACAGCCACACGCAGACAATGCAAATAATGCAACGGTAAAAACACCTGAGCAACAATCCAACAGAATAACAGATATCTTGGCACAGTAAAGACCCAGAGGTTTCCCACTCTGTAACCCCCTACTGTGAATGCAGAAACATATGAACACGTGGTAGTCGTTTGGCCCAGATAAACTATGACACTATGGACCGTTTGTTAGGCACACCACATTCAGAATAATAACCGCAGTACAATAGTGTGGTGAGGAAAAAGCATCTTACAACACAAACCAAGCACGTCACTGATTGGCTATTGCAGCAGATGACCTCACTTGGTTCCACTCACATTGGCTCAATAGGGAGAAAAGGCTGCCAAGAGTTTGCAATCAACAACACCAGACAACTAAGGCGTGGGCAAACATGAACTGGTCCCACAAACCCCTGTTCAGTTAACTTAAATGGCCTGTGCAGTTCCCAGACCTCAACCCAATGGGTGTCTTTGGGATTAGAAGAAACAGGCTGTTAATAGACAGGCAGTCTTGGGTTTACGCAGGAAAGTTAAAGGCTTATATCTAGCTCTGGGTTTTCATTGACATGACAGTCCATTGTGCTGACTTATGTTTCAGCTTCCTGCGAGGCCTTTCTCACTGTAATGCTAAAGGCTGAATCGGTGGAAACAAATTAATGGCAAAATATAGTGATTTGAGGGGGAGCAAGTCAATTACCAGAATGTGTGAAGATAATAAATGTGAACATGTACGTAGTATATTTCTGTATGGTTCCTGTCAGTTACAGTTGTGGATAAAGACACTTGTGATTAACTCCTTAACTTCAGATTCAGATGGATCAGACAATGACTTGGGCCAGCCTGCTATCCGGTCATTAACAATCTCACTGCAAGAATATGTTGGTTCACAAAGCATACCAAAACAGACCATGTTCTAGTATGCAACGTAAAGAGAAAAGGAACCTGTTATACATACAAACACCTGTACTGATACACAAGCACATGTACACTGTAGGTTCCACGGTGTTGGTGACCGTGTCATTGACAGATACAAATGGTTTGAGAAGGCAACTCTTCATCAGAAACATAGAAAGGTGTAACGAGTGAGCTGTGTGTGTGTGTGTGTGTGTGAGAGAGGTGACCGTTTTGGAACATGACAATGTCTACATTGGTGTCTCTCTGTGTATGGGTAAGTGGGTATGTATGGGGTAAGAAAAATAACTTACCAATGCCGTAGGCTTTGGCGAACAGCCACCGAAGGTTTGCGTCTATTTTGGCTCTGGCAGAGTCGTACATTTCCAGAGGTACAACCTCCACCACCCCATCGCCTGCTGAATCCATTTTCCTTCGGCTGCTGTCCCCGCCAGCACACAGATCCAGATCCATCCTATAAAACAAATGGATCACATTTCCAGTGAAACACACACACACACACACACACACACACACATGGTTGTATTAGGTTATTGTTTTATAACGTTAGCTAGACACTGAGCAACTGTCATCAGCTAACTAACTGATACTGGTTAAGCCCACTGACACATAAAACAGGCGATATTAGCTTGTGTCGTTTATACAGATTATATTAAATGGTAATAGTAATTGATTTAACTATGAACTAACGGTAACTAGATAATTAGCATACAGCAACACTGTAGCTTCATTTGGCCTATTTGAGACAATAGTGGATCAATTTAAACTAGCTAATGTTAGCTAACTAGCCTAGCGAGGTGACAACAGAGTGGGCTGTTATGTTCAACCACTGTAATAAAACATGTAACTACCCTAAAACATGTAATAAAACATGTAGCTACCCTAAAACGTGTAATAAAACATGTAGCTACCCAAAAACATGCAATAAAACATGTAGCTACCCAAAAACATGCAATAAAACATGTAGCTACCCTAAAACATGTAATAAAACATGTAGCTACCCAAAAACATGCAATAAAACATGTAGCTACCCTAAAACATGCAATAAAACATGTAGCTACCCAAAAACATGCAATAAAACATGTAGCTACCCTAAAGCATGCATGTCCAGGTAAGTGCCAGGCTATAAACCCGACTGTGTCCCCCCCCCCACTGCAGACACTAGCTAATAGCTACCTAGCATGTTACAGTGGGTGGATAAACAGACCCTGCTAGTCGAGCTACCTATAATACAGGCTATAATAATAGCTATAATATAGGCTATATAACTGCATGCTAAACAGGTACCGAGACAGTTAACTATGCTCTAATACCTTTCCAGACGCGTTTCCTCAATCCACCCTTCAGATCCGACAGGATAAAGGATGTAACATGGCTACATGTCTGACTAATGCAGTTGAGTAAAGTCCAATAAATACATATTATCAGAACCCAGCGAGATGCGGCCTGTGAGGTCCACAAACACACGGTCTCCTCCTTAACACGGTCTCCTCCACACACGGTCTCCTCCCCAGCAACACGATCCAATATGCGGCCTGTGTGTGTCTGACCACCGCGCCACAACAAACCCGACCAGCGTTCACTAATGTGTACGAAAATGTACCACGATAACGAAACGAAGCGTCTAATAACTCGGCGTGTTATTGTTTTTTCTTCCTATTTAATCAGCTAATAACACCAGGCCGTATTTAATACCAGGCCGTATTGGCGTATTAGTGTGCACCTTCGTGTCCGCGCCTTCCCATAGAAATCTAATTGTCAGTTCGTGGGTTAGCGTTGGTAACCACTGCGCATGCGTGGACGTTGATACTACTGTCATACAACACAAGGCCAACACAGTGCAGAATGATATTATAAGAAACCTTTAATAATACGATCATACAACACAAGGCCAACACAGTGCAGAATGAGATTATAAGAAACCTTTAATAATACGATCATACAACACAAGGCCAACACAGTGCAGAATGAGATTATAAGAAACCTTTAATAATACGATCATACAACACAAGGCCAACACAGTGCAGAATGACATTATAAGAAACCTTTAATAATACGATCATACAACACAAGGCCAACACAGTGCAGAATGAGATTATAAGAAACCTTTAATAATACGATCATACAACACAAGGCCAACACAGTGCAGAATGAGATTATAAGAAACCTTCAGTGGTACAGAAGGGCGTATGACCGTAACAAATTAGCAGCAGTGTTCAATCAATGTTTGTTTGCTAAAAGGGTTTTTGCCAAAATCATTACCAAAGCTGCATGCTTATGTCATGTCGATGCCTTGGGTGTTTGCTCGCCAGTCGCCTTTGTTAGGATATTAAAATACATCCCTGAAAAAAATATGTAGTGTAATGAAAACTGTTGTTTTTCAGTTGATTATAACTCTGAGAGAGTTATAGAAGAGTGAACTACCTGCCCCTTAGGTCGTTACCATTGGTAGGACGTAGGACCACTTAGCAGGGCGTGTGTAATGTAAATATGATGTGTTTCCATAAACCATTCTGCCATATGAATGCTGGCGTGTACAAAAAATAAAGTGGTGTTAGAAGTGAGGTGTGTTGATGATGACATAACAATGGCCAAAATAAGTTGCAATGGCCACCTTCGAGAGATCAAATTGATTCATTCATTGTCGGCAAAGGTGACTGCGTTGAGTTTTTAGGATGCGAGGTATAGTGTCGTCAATACATTTACATATTATGACTTCTCTCATCATAATCAAATGCAGGGGGTTGACTGAGGGCAGCGATTTATTTCTGACTATTGTTTATCAAAATTATGTGCTGTACTACGAGCAAACAAACCGGCATGAATGACCAGTAGATATGGCCCACAGGCCTTAGGTTATATACCCCTGTGTTAAAGCGTAAACCATTTGTAAATTGATGACAGAGTTAGAAGGTATTAATGCAACCGTTGATTGATGCACGCGTTAGACCAAACCTAAAATATCACAAATGAATTACATAAAACAACTGCCGAATTCAAAGACATAATACATGATTGTTTTAGGTGAAATGCATTTGTGCGCCAGCAGAATACCTGACCCGTTGCCACAACAAAGACGTTCAATCAGTCAGTCTGAGAAATACCTAAACAATCGTCATTTAAATTCGATATTTTTTTTACCAAAGTCTTTATTGTTTCGATGTGTATTGTTTGTGTAGTGTTTTGTTTGTGTAGTGTTTAGGTTAAAGTTAATGCTGTATGTGATTATTGTCTCTTTTGTTTCTTTTTTTGGAGGGGGGGGTTATTGCCTTGCAATAAAACTATGAGTTTGCATTTAGATTGAACACTGTCTCCCTCTCGTGTTCATACCGACCAAAATGCCGTTGGTTGAACTTGAAACTACAACATTGGAAGAACTACAACTACAAGCATGCCCGGGAACAATACGTTGCATGAGTTGACAGGTCAATCATTACCAACAGAATTGGAACCTCGGCTATCTGCTCGTCTGGTCGAGGAAAACAAACAACACTTATTTGGGAGAACAACATCAGTCGAATGACATAACACATTGAAGTCTGCTCAGACAGCCTCAAAATGATCCCCAAATCCTAAGTGCACGCGTTTGCACTTGTTTTGTCGCTGGGTTATAAGGACGCCAGCTAGCGGGCTAACTGTTAGCAGGGCAGCTAGCGGGCTAACTGTTAGCAGGGCAGCTAGCGGGCTAACTGTTAGCAGGGCAGCTAGCGGGCTAACTGTTAGCAGGGCAGCTAGCGGGCTAACTGTTAGCAGGGCAGCTAGCGGGCTAACTGTTAGCAGGGCAGCTAGCGGGCTAACTGTTAGCAGGGCAGCTAGCGGGCTAACTGTTAGCAGGGCAGCTAGCGGGCTAACTGTTAGCAGGGCAGCCAACCAGCCAGCCAACACCACTTAACTGGCTAGCCGTTTACACAGCCAGGCTCCAGCTATGTTTGTTCAAGAAGAGAAGATATTCCCTGGGAAAATAATCAAAATTCACATTTGTACTTTGGAGGGCACAGAGTGGTTGGAAGAAGTAACCGAGGACACCACTATTGAGAAACTAAAAGAGAAGTGCTTGAAACATGTGAGTGGAGCTGTGCAGTGTATTAATAATGTTAGCATGGCTATTTTATGTATTTTTACTGTATTAATAATGTTAGCATGGCTATTTTATGTATTTTGTACTGTATTAATAATGTTAGCATGGCAATTTTATGTATTTTTACTGTATTAATAATATTAGCATGGCTATTTTATGTATTTTTACTGTATTAATAATGTTAGCATGGCAATTTTATGTATTTTTTACTGTATTAATAATGTTAGCATGGCTATTTTATGTCTGATTTACTGTATTAATTATGTTTCATGGATATTTTATGTCTTATTTTACTGCTTGTTCATTACTGTTAACCCGACCCGGGGATATTGGATCCACCTAGAGATGTGGTGTTGCTGGGCGGGTTGGACTGGTCTGTGGGTCCGTATTTATAGTAACTGGGTAGACACTGCTATTTATAATTTATTTAGTTGGCACAGATGCCAGGCTGGAAACCTGCGGACAATCTGCCCCCCACACAATAAACCCCCTGGACAATTGGGGAATCTATCCGAACCTGGATGGTGTCCATTTAGGAAGGTTTTTCAGTTTTATTTTGTTGAACATGTGTTAAACATCCGTCTGGACTGTTGTTAGCTTGTTCGACCTACTTGTAAGTTTATATTGAGCTCACATTCATTTTGGCTTAGCTGCCAGTACGATGCCAATATTGTAGCCTACTCGTATTGCTGCTTCACTGCT
This sequence comes from Dallia pectoralis, assembly GCA_029465975.1. NCBI lineage: Eukaryota > Metazoa > Chordata > Actinopteri > Esociformes > Umbridae > Dallia > Dallia pectoralis. The sequence goes on along the minus strand of CM055750.1, from coordinate 1,502,682 downwards.
TTTTGCTTCACTCCATCGTAGTAGAATTTCTCTGGCCTAAGGGAATATAGTCAATATAGACGTCTTCATTACCCTGAAGAAAGCAGTGTGACTATTGATATTCTATCTATCTTATACAAACCCATACATACAACCTGTTCATGACACTAAAACCTCTCAGGCAATAGTGATGATATGTGTTTCTGTCTATGGGACATTGTGCGTTTGGCAGTATGTACATGGAAGTCTTGAAGACCCCAAAACAGTCACACATCATAAACTTCTTCATGCTGCCTCTGAGAGGATCCTATCCGAAACGAAAACCATTGCCGAAGAAAGTCTAAAAGATAAAGGTACCCTCATAGATGTAACTTGTTATTTCACCACAACCTATTAGCCACTATGATTTGCGCTACTTCAAGCCATGAGGTAACCGTTTTCTTTTGATTTTAGATGTGCTTCTACTGATTAAGAAGCGACCACCTCCACCCCCACCTAAAATGGCTGACATATCCGCAGAGGAAAAGGTACGACAGATGTTTTTAGTGGTTGTTCAACTATTGAAATGGGCAGCAAATCTCAACAGCATAGAAAACAGGTGTTTAATGTGTTGCTAGGAAGGTGATGCTCACATCAAGGAACTGCGTAGTGTCTACGATGGTCGCTCATGTCGGATTTGTGTTTCTGCCCTGTTCGTCAGAAGAAGCAAGACAACAAGGCTCCGGATAAAGACGCCATCCTTAAGGCTACTGCTGCCCTGCCCGTCCGCCACACGGACCGCACAGTCACCCAGCACAACATCAGAGATGTAAGTAACCGTACAGTAGATTTGCCCCCTCTGATAGCTCAGCCCAAACCACCAAAGGGTGACATCCAGTGCCCCCATTCCAGCATGCAGCTGATACGCATGGGAGGCAAGCTCCTCTGAGAAACATTCACATGAGTTAATGTGGTCGTGTCGAGGCTGTTCTGCATGCCTGCGGGTGAGATGAAGACCTCTGATGTAACCTTTATTTACCAGGAGGTCCAAATGAGGTCGGAAGACCTAGTTTTCAAGGGAGACCTGGCAAGTTGATAATGTCCTCAAAGTTATCACATGTTCCTCGTTATTAGGGGAGGGTTATTCATTCTGGTTTGCCTGTGTCGGCATTTTCCATCAGTTTCAGACGGAGCTCAGGAAAATCCTTGTCTCTCTCATTGAAGTGGCTCAGAAGCTCCTTGCCTTGAACCCTGATGCCGTGGAGCTCTTCAAGAAGGCGAACGGTACGGTGTGCCAACATTACCTTCATTATCTGATCCATCTGGTGCCATCAACATTACCTTCATTATCTGATCCATCTGGTGCCATCTACCTTGTAGAACCACACACGGATTACTCACGTTTTCTCGCCGGCCAGAGCCGTAACAAGCATTTTGTCACTGTTATCATATTGCCTGTTATGATAGCTCTGGTCATTGGTTGACATTGTGTGTCTGTGTGTGTGGTTGTTAGCCATGTTGGATGAGGACGAGGAGGACCGGGTGGATGAGACTGCTCTTCAACAGCTGACTGAGATGGGTTTCCCTGAGAGCAGGGCCATCAAGGCACTCCGACTCAACCAGTGAGTCCCAATCGATACTACTCGTCAGCCCCTGGGGTCCAATTGGATCGTACACATCTGAATGACTTCCAGATGGAGTGAAGCCTGAGGCCGTGACACTGGGCCCGTGACACTGGGCCCGTGATACTGGGCACGAGTCCTATCAGGGAGGACTTCAGGGAAACGTTCAGACACTTGATACTTTAAGCAATTATTTGTAATCAGCGCCAGTTGGTTTAATCATATGTTGGTTGGATCAGATTGGATGGGTTCTATCAGGACTAGGGTTACAATGTTTCGGAATTTTTCAATACATTCTCTGGTTTTCTACGTTAAACAATTCCAGACTTCTATTTCATTTTGATTCCTGGGTTGTAGGGCTAATCTGGAAGTTTATTGAAGTTTCACAAACACCCTTAATGTGAGAAACACAACCCTCCCCTATCTCCTGTAGCATGTCAGTGACCCAGGCCATGGAGTGGCTGATCGAGCACATGGATGACACCTCGGTCGACACCACCCTGCCCGGTCCAGATACCCCAGCAGCTGTAGGGGCCACGGCCCTGGCTCCGGTGCCCTGTATTTCAACCTCTGCCTCGCGACCCAACCTCCTCCTCAACCTCTCCCAGACCAGTACAGACACCGTCGCGGCTACGGCACGCCAGGACGAGCTCACCGAGATCTTCAAGAGGATCCGAAGAAAACGAGAGTTCCGGCCCGACTCGCGGGTAAGTGTTCTTATCGCCTGGCGTCTGGAGATGCACCACAAGCTGATGCCTGTTAGACGGGCTAATGATATGCTGATGACGAATACTGATTTGCATAACTCGAGGATTTGCATAAGCGTGACAAACTGATCTAGGACCAGGCATGATAATTGGGGTACAAAACACGTATAAGATGTGTAGCTCCTAAGTAGACTTTTAATGGATGTTGGACTCTCACCGGAAAAGCAATTGTCTCCCATCATTCCCAAATGTTTCTAGAACGTCGGTGTCATGTGTAGTAGTCGTGAACCCACGGGGAGTAATGTGTCTTGTGTCTCCCTAGGCGGTCGTTGCCT
>CM055750.1:1409995-1499560 GCA_029465975.1 Dallia pectoralis | reverse complement strand
AGCTGATTGGTTAACCTGTTGTTTCACCACAGTGTGAGTGGCTGCTGGGGGACAGGAAGCCATCTCCAGAAGACCTGGACAAAGGCATTGACACCAACAGTCCGCTGTTCCAGGCCATCCTGGAGAACCCTGTGGTCCAGCTTGGCCTGACTAACCCCAAAACACTGCTGGGTACGTTTGCCATTACCACCTGAATTTTAAAGAGGATTAGACTTGCGCTGGTTTTGCCTACGAACTACAAGCATAATTCACCCATACCTGCACGCTGTTGGGGTTAAATACCTGCACACTGTTGGGGTTAAATACCTGCACACTGTTGGGGTTAAATACCTGCACACTGTTGGGGTTAAATACCTGCACACTGTTGGGGTTAAATACCTGCACACTGTTGGGGTTAAATACCTGCACGCTGTTGGGGTTAAATACCTGCACGCTGTTGGGGTTAAATACCTGCACGCTGTTGGGGTTAAATACCTGCACGCTGTTGGGGTTAAATACCTGCACGCTGTTGGGGTTAAATACCTGCACGCTGTTGGGGTTAAATACCTGCACGCTGTTGGGGTTAAATACCTGCACACTGTTGGGGTTAAATACCTGCACACTGTTGGGGTTAAATACCTGCACACTGTTGGGGTTAAATACCTGCACACTGTTGGGGTTAAATACCTGCACACTGTTGGGGTTAAATACCTGCACACTGTTGGGGTTAAATACCTGCACACTGTTGGGGTTAAATACCTGCACACTGTTGGGGTTAAATACCTGCACACTGTTGGGGTTAAATACCTGCACACTGTTGGGGTTAAATACCTGCACACTGTTGGGGTTAAATACCTGCACACTGTTGGGGTTAAATACCTGCACACTGTTGGGGTTAAATACCTGCACACTGTTGGGGTTAAATACCTGCACACTGTTGGGGTTAAATACCTGCACACTGTTGGGGTTAAATACCTGCACACTGTTGGGGTTAAATACCTGCACACTGTTGGGGTTAAATACCTGCACACTGTTGGGGTTAAATACCTGCACACTGTTGGGGTTAAATACCTGCACACTGTTGGGGTTAAATACCTGCATGTTACACTGTTACTCTAAAACCTCTGTATTTGTGCAGCATTTGAAGACATGTTGGAGAATCCTCTGAACAGCACTCAGTGGATGAATGATCCAGAGACTGGACCCGTCATGCTGCAGATATCCAGAATCTTCCAGACGCTTAACCGCACGTAGAGACAGTAACTGTGTGTGTGTGTGTGTGTGTTGACTGTGCACGGTTGTGACTCGTATTGTTATCGCCTTGAAAAGTCAAAGCTGGAGATGACGTTTAAAAGTTCAATAGACGGATATGTTACAGAGATATCTATTTATAACCCGGAGTACCGAAATCCTTGTATAATACCATGTTAACATGAACATAATTATAAAAAATATAATTATACAAATGTTTTTTTTACATTTTAATATGAAAAATGTATAGTTGTCGCGTACAGGATTTATAAAAAAAAATCATGTATAGAAGAAATACCAGAAGGCATCAAACCAGTGTTTACACTTCGATAACTGTTTTGTATGTTTTGCTGTATTCAAATATCAATTCCAGTTTAAATTGTTACATTTCATCAAAGATGAATGTTTCCAGTGCAAAGTGAATTACTCCAGGTAGTCTTTATCAATTGTTCATGTGAACGAGAACTTGGCGATGATGTTGAAATAGTGGTTCCTTTAATAACCAAGGCTGGGTACAAAAGTGTGAAATGTTTGCAGTGTTGTAGACAACAATGGTATTTAGCTATTCAAATTATTCTCTTAAAGAATGTCTGCCTTCGAAATGACGATCTGAAAGTTGGGTAATGTTTCAAACTTGGCTGAATTATTCGAACAGCGGGTCATTCCATAGGTAATATCATTCTGCCTGCGGTTGCAAAATCTTTGGAACTTACTCTTAAAATTTCCAGGTTTTTCCAAAATCACGGTTGGCACATTCTCTCCTTATTCTGTGAACCTGGAATCTTTAGAATCCCTGGCATATCTTGGGAAACTACAATATTTTTCAGCCCTAAGTGACACAAAGTCAGGGAGTAGTTTCATGTGGATTTGGATGGTCATGTGGATTACATGTGGATTTGCATGGTCATGTGGATTACATGTGGATTTGCATGGTCATGTGGATTACATGTGGATTTGGGTAGTCATGTGGATTACATGTGGATGTGGATTACATGTGGATTTGGGTGGTCATGTGGATTTGCATGGTCATGTGGATTACATGTGGATTTGGTTAGTCATGTGGATTTGGGTGTTCATGTGGATTTGGGTGGTCATGTGGATTACATGTGAATTTGGGTGGTCATGTAGATTTGGGTGTTCATGTGGATTTGGGTGGTCATGTGGATTACATGTGGATTTGGGTGGTCATGTGGATTTTGGTGGTCATGTGGATTACATGTGTATTTGGATGGTCAGACACTTCACTTCTCTCGCCGTCAAGCGTCTCTGGGTGAGTTACACTACGTTTAAAGAGGTAAACAGGAAGGACATTGTCTTTGTGCTTTTCCCAAATATTTATTTAACTGCCTCAAAATTTTTGGCCTTTTTAGAAAAGTTAACCATACCATGTGAAGTCGGTATATTAATAATGGTCTATGGTCCTGATTTGACAGTCACATCCAGGGTCCTATGTATTAATGAATAGTCAATGTGCTCTGAATGTCATCATGCTGTTCTCATACTGCACCTGTTTTAATGCTATTCGACTTGTTGCACCAGTTGACACAGTGTTCCCGTATGACACAGTGTTCCAGTATGACACACTGTTCCCGTATGACACACTGTTCCCGTATGACACACTGTTCCCGTATGACACAGTGTTCCCGTATGACACAGTGTTCCCGTATGACACAGTGTTCCCGTATGACACAGTGTTCCCGTATGACACAGTGTTCCCGTATGACACAGTGTTCCCGTATGACACAGTGTTCCCGTATGACACAGTGTTCCCGTATGACACAGTGTTCCCGTATGACACACTGTTCCCGTATGACACAGTGTTCCCGTATGACACAGTGTTCCCGTATGACACAGTGTTCCCGTATGACACAGTGTTCCCGTATGACACAGTGTTCCCGTATGACACAGTGTTCCCGTATGACCATTGGTTCATTTTGGCACCCTAACTAGAATCGGTCAGAGTGCCAGTCGGTTTGTGCAACAGTCCAACTACTTGTCCATGATTGAACCAAACAATATTTGTCACTGACACTGGGCGGTGTAGTTGACCAGAGCGCAAATGAACATTGAGACCATGTTTTTGGGGAAACAAATACTTGACGGTCACCTCAATGATTGAATGGGAATGGAGTGACCAAGGTGTGATGTTCCTTCCTGTAATAAAGCGAACACTCTTAGTGTGAGCATGAACTCAACAAGCTGATGCATTGATGAGACTTCTGTGGCGATACAGAGCTCTGTAAACTGCTTGTCAAGCTGAGGACTTTTATTCTTTATAGAGAAAAGTACATGTGAGCTGTTTAACCAAAACATCATTCACTTTTGATTGACTGTGAGATTATGAAGGTAAAACAGCGACATAAGTTTTTTTCTTGTGATTGTTTTTTTTCTTTTGAAACTCGTTTTGTACTTAGGTTTTCTTTCTTGTAATTGTTTTTTTTCTTTTGAAACTCGTTTTGTACAAAAGTTTTTCTGTCCTGTAATAGGTTTTGTACAAAAAACCAACGCGCAGAGTTTTGTCACTAATATTCCACCAGCACTGTGACAAAAGTTTTTCTTTCTTGTAAATCAGTCTGTGCCCAAACGTTTCACTGCGTTTCCAAACAGAAACCCCAAACGTATTCTGACCAATGAACGGATAGCTATCTTAGCGTGGCACTTTGAACTTCAACCAATCGTTACTCCTTACAAAGTGCCACGCTAAGATAGCTATCCGTTCATTGGTCAGAATACGTTAGTGACAAAACTCTGCGCGTTGGTTTTTTGTACAAAACCTATTACAAGAAAGAAAAACGTTTGTACAAAACGAGTTTCAAAAGAAAAAAACAAATTACAAGAAAGAAACTTATGTTGCTGTTTTACCTTCATATGAGGTCACTTGCCTTGTCAGAAACTAGACCATTAATCTATAGAGTATATCTGTGCAATAGCTAGGATGAACTTGATGAATTGTCTAGACTCGTGCAAATGTATATTTGATTGGACTGTTAGAAATGTGTGAAATGCAATGAATTAGTGAGGCAGTTTTTCCGGCGATTTATAAAAATTGAACCAGGAACGGTGGTACTTCTTTTTGATACACATGAATCGGCATGACTGATTTCAGTCCCAAATCACATCCCATTATCTAACAGTACATTAGGGAGGTGGTTGTCATATGAGACTTTAACATGACTGATTTCAGTCCCAAATCACATCCCATTATCTAACAGTACATTAGGGAGGTGGTTGTCATATGAGACTTTAACATGACTGATTTCAGTCCCAAATCACATCCCATTATCTAACAGTACATTAGGGAGGTGGTTGTCATATGAGACTTTAACATGACTGATTTCAGTCCCAAATCACATCCCATTATCTAACAGTACATTAGGGAGGTGGTTGTCATATGAGACTTTAACATGACTGATTTCAGTCCCAAATCACATCCCATTATCTAACAGTACATTAGGGAGGTGGTTGTCATATGAGACTTTAACATGACTGATTTCAGTCCCAAATCACATCCCATTATCTAACAGTACATTAGGGAGGTGGTTGTCATATGAGACTTTAACATGACTGATTTCAGTCCCAAATCACATCCCATTATCTAACAGTACATTAGGGAGGTGGTTGTCATATGAGACTTTAACATGACTGATTTCAGTCCCAAATCACATCCCATTATCTAACAGTACATTAGGGAGGTGGTTGTCATATGAGACTTTAACATGACTGATTTCAGTCCCAAATCACATCCCATTATCTAACAGTACATTAGGGAGGTGGTTGTCATATGAGACTTTAACATGACTGATTTCAGTCCCAAATCACATCCCATTATCTAACAGTACATTAGGGAGGTGGTTGTCATGAGACTTTAACATGACTGATTTCAGTCCCAAATCACATCCCATTATCTAACAGTACATTAGGGAGGTGGTTGTCATATGAGACTTTAACATGACTGATTTCAGTCCCAAATCACATCCCATTATCTAACAGTACATTAGGGAGGTGGTTGTCATATGAGACTTTAACATGACTGATTTCAGTCCCAAATCACATCCCATTATCTAACAGTACATTAGGGAGGTGGTTGTCATATGAGACTTTAACATGACTGATTTCAGTCCCAAATCACATCCCATTATCTAACAGTACATTAGGGAGGTGGTTGTCATATGAGACTTTAACATGACTGATTTCAGTCCCAAATCACATCCCATTATCTAACAGTACATTAGGGAGGTGGTTGTCATTTCAATCTTTAATTGTGAGTTTCTTCCCTAAAAACTTCATGAAGAACAGTTGTGTGTTTTTCTAAGCTTTAGAGATTTCTTTGATATTTGAACAGTGGTGTTGATGTGATTGCGCTCAGGGAGGCTGACATTTTTTTTTTCTAGCTAGATCATCGTGAGGCAAACCTCTACTGGTCTGCAAAAATAGGCCTTTAAGTTATTTGTGCAAACTTCGCTTCTTAAAGACAGACACTCACTCGCTTAAGGTTTGGTGAAAATTATAAATTTGACAATTATTACTGTTTATAATGTTTAGCATAAGTATCTGCTTGAATTGTTAGTTATATATATATTTAAGCCAAAAAGGTTAGCTCTTATAACAATATAGAAAATCTGCCCTTCTAGTGATTTAATTAAAAGGTATATCTGTACAAATTGAGAATACATTTTTGAAACAACCTTTACGGACATGTTTTGCGCTGTAGCATTTTTTACAGTTTACTGCATGTTGTATACAGGACGAGTCTACATTAAAGGCCAAAATACAAAAGGCCAAATGTTCCATTTGTGAATTTGTATCATGACAGCTTTACATCTAGAACATCACGGGACATTTTTTGGGGGGATAATTAATATCATATATTATATTTATTGCCTCCTAATACTGACAATACTTGCCCTTCTAAAAACAGGTTATATGATCAGGAACTGAAATGCTAAATTGTAATCAGTGTTTATAGGGTTTAATGGTTTTCCTTGGTTTTCAGACAGTACCTTCCAATACCAGCAGACTATGCAATATTTTTTCTCATTTTGTTCAGACAACTAGCCTTGCTCTCAGGGCGTTCAAATCAGTATCCTGTTAAAAGACGTTTTTGCTGCTGTATTTTTCGGAATCATATGCTTCGTATACGTGGAATCGGGTGTGGTAAGAATGTTTTTAAACTCCCTCCAATGATAGTATTGTCTCGAAAGGAACCATCGGTGCTCAAAGCATTTCATAACGACAAGAGGTTGTGTTTTTAAAGCTATGGAGAAATGATTGCGTTATTTTACAGGTTGTCATATTCAACTGTTGAACGTTTTTTACTGCCTCACTTTTGTCTTGAAGCTTACCTTTAAGCCTTTGGAGCTAACCAGTAAATTGATCTGAACCGCTGGATGTCTGCTGGTCTGTCACACATTGGTATAATCTGTGGCCCGGACTTGGACTGGCTGTTGTACCGTGGTACCAGGAGAAAGCTGTCACTAACAAGCTGACTGATTTAATTTCATGCCCACTTTTAGCTGTCACTCTGGGCCATCATATTGTGAGTTTGTTCACTCTTCATCTGTGGTAAATGTGAACTGCCTTGTAAAGTCACATAAGTTTGTTAACAACTACCAATAAAATGAATTTTTAAATTTACCCCACGTGCCAGAGGGCTTTGTATGTTTTACTTTTTCTGTTGTCTTATTTCTTAATTTATTTTAAATATATAATTAATCTAGGTCATGCATTGAAAGGCTTTTGTGCAATCTGGCTGAACTTTCAATATCAGTGGAGTCTATTTTATTTACTTTCGCAAACTGCCACTAGGGGACACTATTCACCAACTGTACATAAGTTAAGAAATAGTCTAGAATAGAATAGAATAAATAACCCAAAAATTAATCACTTTCTTTTTTCCCCGTTTGATACATATTTTCATTAGGACTTTACACTATGACATCCACTGTCAAAGCTCAGGGTATTTCTTAGGTGTACCCCTCACTACAATTTTATACTCTCTGGACTCTTAACATCCGTGGGTTTGAATTTGTTTCTTGTGATCAAAAAACTTCATAGCGCTTTTGAAGTTGAGGACATAGAAATTATACTCTTGACTTGTTTAGCAAGGAACATGTTTTTGCAAGACCTAACAAGTTTTGATGTATATGACTGAAATCTATTAGAACTATTCATTTTTCTGAATTCACTTAAAATGAGACTATACTGTCTATTCTAGATTGACAAAGTATCCCCGAACTCACACAAAACCAGCAATCACACTTTAAAAAGAAGTCAATGAGGCTCCCTCCGAAGCTTCACATTTGTGACAGTCTGGCAAACATTTATTTATAGCAAACGTTACACAACATGTACAGTAATTAAGGATTGGAGAATTCACTCCTTCAGTGAATTCCACTACATGCATGAAACAACCAAACAACAATGTTAAATAAATGGCCCACTGTGTAGCAACTCCAGATTACTTTTTCCTTTCGTAGACTTTCAAATAACATTTATTTCATTCAACTCCAGTTTAGGTCTACAATAATTCCCATTTAACCTTCAGGGCACATATTTGTGTTTCCTGGGTAAATTGCATTAAAAGAAAGGAAAACATTGTGATTGTGAAAGGTCATGGAATTACCTTTCAAATATATAATTGAATCAACTTTAGATCTATCTGCTAGGCTTAAAGTGCCATTTAAAAAGTATTGCCAATGATATTTCACTATTGGCTATCACAGAATACAATGTAGTGGTGCAGCTGTGCTTTTGGACTGTGACTATGATGTTAGAGGCACCAAAATCCACACACACGGTTAGAAAATACATTATAAGCATATATGGGGTTTCAATCAGTCCCAACAGTTCAACTAAAACTCCCATGTATTTAGGAAAAACAACATAGAAATTCCAGAATAATTCAGTAGGCCGCAAAATATTAGGCCACACCTGGAAAAATAGATTTAAAGTAATTTATCTGAGCAATATATTATGTATTTTTCTTAACAGCAATGCAGCACTTCACTAAACTGATGTAAACTAAACGAAACATCAATACTTTGAAAAGTATTGACCAAAACATTTACGTACTGTAAATGCCGCCCTGATTTCAGGCATTTAGCTCGATGACCATTTACCTGAAAATACAATACTGAAACCCATTGTCACCACAAGGTAACCCGATTCATTGACAGTGTTTCGCTGAGGCGTACAGGTTAGAGCAGTTTAATCACCACATCGTTGGTTATGAGTAATAGCTGCTGTCCAAATGTCCAAATATGTGGTCAAACAAAGCAGAACGTGGACATGGATATTGGTTACATTCTTATTCATCCTCTTCCGAGACTTCCAAGGTTCAGCTTTCTCTGAATTACCAGAAATAAATATCAGTTATTTTATGGTCGAGTTTCATAATGACTTGGGTACATATGACTCATCTATGACATAAATCAACCTCAGGGGGTGGAAGCGATCTTACAACCATACTTATCACCACACACATTTGACAAAGCTGTCATATTGTCCCTGTTTCAGCAAATCAATCACAGATAATATTTTGATATATGTCTATATTTAGTGCACTATTTTAGTTACGTTTGCCCCATGGACAGCTGTCAACATTAGTGGACTATTTAGTGAGGAAGTAGTGATTCATTAAAGAGGCTGTCCAGCTGGATTCCCAGCATGGTTTCCTTGATTTCTTTTCTACCAAAGGGAATGCAGCTGTGACTTCCTTGTAGAGCAGGACTGGCTCACAGCAACTCTCTGCTGTTTCAGATAAAGAAGCCTCGCCTTTACTGCAAGGTGCAACGGTGGAGTCTACCGGACTGACCACGGTCTCAACAACGCTCACTCCAAACCAGTTTTGAACAAACACGACCTCTTTTCTTTTGTTCATTCTTGACGTTTCCGTGGAAATACTTGTAAGTAACATTTCAATTTTATCTACTTTTGAAATCATTAGCATTCGTTTGATATACCCGTTGTCATATTTGAAGGTAAAAGAAAACTTAACTAAACTTAAAAGTAAACTTAAGTAACTAAACTTAAAAGTAATAAATGCTACATAATCCTTTTCTTATGTAGTTCTAAGTAGGTTATTTTGTACTGTTTGTGAAAGGCTAATTATAATGTGACTTCTATTTAAGCTGTGTATTAGAACACACTTGTACAAATGAACCAGACGATTGTACAACATAGCAGCTATTTAACGCCTCTGTTGTGAAACCCTCCTTTTTTTGCAGGATCATGTTGTACACAGAGCTTCTACAATTATGGGATGATGCAGTGAAAGCTGTGGATGCCCGGGACTGGCAGGGGGCCCTGTCCAAACTCACCCAGATATCAGAGCCGACCTCCCGGACCCTGTTTGTGACTGCTTCTGCTTATCTTGCCTTGGGACAGTTGGAGCGGGCCATCAATGTAAGTAGAAACAGTTGTAAAGATTGTAGCATCTGTGTATGTGTGTGTGTGTGTGTGTGTGACTGATATCTTCCATGTTGCTCTAGGCTCTAGACCAAACCATCGCAAAAGATGAGCGCCTTGCAGTTGGCTTTTTCCAAAGAGCTGGAGTACAAATGATGGCTGGCAGGTACCAGACTCCAAACTAAAGGCCCTCTGTCTCTCTACTGATATGATTGTCTTTTTCCATTCAATATAAAGTGTGTGTGTGTGTGTGTGTTGGCGCAGGCTGGAGGAAGCTCTGAGTGACTGCATTTTGGCTCAGAAAAACATGAGAGATAACCTGGTGATTGACTACAAACAGCTGGGACTCCGCTACAAGCTCTACAGTTGGCAGGTCAGACCAGGGCCATAGCACCAAATACGATTCAAACTGTGCCTTAATTTATCGTAGTTAAAATGTCTTTAATGTCTTTTTTTAGCTAACTATATGATTACTGTGTGATACTTGTGAGGCCTGCTTGCTTTGGAGTGTCAATGTATAGAGAAAATTAGGATGCTTGCTTGATGTTTATTTAGGTCCAGTATCTCACCAAAGTGAGTACACCCCTAAAGTGAGTACACCCCTAAAGTGAGTACACCCCTAAGTGAGTACACCCCTAAGTGAGTACACCCCTAAGTGAGTACACCCCTAAGTGAGTACACCCCTAAGTGAGTACACCCCTAAGTGAGTACACCCCTAAGTGAGTACACCCCTAAGTGAGTACACCCCTAAGTGAGTACACCCCTAAGTGAGTACACCCCTAAGTGAGTACACCCCTAAGTGAGTACACCCCTAAGTGAGTACACCCCTAAGTGAGTACACCCTAAGTGAGTACACCCCTAAGTGAGTACACCCCTAAGTCAGTACACCCCTAAGTGAGTACACCCCTAAGTGAGTACACCCCTAAAGTGAGTACACCCCTAAGTGAGTACACCCCTAAGTGAGTACACCCCTAAGTGAGTACACCCCTAAGTGAGTACACCCTAAGTGAGTACACCCCTAAGTGAGTACACCCCTAAGTGAGTACACCCTAAGTGAGTACACCCCTAAGTGAGTACACCCCTAAGTGAGTACACCCCTAAGTGAGTACACCCCTAAGTGAGTACACCCCTAAGTGAGTACACCCCTAAGTGAGTACACCCCTAAGTGAGTACACCCCGAACCCATGTGACTTAGGTCGCTCTCGTTTTTCTTCTCCCAAGATCATGTTGCCTAAAACAAACATATAACCAGAAATGTATTGTCACTTATTTCACGTCCAGCAAAATAGTATTTGCCAGCCAATAACTAACCAGGTACTTCCATTGTTAATTTCACAGTAGCAACTTATACTGGGATAGTTACCCAGTAATCAATATATAAATGACTTACTAATAATAGTTCTTATAAAGTGTCACTCATGTCATTTTTCAAATCAATACGTGGCACTCAGCGATTGATTAAAAGATGTCCAAATTTCTGGCGCTCGTATTTGAGCTAACTGTGCGTACCAAATAACAAACTGCTTCCTATACAGAACACTTGGTTTGACGATGAACCCTTGTCTAATAGGGCACTCATCAAAAAGTGCTCTAATTAGAGAATAAGAACAATGACTCCATTTAATTTGGCCTTTGAAGAACGAACGACAGAAAATATTCCTGTTCCCAATATATCAACACCTCCCTTTTTCAGTAAAAGCCGAAAACGACACCTGGTGGGGAACCATAACAAAGGCTCATTGAAGGAATGGGAAAATGCCGGTTTGGCAATATGAAATACCGGTCAGGGCGAAACACATTCCTACCCCATGTACACCTGGGGACTGGGACGGTCTGAAACAGGCCTAACGATCGTCTGACACGCTGTTGTTTATTTAAAACTGGGCACGCGACGTTCTACATGTGGTTCTACATGTGTTCCTTAAGCGAATGCATTCAGGACATTTATTATGGGATAGATTTTCCCAACGGTATCTTCCACACCAACTAGGTTTATTGACCTTGTTTTTTTAATTTGTTAGACATTGATTGAATCCAGGGAAACTAGGGCTTAGTAACTTCGACATTTCTCTGTATTTATGTTCACAGATGAAAATACTAATGTTTCTGTATATAAGTATATGGATAGAGTTATAATGGAGCTTGGTGTCCTGTATTAGACATATAACCTGGTCCCTCAGGGCTTCTGGGAAATGTAGTACGACCACTTAGAGAATACAGTGACCTGTATGAAGGAAGTTCCATTTGTGACCTGTTCTTCATGGGTGTCTAGGTCTTGTATAACACAGCAGCTGCTCAATCCCGACTGGGCCAGTTCGACCGGGCCCAAAAGATCCTGCTCTCCGCCGTCCAGGAGAAACGAGGAGGAAATATGGAAGCAGCTTTCGAAAAGATCTCTGTAAGTTGTGTGTTGCGTTCACTTAAGACTTTGAACCGGCTCTAATCAGGTGATGGTCTCTACGTGAATCGGTTGTGCCAAAGTACCAGCTTACACGGTATGTAAACCACATCTGTGTTGGGAAGTCCAGCGTTTCTCACGTCACATTCTTGTCCTTTTTTCGCCCTGTGTTTACCAGTTTTGTCACTGGCTGTGTTTTGACATTGGCATGGTGTGGTGGTGGTTAATCCTACTGGCTGTGTTTTGACATTAGCATGGTGAGGTGGTGGTAAATCCTACTGGCTGTGTTTTGACATTGGCACAGTGTGGTGATGGTAAATCCTACTGGCTGTGTTTTGACATTGGCAGAGTGTGGTGGTGGTAAATCCTACTGGCTGTGTTTTGACATTGGCACAGTGTGGTGGTGGTAAATCCTACTGGCTGTGTTTTGACATTACCATGGTGTGGTGGTGGTAAATCCTACTGGTTCTGTTTTGACATTGGCACAGTGTGGTGGTGGTAAATTCTACTGGTTCTGTTTTGACATTGGCACAGTGTGGTGGTGGTAAATTCTTCAGTGCTGTGTTTGTCTCTGTCCTGCTTACTGCGTCTTCTCTTTTTCTCTGACACACTTTCTCTCTCCCACACACTCATTCACAAACTCATTCAAACACTCTCTCTTTCTTTCCGTGTATGTTTGTGTCCACCACCCTCAGAGAAAAGAGGTTCTGCCGGTTCTATTGGTACCGGAGGGAGAAGTGTTCCGCCCCAGAAAAGTGGACATCGAACAACTAGTCGAGAGAGACTTCCTGGGCAAACCAAAGGTAGAGTAACCTCCACTATATGAGACTGTCACAGTCACATAGAGGACATCCCAAATCACACACTATCCCCTATCGAGTACTGCTTAACAATAGTGACCAAAAGGTTCCCTTCAGAAGGAATGATGTGGCGAACACCAAGTGGCATAATTCTGTGTGCTTTTGTCTGGTCAATATAATCACATCCTTCCTTGTACTTTCAGGTAATTTCCTCGATGATTCCCAACGATGACTTTGGTGGATTCGAACCTCTTAGGATACAGGTGAGCCTGAATGCTGTTAAAATAAGTCCCAAATAACACCCCGAGCCCTGTCGGCTTTACTACGATACCACCATTAGCCATTTGGACCGAGAGCTTCCCTTTGACTCCTCCCCCTGACTGGGACTTTCCTCTTAACAGAAACCTGGATATTACGAGCCCAAGGTGGATGCGGTCGAGTAAGTTGCATTATTCACACTGACATTTCATTATGTTCCTGAGATTAATGCAATTAGTCACGTTGACCGTAGAAGAAGCGCAGAGCCGCTGCTGGAATCCAAAAGAGATGTGTATTGTTACGGTATCTTGTCTCTCGGACAGCAACGCTACTAATAAAGGTTTCAATGTAAAGTCGCCTGTATTTTCAACACCCTTCACTGTGAGCAGTGCTTTTCTCATGAGCGTTCGCACTGTCCATGCTACAATTGGGGTCAACGTGTCTAAGGGCTGGGTCAGCAGGTGCTCAAGCTGCCAGTGGGAGGCGCTAGAGAGGCAATAAGACATGCTGTGCTTACAGGGATTCCCGTTACATGCGCCTGCGTTCCCCCTATCTGGCCCAGGGCCCCGGTCAGCTGACGGTGCCCGGACGTGCCATGGTGTTTGTCTTCAGTGACGTGGACAGGGAAGGCATGGCCACGGTGATATATGACGGACAGGTGAGACACAGAGTACTTAAAGATGGACACTGACATTTGCACATTCTACACAAGAGACATTTTCCCACTAGAAGCTGTCAGGGAACCCCCAAACCCGTCGCTGTAGTTTTCTAGTCACTTCATGGTTTGTTGTCCCAAAGTAACAGCTACAACAACACCTACTACTTCAATAGCTTACTTTTGTATGATGGTCAAATTGTCTTGAGATTTGATTATTCCTGTTTTTTCACGACTATATCTCTTTTTTCCTTCAGAAAGGACTTGTTCCCATGACTCTGCTAGACCTGGTGGACGCTAAGAAGTTAAAAGGCAGAAAGAAGAATAATGTATGAGCATTTCTGTTAGTTTAGCACATTCTGTGGCATAAACATGATGTGAAGGTAGACAAAGGCAAACTCAATGTGAAAATACATTTGGAGTGGCTTTGTTTTTATATCAGACCTGAATAGTGCTAAACAAAGCTTCAATCTTCACTGTAAAACAAAATAAAAGCTATAAAATGTACGTATGTTGTACCTGGCTGGTGCTTCTATATGAGTCCCAGGAGCGGCGTTGATTAAAAGTCCAGCCTCTCTAGATGTTTAACTGCTTTTATGGCCCGACATGTCACCTTGATTACCTTTTGTGTCTCCAATCACAGACTATTCCCAGTGGGATTCCTCTCCCGCCGGGCCTGAAGCCCCCCTCCCGCCCAGACAGACAGCCCAGCCCCTTCGAGCCGACCCAGGGTAGACTCACCCCATTGAACCGATCCATAGATGAAACAGATGGAGGTAGACCAGCATTTAGTTATAGTGAACGTTGTTTATTCAACGATACCAACGGCCATTCAACCAGCCCCATATACTATATATACATATATTTAAATATTACCATGATAATGTTAAATATTGCCATGATGATACTGTTAAATATTGCCGTGATACTGTTAAATATTGCCAGATAATGTTAAATATTGCCATGATATTGTTAAATATTGCCGTGATAATGTTAAATATTGCCATGATGCTAATGTTAAATATTGCCATGATAATGTTAAATACTGCCATGATAATGTTAAATATTACCATGATAATGTTAAATATTGCCATGATAATGTTAAATATTACCATGATAATGTTAAATATTGCCATGATAATGTTAAATATTGCCATGATAATGTTAAATATTGCCGTGATACTGTTAAATATTGCCATGATAATGTTAAATATTGCCGTGATACTGTTAAATATTGCCGTGATAATGTTAAATATTGCCGTGATACTGTTAAATATTGCCATGATAATGTTAAATATTGCCATGATAATGTTAAATATTGCCGTGATACTGTTAAATATTGCCATGATAATGTTAAATATTACCATGATACTGTTAAATATTGCCATGATAATGTTAAATATTGCCATGATGATAATGTTAAATATTGCCGTGATAATGTTAAATATTGCCGTGATACCGTTAAATATTGCCGTGATAATGTTAAATATTGCCGTGATACTGTTAAATATTGCCGTGATAATGTTAAATATTGCCATGATGATACTGTTAAATATTGCCATGATACTGTTAAATATTGCCATGATGATAATGTTAAATATTGCCGTGATAATGTTAAATATTGCCGTGATACTGTTAAATATTGCCGTGATAATGTTAAATATTGCCGTGATAATGTTAAATATTGCCGTGATAATGTTAAATATTGCCGTGATAATGTTAAATATTGCCGTGATACTGTTAAATATTGCCGTGATACTGTTAAATATTGCCGTGATAATGTTAAATATTGCCGTGATACTGTTAAATATTGCCGTGATACTGTTAAATATTGCCGTGATACTGTTAAATATTGCCGTGATACTGTTAAATATTGCCGTGATACTGTTAAATATTGCCGTGATAATGTTAAATATTGCCGTGATAATGTTAAATATTGCCGTGATAATGTTAAATATTGCCGTGATACTGTTAAATATTGCCGTGATAATGTTAAATATTGCCATGATAATGTTAAATATTGCCATGATGATACTGTTAAATATTGCCGTGATAATGTTAAATATTGCCGTGATACTGTTAAATATTGCCGTGATACTGTTAAATATTGCCGTGATACTGTTAAATATTGCCGTGATAATGTTAAATATTGCCGTGATACTGTTAAATATTGCCGTGATAATGTTAAATATTGCCATGATAATGTTAAATATTGCCATGATGATACTGTTAAATATTGCCGTGATAATGTTAAATATTGCCATGATAATGTTAAATATTGCCATGATAATGTTAAATATTGCCATGATGATACTGTTAAATATTGCCGTGATAATGTTAAATATTGCCGTGATAATGTTAAATATTGCCGTGATACTGTTAAATATTGCCGTGATAATGTTAAATATTGCCATGATAATGTTAAATATTGCCATGATGATACTGTTAAATATTGCCGTGATAATGTTAAATATTGCCATGATAATGTTAAATATTGCCATGATGATACTGTTAAATATTGCCGTGATAATGTTAAATATTGCCGTGATACTGTTAAATATTGCCGTGATAATGTTAAATATTGCCGTGATAATGTTAAATATTGCCGTGATACTGTTAAATATTGCCGTGATACTGTTAAATATTGCCATGATAATGTTAAATATTGCCGTGATACTGTTAAATATTGCCATGCTGTATTTCATCTACAGACAGCCCAGACAACAGGACGCAGATACAGGGCCACAGATCCGGCAGATCCTCACCAACTTCCTACATCCTGTCACCACAGAACTCAATGGACAGTCCAACTGTGAGTCAAGAGCACAGCTGAAGATTATATACCGTATATATATATATATATATATAAATAAAACATCAATATAATAATTAACTTATGTCCGCTGCCCATACAATCAAGTAGAATTTTTTATTTATTTTAATAAATCATTAGTGCAGTTGCTTCCCATGCAGCATTCGTGTCTAAGAGACGTTTGCCCCATTTCCCAGAGTCCCATGTCACCCCTGGGAGAAGCCTCAGGCTCTGTGGTGGTGAAGGTACATTTTAGATACACCGTGGCTCTGAGTGTCCCACTAGGGACACCATACGACCAACTACAGCAGAGAATCGCTCAGAAATTGGGGCAGCCCGCATCACATCTGCGCCTGAGGTAACTCCAGATCTGACAACCCATTTCTGTCAGCGGGAATTTCAACAAGTGCTGCTACTGCTCTGAAAACATCATCGTACACGTGGGACAAATTGACCCCTCTTTCTTTTCCCCCCATCTCCTTCTTCTCTCCTCCCTCTGGCCCTCCCTCCTTTCTCCTCCAGACATAAGCAGCATGGCTCCCAGGTGCTGACACCTCTGGATGGGGAGGAGGGGCTCAAGGCTCTGCTGGAAGTGTCGGAAGGAGGCAGGACCACACTGTGGTGCCAGGTATGTCCCACGGAGTCACGACACAATGTCCCACAGAGTCACAACACCATGTCCCACAGAGTCACGACACAATGTCCCACAGAGTCACAACACCATGTCCCACAGAGTCACAACACCATGTCCCACAGAGTCACAACACCATGTCCCACAGAGTCACAACACCATGTCCCACAGAGTCACAACACCATGTCCCACAGAGTCACAACACCATGTCCCTTGGAGTCACAACACCATGTCCCTTGGAGTCACGACACAATGTCCCACAGAGTCACAACACCATGTCCCACAGAGTCACAACACCATGTCCCACAGAGTCACAACACCATGTCCCTTGGAGTCACGACACAATGTCCCACAGAGTCACAACACCATGTCCCACAGAGTCACAACACCATGTCCCACAGAGTCACAACACCATGTCCCACAGAGTCACAACACCATGTCCCATGGAGTCACAACACCATGTCCCTTGGAGTCATGACACAATGTCCCACAGAGTCACAACACCATGTCCCACAGAGTCACAACACCATGTCCCACAGAGTCACGACACAATGTCCCACAGAGTCACAACACCATGTCCCACAGAGTCACAACACCATGTCCCACAGAGTCACAACACCATGTCCCACAGAGTCACAACACCATGTCCCACAGAGTCACAACACCATGTCCCACAGAGTCACAACACCATGTCCCACAGAGTCACAACACCATGTCCCACAGAGTCACAACACCATGTCCCTTGGAGTCACGACACAATGTCCCACAGAGTCACAACACCATGTCCCACAGAGTCACAACACCATGTCCCACGTCACTTGTGCACTGTATTTCGTTTGTTTGTGTCTGTTCCTGTCTATGGCTTTTTTTGTAAAGTGACTTTGTGTCCTAGTAGAGCGCTATATAAATATCATGTATTATGAACTAGATGTCACCTCCATGCTCACAAGCTAGTTAGAAGTCTAGCTACAAGAAAGCCTCTCACATCAGGCATTAGAGCCTGGGGTTCTGGTCCGCTAAACAACTCAGAACTTTCATTGGAACCCGGTTCTTTGCTCCAGATGTCCTGCTCTAATGAGAGAAGAGGCTTTCTTCGATGCACATGCCTTGATGCCGCAGAAAAGCTTTCATAAAATATTTCAGTCTGGCTAATTGCTGACAAATAGACTTGTTTGGGTCTTCGTTTCAGACTGAGGACCTTCTGGCCAATCGTACCATTCTCTACCAGATGGTGGCGCTGTATGACTATACACCACAGGGACCAGAGGACTTGGAGTTCAGTGAAGGAGACACTATTGACATTCTAAGTAATGGTGAGAGAACAGAAGGAATGATGAACCTGTGTATGATTTAAGTGCAAAATAAGTACCACTCTTAACCTCCTCATTGTGACAAAAAACTCTCCTCCTCTCTCTCTCCCTCCCTCTCTCTCTCTCTCCTCCTCTCTCTCTTCCCCCTTCTCTCTCCCCGCCACTCCCTCTCCCTCCCTCTCCCTCTCTCTCCCTTTCTCTCCCTCTCTCTCTCCCCCCCCTCCCTTTCCCCACTCTCTCTCCCCCTTTCTCTCCCTCTCTCTCTCCCTCTCTCCCTTTCTCTCCCCCTCTCTCTCTCCCCCTCCCTCTCCCACACTCTCTCTCTCCCCCTTTCTCTCCCCCTCTCCGTATCCCACCAGTGAACGAGGAGTGGCTGGAGGGACACTGCTCTGGGAACATCGGTATCTTCCCGAGCTGTTTCGCCTACCGGGATGTGGAGAACCCCACAACCACCGGTCAGACGACTGCGTCATAAGAGCCGGGATGTGGAGAACCCCACAACCACCGGTCAGACGACCGCGTCATAAGAGCCAGGCCGCAGAGAGGTTTAGACGGAACCTCGTTACTTACACACTGACCTACTTTTGACCAAGAACAAATTGCCACATCTTTTGCACCCAATCCAGAACGTAATAATGTTCTGTCATTGTTAGAGACCCTTACCGAGGTCATGTAATGTACTTTACAGAGGGCGACAAAGGGACTATGTGTTGATTTCTCTGTCTGTCTGCCTGTCTGTCTGTCTACCTGACTGTCTGTCTACCTGACTGTCTGTCTACCTGACTGTCTGTCTACCTGACTGTCTGTCTACCTGACTGTCTGTCTACCTGACTGTTTGTCTACCTACCTGTCTGTCTACCTGACTGTCTGTCTACCTACCTGTCTGTCTACCTGACTGTCTGTCTACCTACCTGTCTGTCTACCTGACTGTCTGTCTACCTACCTGTCTGTCTACCTGACTGTCTGTCTACCTACCTGTCTGTCTACCTGACTGTCTGTCTACCTGACTGTCTGTCTACCTGACTGTCTACCTACCTACCTGTCTGTCTACCTGACTGTCTGTCTACCTACCTGTCTGTCTACCTACCTGTTGCCACCAGCTCAGAGAGAATAGAGAGTGTCTCCAATAGTTCTGTTAAACAGATTCTTTATGAATGTTGTACGGGTCGATTAATGGGAAATATGCCATTGGACAACCTTTTTTGTAGGCTTGGAAATTAATGATGTATATATCCATATCTATCCACACTCAAGGCAATACCATATCAGCTTATTGAACCAATCTCAAGTCATATATATATATATATATATATTTTTTTTTACGCAGGTGTCACTCACCAAGATAAATCCAACAAACATTGTGTATACTTTTAATAGTTACCAATATAATTTGAATATTGTGTATCGTTCTGTCTATGAGTTTGAGTGTAATTATATTGCCTGAATCCCTATTGGCTGGTGGCCAGTGTGTTATGGTTTGAACTTCAGATCACCCTTTTATAGGCTATCCCCCTATCCGTTGTGTCGGCTTGTGTGATTGGCTCTGCAATCCTGAGGTTTAGGTGTCAACAGATCAGTTCAGTAAAAACCAGTATTAACGAGATGGGACAATGGAACAGTAGCAATCTCTTATTCTATAATGGCTACTTAACATAAGTGCCCTCGCTGATGTGAAAGCACTACCATATTTGGGACTTCCAGTCCGCGGTGATGGGGGCCGCTGTGGAAGTAAGAAGCGTGCGTTAATAAAGTGCACAACACCCGAGGACGTGTGCGTCCCAAATGATCCTATATTCACTACTTAGTGCTCGACTTTGGGAATGGGCTGTAGTTAGAACTCTCTTTTTAGCCGGGCAGTGTGGTAAAAGTGCGGCGTTCTAGTCTGTAGTTAGTCACCGCAGAGTGAAATGTCAGACACTTACAGCCGTCATCACAAATGCTGGTAATGGAAGAAGAAAGGCGCAGCACAGAGCTCCTACCTGACGGCTGATCGAGCTTACGGCCGCGTGGAGCCTTTACCCAACCTGCCACGGGTACCGGGTGACTTGTGTAGCCAGGGGGCTCTGACACAACGTCCTTATGTTAAGTGAATGTCTGAACAAGTACATTGTGTTGGCAGGCCACTATCAGCTCTGGTCAAAAGCATTGAACTATATTGGGAATAAAGATTAGTATTATATTGGAATCAGGGTTTTGTACTATATTGGGATTAGGTGGTGTTTTTTAATAGTATGACCTGAATAGAGGTTTATGAAGGCACATTGATCCTGCTATATTAACGGTGTAACTCCTTGGCAGGGTGAAGCATGAGTCACTTTCCTCGTATTGAATGCAAAGTCATTCAGCAACGGAACCAGCCTCCTACACAATCTGTTGACCGAATCATTCCCTTTCTGAAGTACCACATGGCACCTGATTCCGTTGTGCGGGCACACTGATTCTGTGTTTAGGTTTCCATTTAGGAGCCAGTCTTTGTCTCTCTTTAGGGGTCAGCGAGAGAATATTAGGTTGTGGGTTCGATTCCCCAGGGGACCAGGTCAGAAACGGTCGACACTCATTTAAGCCGCCCTGTCAGTAAAGTGACTGAAATGTAAACCTCTCTGTACGCTGACTCGCTTTGTCAAATGCAAATCCATCCCTTTTCCCTTTACTTTAGACAACTAAGCACGTATTCCCAGACAGGCGTCCTGTCTCCTAAACAAGACGATTAAGAGTTGGCCTGAGCTGAACAAAATTAGATTGCTTGGCTGTTTCCTTAGTTAGGGTCTATTGTTGTTCAGTCCCAAAAAAGATTCCCTAATTAGCATCGTATTTTGTACCAGAGTTCTGGCCAAAATAATGGAGCAGTTTTCCAATAGGGAGGGCAGATTGATTCTGTTGTGGTTTCACAGCTCGTTAGAGGGATCACACTGTCTCAGGAGATCTCTGATTACAGTGCTTGGCATATTCTGTACCATATTATAGTGATTTAATAAAGTTATATGTGTATAAATTGAATTGTATGGCTGTTTGTGCAAAAGCAAAGAACAGCTCAGAGTGTGTGTGTGTGTGTGTCTGTCTGTGTGTGTGTTTTCATGTCTGAGTGCGGACCATAGATCTTCACTATGAATGTAAAATAAAGGGAAGTAGTGCAAAGTGAGGACATTTGGTCAGTTCTCACTATAATACGTAGCTTTATCTGACTTGTAAACATTAGAGTTAAGTTTAGACATTTAGGTTAGGTTTATGAGATGGGGTTAGGTTAGGGTTAGTCGTAAAACAATAGTTTATTTTTATTTTACCTTTATTTTACCAGGTATGGCGATTGAGAACAAATTGTTATTTGCAATAGCGTCCTGGCCAAGCTAAATTAAATAATATGTGCAAGACAACATATAGAGATACACACTAAATACACAGAATACAAAAGTGCAAATAGCAGTGGGACACAATAAGGCAATCCAGGATCAAGTGGAGAGGGTTAGAGGGATCCCTGTGGGTAAGAAGTCAATATATAGTTTAGGGGTACGGTTTAAGGTCAACCTAATAATTAGAGGTACTGTTAGAATGTATGTTTCCTTTAGGTTGAGACATCACTGGTCATGGATAGAAATAAGCTCCATGTAGCTTTAGGCATAAATGTCAGGTTAGTGAGGTTATGGATAATATTAGAATATATATGGATCTAGTCGACACAAGGACAGCTGTGCACAACTACTGGGTGAGAGAGAGCGAGAACTTGTGCAGTACAGCAAATACATAAACACTATGCAAAATGAAATGTTTTTGTAAAAATACTCTATGTCGCATGTAGTTATTGTAAAAACAAAATGCTTAACTCGTATTTCCCTGCTTACTTATATGTTTTAGCAAAGTGCAACCGGATAAGAGTTCAGAGAGGGACTTATTTGCTTGGTTAATACTGGCGAAGGAAAATATCAGTGTGTATAAATTGCCCATTGTAATGTGTACATGACTAGGTAATGCCTGAACTGTCTTATGCAGCCAGTTATAACGTTATAGGTGCTCATATCAAGTTGACACCCAGTTACAGAATTAGATGCAAAGATGCTGCAAATAGTCTAATGAATGCATGTGCCAGAGGCTGAAGATGATGGGCTGAATAAGGACTTGGAGGTCCTTCACTTGATTAAAGGAGCTCCTCTATAACTCTATACGTCTGGCATCTTTTGGGTAAATTATGGAATATTAATTAAGCTGAATAAATTAATCCTGGTTACACTGTAGCTGTTTAAAAACGTACATTAGTTCCAGGTGTTTCTTCAATAACACCAAATCATGCCAAGCATCTGATGTGGCACACGTGTGTGTGCACGATCCGCTGTCAGTTTCTAGGCAACACGCACACGCACGCACGCACACACACACACACACACAAACACACACACACACACACACACACACACACACACACACAGAGACACACACACACAAACAGAGACACAGAGAGAGAGAGAGAGAGAGAGACAAACACACACACTCCACACATCCGCGTCATTTCCTATTCTGAGAAGGTCTGAGCGAGCAAGTGAACAATATACAATATTTTTTGAGAGGTGACCAACTATAGTCTCGTTGCAATTTGCGTTTCTATCAATTCTACATTTTATTTTTTTGTGGGTCTGTAAGAGTTGCAGACGGATTTGCGTAATAAACAGAGGCTGCATACATTCATCTTGTGCACTTAATACTCGCTTGTAACTCGTTGCGCAACAGCAGCGCGCACGTTGGACGCGTCTCCTCTGAGAATACAACGTGTGCTTATAATAAGTGCTTATGAAGCCTCATATTCTCCAAGTATTCCGACCGACGAGCATTTTAAGGACTTCTTGAAGCAATACTTCTCTGAGCATCATGAGGATCTAACATGCATCTGAAACCAAACGGGTCGCTGTCCAAAATATAGAGGTGGATTATGCGACAGAGAACTTATTTTGTGCCGCTACTCACATTCTCCGGACAGATGAGCACTTCCAGAAGATGAAGATGACTTCTTAAAGGATCCCCGGTGCGGTCATCATGTATTTATGGAGCGGAGATAGATCCATATTAGTGTTTCAAATGCCTGATCTAACCATAACCCTAACCTAACCCTAACCCTGCCTGCGGTGCGCCACTCGGGATACACGTGTAGTATGATGAGTAGTGATCTGGAGCGGGTCTCACTCAACCCATCCGGGGCCAACCCGTCTGGTGCCAACCCGTCTGGTGCCAACACATCTGGTGCCAACACATCTGGGGTCAACCCATCCGGGCCCAACCCGGGGACCGGCACCGGGGGCCGCACGCTGTCCGCCAACGTCGGCAAGCTGCACAACGCGCTCAACCTGCTGCTCACAGACCCGGAGAGGGAACAGTTCATCCACTGTCTCAATGTCTACCACGCCAGGCGCAACGTCTGCGACCTGGTGCAAACTCTCAAAGTGATCCTCAACACGCAGAGCAAACGACCGCTCCTCCCGATGCTGCGCCTGGTCATTCCGCGGTCAGACCAGCTGCTGTTCGACCAGTACACCTCGGAGGGCCTTTACCTAAAGACCGACCATCTACCACCAAACTACGGGAACAGCACTGAAGGCTTCGGGGATGCAGTGATGCCCACTACAACGTGCATGAACACGCACACGCCGGAGCAGCCTCTGTGTTGCCGTGCGTCAGGCGCGCGTCCTGGCTGGGATGGTTCCAGCACCACCGTGGACCGGACAGCTCCAGGAGTGTCAGGAGAACCGGTCGGAGAGATCCGCCAGGTGGTTCTGAGACGCAGCAGAAGCAATGAGGGTCTGGGGTTCAGCATCCGCGGAGGCTCCGAGCACCGAGTGGGGATCTATGTGTCCCTGGTGGAGCCGGGCACGTCCGCGGAGATGGTGGGACTGAGGGTCGGGGACCAGATTGTCACAGTCAACGACATGCTGTTTGATAATGTATCACACATGGAGGCCGTCAAGGTAGGCTGTGTGTGTGCGCGTGTGTGCGTGTGCGTGCGCGCCCGCTTATAAACATCCTAAAGAAAGGACCTAAATGTCATCCTGTTTTATGCATTCCAAGACGCAAGAAAGGCCTTTGTCCAAATGTGTTCACTATAAATAGAATTAAGCAGTTAATGGAGAAAGGTAACAGACCGAGTGGAGTTTGTCATTAGCTTGAGGTCAGGTTGAAGGCGATGGTTTTAACCCCACCAAAATCAACGTTGTACTTTATTCCACATCACTGATCACACATGCACTCTCCCGATCCTGGCCTGTGGCTCAAATGCAACCGTATCTGAACTTACATGTGGTGTTTTTTGTACATGGTCTGGGAAGAGAAAGTAGCTCGTAGTGAGATGCAGCGTGTATGGAACCCAGAAAACCTTTTGGCCCAGCAGTGCACTTAAGGATGGAGTAGGGTGTCATTTGGTACGAACTCTCTCACTCGGTTGCCCTCAATCACCCTCGTCCACTCACATCCCAGCTAACACAATTACGTTGTCACGACGCTGTGAGACGGTAATTTTTCATCGCGCTTACGTAACTATCTGACGTTGCTACAACCAGAAAAGTGAAGTTCCTATTTTGGTTGCCACTACGTAACTTAGTTACGCAGTAGTGTCGTCGCAGGTACGTCGTGACAACGTTAGTTAATACTACGGATTCGTCATTTGCTGTTCACCATCAGCCTTAAGCCTATTCATAAAATAGCTGTCTGTCTTAAATACTTGCGACTTCTAATCTTTATGTATAGCTTACCATTTAATCCATTAGATTTTACAGTAACATTTTGAACACCTTAACTTTTTAAAATATCTGTAGTACATCGCACAATTATTCTGCCCATTGCCAAGAGTGATTGTTGATTATGGTAGGCTATATCTTTGAAGTAATGTAAACGTATGTGTTTTTTATTGTGTTCCTTTGTTAATTGTATAATGCTGACTTGATAAATGGATCTGGCTAAAGGACATCAGTTGAAAAGTAACCGGTTGCTGACACTGGCACATCTACAGAAATGTAAATGTATGTGCATTGTCCTTAATATCAAATATAAATAAATAGTTTCTCTATTACAATAGTTTACGCTTAGAGAAACACCAGTGAAAAGGGAACATAATTTACTTTTCTCAGATGAAACTTGACTGGCCAAAAACTAAACTACAATTAAAGACATTCTTTCATTTATTTCAGTTTTTTATTAATAAAACAAACATTATTTATGCAAATATTAGTCACTCTGTATCGCTTGAATCCAATATCCCCGTTTCATTATGCACCACCGGGACCTCCAATTCTGGGACCAGCTGCACCTAAACAAGGACATGAACAGTTGTTTTTTATGAACAGCACTTCAAGTCAACCAAAAGAAGTAAGTAAGTGTCAACCATCCTGCTACTTATTCTAGTTTATTGAAACAGAAGGCATCCTCCAAACCATTTGCAGACCTTAACCTCATTTTAAATAAGATTGTGGATACATTTGGATGACCCATTTTTTTGTAATTATTTGGCAATTAGAAAGGGTGATCATGTGGCATTAGTCAGTTTTGAAGTTTAATCACAAAGAAAAATTGTTTGTACTTGTACCTGCAGTTTACTATGAGCTGGTGCATGTTTAAGCACATTCGTGATCAGGTCTTCAACGAATTTCTCACCTGACCCAGCATGGCATACCATGATATTTATTAATCCACCGATTTCATTGCTTGTGTAACATTTGTTACTGGCTTAAGTAACCCCTATAGTAGAGTAGGAGTCATTCCAATAGACTTGACTGAACATGAGATAGTTTTGTCATTAAAAATATACTGATAAATGTTATGGTAAATAAACCAAGCATAAAGAAAATTGAACTCACGTTTAATGACAAAGTACACTGTCGTGTTGTGAAAGGTCTTTTTCCCCTTTTCCCGTGCAGACTAAAGTGCTTCCAGACATGACTGGTCGCAATGCTCCTCATCAACCGTCTGGCACAGTCTCCTGGGTTGGCCCCCAATCAGACTCAGATGGTGAGTCTACAGAAGTAATACAGAAATTGTCAGCTCAACATGAAGCCAAAACATTCACACCTTAAAATCCCCAGAATTGCGTCTGGGAAACCTCATTTTAACCCACACACCAATCTCTTTTTGAATTCTGGCTGCTCCTGAAGCCGTGTTTCCAAGTTTAAAAACTCTTCCATAGTGTTGGCCAGGTCCATTTCTAAAGGTGTCTCCCGTGTCTAACTCCTCCCATACGTCTCACTTGATGTAGTAACTCTTTTTGGTTCTCTGCAACCACTTCCAGTTTTTGGATCAGAACCCTAAGTGTCTCTATTGGAGACACACAAAAGGTTTAAAAGACAGAGATTAAAGTCAATGTTAGAAAGTGAGGAGATAAAGAAAACTAGGATGGTGTCTATGCGACTAGTGTTGTGCCATGAATAAAAATGCACATACCATGGATTAACTTAATCTCTGTATTCAGATTAGAGGGCTGTATCCCTATGGGTGTTGAGGGTCTACCATTGTCTGTGTGCACAAATACAAAAAGACAAAATGCAGGTTCAGAAATGTGGTAATTATGCACTATTCAGAACATTGTAATCACCAAGCTACATATTTTGGTGACTGTAAAACACTTTAACTTAAAGCAATGACATTCCAAAGATTTTCAAATAGTCTGATAAAAAGCAAAATAATTAAGTAAAATAATTTTACCATCACACATGTCAGGTAATGTTGAGGGTCCATCATTGGATGTGTAGGGTCTATTATTTTCTGCGTGAATAAAATTCAAGCATTATTATTAATTATTGGTGGCTGTAAGTTACAATCTGAAAGAGCAGAGTTACAACACACCATGTCAATGCTCTTTATAGGTCTTAGTTGATATTATGCCATCTGTTATTTATAATGCTCCTGCAACAATTGTTAACTTACTTATGGTGCTTTGCTTTGAAGAAAAGGTACAGGTGGGGGGTGGGGGGGGTAGCGTAGGCCTTGCTTTTCCTTTCGTTTGTTTGATTTCCACAGTGGCTTTTTGTTGTGGATGTGGTCCATGGATTAAATCTAAAGATGTATACCAGTACTTATTATCAAAATATGTATTGTTAAACCATTAGGTTTTAAGGGCACTTAATACATACATTTTCAGATGTTCCTGCATTTCTAATCAACATGTAATGCTTGTCATGTAAATATATTTTTCTTATTCTAGACAATCCCCACGAAAGCACATGCTGGGATTACAACAAAATGATAATATTTTAAGATAAATATTTAATATCATACCTTTGATTTTCTTTATTTTTTGTGGAGGAGGTTCCACAAGGTCCTGATCTAAAGTCATACAATGTGGTCAAAAAGGGATAACAGCGCCTGCAAAATTACTCAAATAAAACTGTTATATACCCTCATCACTGCTGCTCTGTAGATATTTTGTAGGCCTTTTGGAGGTCCTTTTTCAGGCAGAGTCTCATCCAAACTTTCAACAGATGAGTTTGTCTCGGCTTTCAAACTCCACCTGATTGCCTTGTTAAAGTCATCTAAAAAGAAATCTGAACATTAAGGGAAGTACTGTTCAACTAGTATTTATATTGAAAATCATTTCACATGATGAACCTTGTTATTTTATTATTTATCAGCAGTACGCAAGTACAAAAACGTATTCCCTCAAGCATGCATAGAAATTCGTAAAAAGACTTTGTGACACTATTTAGTCAGCCATATTCTGAAAACAAATACTGTACCTGTACTGGCAAAGATTCTAATTGCCCTCACACACCAGCTTTCCTGATCAGGAAGCTCCTGTCTTCTTGCTCTCAGTGTTGGGTTGGTTGGTGGCCAGAAACAATATTTTTGCTGGAATTCATAAAATATATTTGATTTTAGATACCACCGCTTTTGTGAGTTGTGAAGAACATAATGGTTACAGAATTAATGGTCATGTTGCATTTAATCTTGTGAAATGGTGGAGTGTAAATGCAGTAAGCTCCCAGATTACATTATGTTAACATATGTTATGGAATGAAAATGTATGATTTTGTTTTAACCACCAAATGCATCTGTGTACACATATGCTACAGTACTGGTATTATGTCAGAATTTTACATTTAGAAAACATTAAGTTATAGCACAATATATTTAATGACATGGCCACACAAAAAAAGGTTAATAGCGTCTTATAATTACCATTTCTTCCTCATATGTCCAACATTCTGCCACAACTGCAACACTTTTCTCTCCAGCAAACTCCACAACGAGGTACATTCTGTTGATTTAATAAAGGTAAGTTAGTAAAAGACAACCTCAATCAATGACCACTGCTTTGTGACTAAAATTCTATGTTTTTACCGTGACAATAAACGTGACATAAAGTTGCAATTCCAAAGCTTCATTCAATCTTCCGAGAGTTTTGACCTCCCAAGTCAGCTCTGTCCGGTATGGAAGCATATAGTGGACTTAATTTAAATGAAAAAACAATTGTAAAAAGTGATAGAAGTTTTTGGAATGATGTCTACCAAGAGGCGTGTGTTTCTTCAAAAAAATCCATTTGGTATTGTAGTTTAACAAGAATTTAATTTCCACCAAATTCTTCCATATTTCAGCACAGTCTTAGGCTTGATGTAGAACTGCCATAAAAATTGTGCTTGATTTCCTCTCTACTTGAATGGCCCTCCTCCAAATTTTTGTGGTAGGTATCCATTCCATCACCATATTCCTCTTTTCATACTTGTACACCCCAACTAAAAAGGAGCTGCATGGCTCAGAGAAAAGTGGTTCTGGGTGGCGGTAGACTCTGCATAGAACTTTTCCCTCTTTCTCTACCATTGCCACAACCTCACAGCTCTCTCCATCATCCAACTGGTATGCCTGGTCCTTCCTTTTTTTTGATGATTTGTTTTTTTGCTGTGCAATTGGCCTGTTCAAATTCTCCTCCAGTCTGTTGGCGACTTGGGCCAGGGAATTCTTCCCAGATCGCACCATCTTCTTAATTGTCTGGAGGTGGTTTTCAAACACAAAAGCACTGCAGTTGTCCAGGCCTTTGAAACGAATAGCATCTGTTGACAAGTGTAGCATGGTATGCGTGTTGTAAACTAGGAAAGTGGCTCCATACAATTCACATCCTTTTTCTACAAAATATTGTAGAAGGTTTTGGGCATAGTGGTGATGAGGCTGCACTAGTGTTGGACACACCAGCAACCCAATTGCGACACTAAAGGTCAGGAAATGGTTGTAAAGGTCCTCTCTTAAGACACCCTTTAGCACTAGTCTCCCTGTGTAGAGGAGAAACTGGCGAAACTCTGTTGCTTTCCATCTCTCAAGCTCATCCAGACCTCTAGGGGTACGAGCAAAAATGGAGGGGATTGAGGACTTCAGCTGCAGAAGCCTGCTGCTTATTTCTTGGACCTGTCCGGCAGAGATTCGCATTCCTTTTTCCCCTCTGCACCAAATAAAAAGAAGTTTCTTTGTAACGCCAAGGCAGACCTGGTGCATATAGTCAATAGGAAAACTCTGAACCATGTCAATTGGTAGGTCAGACAGTGGTGTAGGACCATGGTGGTGCTCTGGCTGCGTCTGAGCTCTGAATGACGCATCGGTACGCAGGTTTAATTCGGCTGTCTCCTGGTATGTGACTCGTTTCAACCAGATTCCTCTTTGTGTGCATCGCTCACACCCATAGTACCCTGAGTAACATTTTGTGTTCTTGATCAGTGCTTTTGCTGGGGCATCGCACACAAAGCACCTCACAATTACCTTGATGTTCTTCTTCCTGTAGTCCAGGCCATTTGTTAAAACTTCAGTTAGATCAGTCACTGTGTCTTCCAGGAAAGCAAGGTCAGTTGGCTTCTTTGTCCCACATGTCAATGCAGTAGGAAAAATCGTGACAGGGCTAAGCATTACTGCACAGAGGATGGGCCACATGGACTTCCCAGAGCTTTTGAATAGAGGTAGTCCATCAACATTAAAGGACAACTCCAGAGTGTCAAGATCAGTCACAAGTTGAACCGGATAACGATCCAGGGTCTCAACTAACTTCTCCTTCAAAGGATAATGGAGATACTCCATGCCTGACTTCTCCACGGTTTTCACTTCTCTAGCCGTTCTCATGAGTGTACGGGCAGTAGATGGCAGTTGTGGATGGCCATGTTTTTTAGCAATTTCAGCCCGTCCACAGCATTGTGCTTCACCTGGAACTCACTAGTCCAAGCTGCCAGATCAGCGGCCAATGATGTGCCGGCAAAGATGAAGTCTAGGTCTGAGTCACTACTCATCTGGGTTAAATCCATCCCACTTTCGTAGCTGTCGAGTGACTCCTTAAAATTGTCTTCATGATAGCTCACATCACTCTCCCGATGACAGTTGTCCTCCATTTCACTTCCATCGCTTCCACATAACTCATGACAACTGTCTGACATGAAAGTGTCTAGATGAGGGCTATCTTTGCTCTGTAAAATTAAATTCTTTGCCTGACTTGCACGAAGTCTTTTGAGAGTGCTTGTGGCCGATCTCCAAGTTTTTAAGTAGAGTTTTTTTTTTGCATTCATTCTAGGACAAATGAAATTAGGTTAAACTGAGATTAACCGTTGAAACTTTGAATATGCACCTGACAACCAATGTTATTTAGTTGCATTTTCTTGTAAAAATTAATAGTTTGTGAAATTGTGTTGTGCGAGATCAAAGCATGGCCCAATTGTAAAACATGACCTGAGGTGTTCCTGCTCAATTAAAACCCAATAATTTATTAAAAAAGAAATAACATGTACGGAATACTTATTTTAAATACACACTTACTTGAAATACAACCTGGGCCTTCTGTAAAAGCTGCAATGGAAAAATATAATGGATGTGAGTATCAGGCGCCACAAGAAAACATATTGTATTTTCACAAGATTTATTGTTATATTTTAAAAATAAGGACTTGTGTTGGTAGGGCTGATATTGGGACATACGGTCGTAACTGTGACCGGTCTTAACACTCCAGACTGGTAGGTGGTGGTGTTCAGCTCTGGTTGCGGTCTGCCAAAAAACAATCGAAGAAGTGACAGACGGACGCACACAGTCTCGTTTCAAAATGTTCAGTAACCTACATTTTATTCTGTGTGTATGAGCAAATTAACTTTCTAATCGACAAATAATTTTATCAGTGAAATTGGGAACAATGAGGTGGATTAACCCTAGTTGACGGTAAGGATAATACAATTAGCCAGTACATTACCTTGGTTTCGTAG
Source organism: Dallia pectoralis (assembly GCA_029465975.1). Classification (NCBI taxonomy): domain Eukaryota; kingdom Metazoa; phylum Chordata; class Actinopteri; order Esociformes; family Umbridae; genus Dallia; species Dallia pectoralis. The sequence continues at coordinate 1,467,879 of CM055750.1, read as the reverse complement.
TCCGGGAATGGTCGTTAGCTAAGTTGGTAGCCTGATGTTCTTATGCTAAACAGCTTATGCTAACAGCTTAAACTAGCCAAACAGTGCTCCTTAGGAGCAGCTAATATTAGCTAACTTAGATAAAGCAATACAATACCACATTTACACAACAATACCATATGAACTAACAATATATAACGTACACATTTTATTTATAGATCCGTTTTGTGTTACTATAGCTATAATAATATATATACTTATATAGTTTAGTATTATAGTACTTACAGTCGACGTTGGTAGCTAGAAAAAGCTTTGTTATTAAATGTATTTAACGTATACCAAACTATCTATGTAACTAATAACTAACTAAAGCTAAAATCAGGTAATCTAATACTTATATTACTGCAAAACTAAAGGTGGTCCTATGCTGAGTAAAGATGTGGAATAACTGACAGGAAAATAGCGGGCCTCTCGAGCTAATACATAGTAGCTCGTGCATATAGCTCGTGCAAAAGCTTGATATAACTCGAGCTAGTTAATATTATCATCCACAACTATTTGGGTTGACACTGCATGTAGAAAGTAGTGCTGCTCGATTATTAAGTGTTGTCAGGAAGTGTTAGGGTTTTTAGGATTATATTAATTGGGAAATTGTATTAAAGTGAGGATGTATTGGTGAACATTCATTTAAAATCCCAGATACAGCCAAACTGTAAACAGAAGGGCACCCCCTGGCTCAACTGCACCGAGGCCCTGAACACTGTCCTTCATAGGCTCAGATAATGATGGACAAGCTGGTCCTGTTGGAGGGAGCATTTAACCAAGGGGTGGCAGTGGCTTAGTGGGTTGAGTTGATTGTTTGTCAATCAGAAGGTTGGTCCAGAGTTGTCCATGAGCAAGACAGCTGCTCCTGGCGAGCCTGCTGTCACCTTGCATAATAGATGCGGTCGTCAGTGTGTGAATGAATGGGTGAATGTGAGGCAGTCTCTGTAATGTGCTTTGGATAAAAACGCTATCTAATTGCAGTTCATTTAACAACCCCCTTTTGTTGCAGGACACTGCAGATCAAACTTTTGTTGCAGTGGTTGCAGGGATTAAACTGGTCCATGCTGAGCAGCCAACCAACATGAGGATACAGTAACTCAATTCCATCATTTCCCCAATACTAAAGAGGAGTGTTATGGGGTGAACCATGCCAGGGATGGAGTATTGGATGGAGTATTGGCTCCATCAATAGCCAAGATCAGCTTGACTGACTGTTCATCATAACCATCAGACTCCATAACACTGCCTGTGGGGATGACCTCAGCATTGGTCGGCAGTGAGCCCCCCTCTCTCAATCACCACCACCTGGAAGAGACCCCCCCTCTCTCTTTCTCCCTCCATCACCACCAACCGGAAGAATCCCCCCTCTCTCTCTCTCCCTCCATCACCACCACACGGAAGAGTACCCCCCTTTTCCCCTCCACACTCTGGACTGCTCATAGACTCCTAACCTTATGCATTACATCACATTCTATTCTAATTTGCTATTTATTAATTGTACTGTCGATTTACTTAATTTGTTCTGCTGCTGTTACAGAAAAATTTTCCCTCGGGGATTAATAAAGTGTCATTCTATTCTACACTATGGTCTTAATGCTTCATTACAACTTTGTTAGTCCTCGCATTTTTCTTTTGCTTTTTCCACCACATCACAAAGAGTAAGCTGTTCAGCCTGCCTGTCTTTATGTCCAACTGCCTGCCTGTTTATCAGGCAACATAATCTATAATTTCAAAGCCACAATTCAGTTAAAGTAATATATATATAACCTCTAATAAAGGTAAGAAGACGTACAATTTGTGCATAGTGTATTTATTGTCATTATTTACATTGCTTTAAATGGTATACATTTTAAATGTCATACATCTTTCCACACTCACAATGTGTATGCCAAACAGTTATCAGTGTTGGAAGTTTTGGGTCAGAGTAAAAACAAGACTAGGGAGGTTACTAGTTAGCATTCAGATAGCACTCAACTTTATCCTTTACCTTTATGACAATGACACTATTCTTATCCGGTCACTTGTTGAACACTGCTTTAATGATGGACAACATTTTTCCCATCATTTCCAACTTCTCAATTCTAGCAAGAGTAAATGCACACTCTTTTACTGGAAGCTCCACATCACCGCCCACCTTCCTGATATGGTCACAGTAGACCGATCTGAATTGGAGTATGTTGACTATGGCCAGATTGCTAATTTATTTCAGAACCACATTAATCAGCTCCAATTTAAATCATATTTCTGTTCTGCAATAAATAATTTGTCATTCATGTTTGTGTATTTAAAAGAAAACATGTGTATAGTGTGTATATATGTGGCCCAAACATGCAGTAAGTGTGAACAGGGTTTGCTGTGGATCTTTCACCAACTATATAATACTAAACACATTTGTTTTTGGCTATACAAATAGATGAAATTATTTGGTGATGTAAGTAACATAGCTGGTCTATAGATTACGTTGCCACAATGTCGTAGGAAGGTTAGGAAATGACCAGATGCCATGGTCATTATATTACCTTCAGATTACGTTGCCACAACCTCTTGAGAAGGTTACGTCACGACATGACCAATCCATGACGTCACGGTTGGTCGTGGTTACGTAACGTGTTTGCTGGGATTCCATTACCGTTACGTAACCCAGCGTACTCAGGAATAAAGCTGGAAATGACAAGTTGCTGCATGTAGTTAGCGCAGCTATAGCGCTAGTTGGGTCCTGTCACACAAAGGAAAACAGACAGTGGTTTCAAACTAGATGAAGTGCACTCTAACCAGAGTGAGACAGCCTGAACACATCCCAAATGATGCTCTATTCCCTTAATAGTGCTGTGTTTTCACCAGGGCCAATATGACTTGAGTCCATTCAGAATGAGAGATGTGCTACTATTTGTTTTTTTTTTAAGTTCCATTATTTGCGGGTTTTGCTAGCTCTGGGGCTTCTGTTTTAAAGACGTGATAAAGTGTGTTTTCTTCTTTATGGGTTTTATCGGGATGTAGGTTGTGGTGTGACAAATATAATGTAGTCTAGAAAACACAACCTGCAGCTAGTTCCTATAAGCGAAGATTCAGAGATTGACTGATGTCATACAAAATGCACATCACAAGGTTGTTTTGGATTGCTAAATAAACACTATCTGAATGTAAAAGACTATGTAAACACATGAATATATTTTCTAAGCATTCAGTTAATATGTCCTGTAATGGGTGTGTTTGTATTTGAAGATTATATGATTATAAGATACCCCCTTATTTCTATATTTTTCACTCTTAAATATTGTCAAAAAAATACAATCTTCTTTCATCTGATGAGTCTAGAATACACAATTTGCTGCTATAGTTCCAGAGTGAAAGTTTTTCAAAGCATTCAGAGATTTGACTGATGTCTACCAGTTAACCAGATAAAATACATACCACGGGGTTGTTTTTGATCACAGAACAACATAATTTGAATGTAAGATTTCAAAGTGAAAAATACCAATATATTTTCTAAGCATTCAGTTATTATGTCCTGTAACAGACGTGAAACCTATATATAGCCTATGTATTCTTGTTGTTTGTTCTTGTTTGCTCAAAACTGGGGATTGAAAATCGCTTGGCCTTGGTGAAGGCATATTTCAAGATATCCACTTATTTCGGCACTCTTCAAACTTACGCTTCATCTCAACAGATTTTATCTTGCAAAATGTTTGAGAGAGAGGCCGACATCTTTTAAAAACATAGTACGTGCATGAACATGAATAAATTATATCGTTCCACGTCTTCGAGGTTATTTTTTTAGCAGCTGGTTCTTTTTGCTTGGATCGAGAAGATTATGAAGTCAGCAGAGACAAGTGCTCGTCTAATTGATGAATACAGATCACATATTTATTTATTATTATTATTTATTCACTGTTCAAGCATCACACATAGCTCTATATGCACGGTTAAACGGAGCGACTTCAAACTTTTTCATGTGTTAATAGAAGAGGATATACTTTTGCTCATTATTGACTACTGTTTCTTGGAGTCACAACTAATATTGGCATTATATTGTCTGTCTGTCTAAAGTACAAAGTTAATTAAAAACGAGTCATCGACTTTGATACTTCGATCGGTTGACCCACGAGCCAATCGCTGGTTACTTCGTTTTGTACTATACGCCCTCACAGAGACTGGCACGCGCCCGCAGGTTTATTTCATTTATTTCAGCTGTCTAGTCCTTTGCCAGGATGAGATCTTGGCTGGGTATTGTGATACTTCCTTCTGACCTAGAGCCCTGAATTTCCTGGTGAGTTGTACACATTCCAGATGATTAAGAATGGTTGTTGCGTTCCGTTTCAAACAGACTGGATAGTATATCGTCATGTTTATACACACACACACAGACACACATACACACACAAACACAACCAGACACACATAGACACACACAAACACACACAGACACACACACACACAGACACACACACACACACACACACCCAGACTGAATAAGTTAACCTCCACACCCATTAATAACCTTTATTCGTCTGATCCATGTTCTTGACCTTTGACCCACCTTTCTATGGGGATGTCACATCTGTACTGGTTTACACTGGGACATTATTGACCTCAGACCCTACACAATATCATGCCATTTAACCAGATGACTGATTCTATCCTGGTACGCCGTACGGTGTTCCTAATTATTGGGATAATGAAGCCTGTTTTGGCTCTAGTTTGATGAATTGCTGCTCAGCTTGTTGTTTGTCTACATACTGGTGTCACTAGTTTTGGCCCTCTACAGTTGCTATGGCAGCAGGTTTGAGGTCGTCATCTCGCTGTATTGTGAAACAACGTCCATTGAGTCTGAGACGTTGGTTTGTTCTTTAGCTGACAGATATTTCTGTGGTGGTACGTGATGTGAAACGTCTGCGTCTTTCATCTTTGGGCCTGTCAGTTATCTTGGACGGTAAGGCTTGTCAGATGACAAGTAAATCAATTCCAGAGGAAGCCAAACACGGTAAAGACAGAACACCCCCTTCAACATATTTGCAGGTGATTTGGCGTTGGGTCGGTCCTGAACATTTCCTTCTTCCTCACACGTTTGTTCCATCACTCTGGTACCTGTCATTTCTTCTTTTATCTGACCACAATACCTTTTTCTGGTCTAGTCCACAGGCTCTCCTAGATACTTTAATTTCAAACTGTAACCTGTACTCTTGTTTTGGAGTGTTTCAGTACAGCTTCTGTAGTGGTTCAAATGCTGTGTATGGTAGTGGCTGACCAGATAGCCCTTCAAGACTTTTATTTCTAAGGTCTTTCTAGTCGTACCAGGATGTTTGTGGTTGCCAGTTCAAAAACAAAATCGTAATGTATACTTTGACCGCATAGTAATTGTTTGATTTTCAATCCAAACTTTTGGAGTGCAGAACAAAAAGATAAGTGCAGGGAACTGTAATTGTTACGCCGCTTTGTGGGCTGTTTTGTCTCCTACAAATGAACCAGTTGGCCGGTATCCCAGCAGACTCTGGCATGTTCCGAAGGCCTGTACCGCCCTGGTGTTCAGAACATCACCCCCCTCAGGGAGCCTGACTGGTTCCCGTCTCAGATATACATTGGCCACGATGTGCTCCTCATCATAACCCTAAATAATTAATTTGAGCTTTTAATTAAGCAGGCAACATTCAAGGCAGGGAAGTAACAAGGCTAATTCTTCTTGAGCTACTTTAAAGTGAGCGTCCCCAATGCTAGCCTAAACCCTGCCCATTGTACTACCATTGTACTACGACCACTACCAGAACAAGCCGCTGCTTTAAGCTTTGGAATAAATATCGTGCAGTATATATTAAAATATCGTATTACTTTCAGCGTGTACGTTCCACTGTGGATATGATCGGGGGGTTTGTCTGTGTAGCTGTAGTGAAATGGAAAGAGGTTGGACGTAAACAGAACTTGGTTCTGTGGGGTTTTATCAACACTGGCGCTTCCCCGCGATGCCCTGGGCCTTTCTTCCCGGTAAACTCAACCGCCTTGCAAGGAGCTTAGATTGGACACTTTGATCTGTAATCTCTCTTTTTCTTTCTCTGTCACACACAAACACACAGAGGAACTGTGTCTCGCTGAAGGCAAGACAGACCTACCAGCAGTGTGATTTGGTAAAACTCTTCACTCAGCCTCGTCTCCATTCACACAGGAGGAAGTAGATGAGGCAGAAACAGGCTGTGCTGAATTCCCACAGCTCTGGAACAAACAGAACTCCAACCAGTGCTGTAGCTATTTATAAAGCCTGATACACGGGCGATTTCTGTTTTTCATATAACCAAGCAAAAAGCCAAGCCTCTCAGAACAGGCCTTACGTTACATAACGGCTGAAGTGTGAATATTGATGTGCTCGTAATAAATCTGTTTTAAAGGAAGGCAGTCATTTGGCTTCATTCCCACTGCACGGTCAGTATGATCATTTTGGATTTCAGCCAGGTCCGATGTGCTTCCCCAATTCCACCCTATTTTCTTTATAGTGTACACTATTTCTAATAAGAGCTTGTATAGTTTGGCACTGTTTAGGAAGTAGAAGGCCATTTGAAAGACAAACGTGGAATGGGTTCTAAGAGCTGTTGGTTTGCCTTGACAGGGCAACTATGGGTTTGTTGGAATCTACTGTCGTTTATTTGCTATTTCGTGGAGGGGAGAAAACTGGCCATGCTGGTGGTAACCGTGTATTAGCCGAGCTAACAATAGAAAGACAAGCCACCTCTAGGACAATCAATTTAAAGGGCTTTCTACCACACCCCCAGGAAAATATTATTCCGGTCAGAGTGCTGTATAATTGCAGTGTACTGCCGTCATCTTTGCAATTACTGCGTCCAAACGACCACCGTCGACTGCAGTTCCTGCATTTTTAAACGGCAGCTTAAAAAATGAAAAATTTCTTTGTAACGGCACAGACAAAATGTTTTCTGAAGTTCCACCGAGAACCCGTACACACTCCTGCACAGCTCTCCGTAGGAGAAGACTGGAGAGAGAGACAGAGAGACAGACAGAGAAAGGGAGAGAGAGACAGACAGACAGAGAAAGGGAGAGAGAGAGACAGACAGAGACAGAATCAAGGAACACTTGAAACCTAGCTCAACCACTTCTCTAAATCATGCTCTGCTCTAAATACTTCAAGCCCTCTATTCATAAGTGTCTTCAACCCTGCACTCGACCACTCAGAGCGAATATGTCCAAGCGTTCCAAGGTTAGGTCGGCGTAAAATGCATGCTGTTGCACTTTACACTCCCCCCTGCTTGTTGGAGGTCTGAGAGCTCTTTTAGTCCGTCATTGGGTTAGCTATTCCCTGGCCTGAACAAATCCAATCTCCCCTGGGTCTAAATGTGTCCCAGCAGGCCTTTATTATGGATCTGTCAGTCCCATGGCTCCTCTGTATCCAAGCCAGCTCCTGCATGTCATCTCCCTCCCATCATTCTTTTTTACATTTTTAATTCTGTTTCACCCGTCACCTGTGATCCATTTCTCTCTCTCTGTTAATTTCTCTGTCACTCTATTTCCTCTGTCTCAATCTCTCTGTCTGTCTCCGCCTCTCTGTCTGTCTCCGCCTCTCTGTCTGTCTCCGCCTCTCTGTCTCCGCCTCTCTGTCTCTCTGTCTCCGCCTCTCTGTCTGTCTCCGCCTCTCTGTCTCCGCTTCTCTGTCTGTCTCTGCCTCTCTGTCTCCTCCCTCTCTCTCTGTCTCCGCCTCTCTGGCTGTCTCCGCCTCTCTGTCTCCGCCTCTCTGCCTGTCTCCGCCTCTCAGGACCAATATTCCTTTCGATCTCCCTGTTGTCTCCTGTCATCCTCTCTGCTCCATGTCTAACCCTGGACAATACTGTGTATCTCCCTTCACACTCGGTCCGAGTACCAACTCCGGTTTCTACAGAGTAAGTCAGGTCAACAGACAGAGAGTCCTGCATTACATCAGGACCTTGTCTGTCTGTCTGTCTGTCAGACTTCAGTGGAGTGCTGGACGGATCGATAGACAAGTGCTGGTGAAATATGTGTTTTCTCAAACCACAGGAGCATCAGCTGTCTGAAAACCAAATGCTTGGATGGTTCCAACATGCACGTTTTTTCAGGGCGCAGACTAACTTCAGTGTCTAAGAAGATCAACAGACAATTCACATCCTCGTATTACGGACACAGGACCTCGGCAGTAGTTTTTATTTCACATCATAGTTTAGGCCGCTGGGTAAGTGGGTGTTTGCTGTAAGTGCACACAAATAATTTGGTCATACGAAACATTGTTAGATGAGTCGTGCAGTTAACTAATTAGGGGCAATAGTCTCTCAGCTCCTAGTCACACGGCATGCTACGTCTAGTGCCCTACTGCCTCGCCTAGTACCCTACTGCCCCGTCTAGTACCCTACTGCCCCGTCTAGTACCCTACTGCCACGTCTAGTGCCCTACTGCCCCGTCTAGTACCCTACTGCCCCGTCTAGTGCCCTACTGCCCCGTCTAGTACCCTACTGCCACGTCTAATGCCCTAATGCCATGTCTAGTGCCCTACTGCCCCGTCTAGTGCCCTACTGCCTCGTCTAGTACCCTACTGCCACGTCTAATGCCCTAATGCCACGTCTAGTGCCCTACTGCCCCGTCTAGTGCCCTACTGCCCTGTCTAGTACCCTACTGCCACGTCTACTGCCCTAATGCCACATCTAGTGCCCTACTGCCACGTTTAGTACCCTACTGCCTCGTCTAGTACCCTACTGCCACGTCTAATGCCCTAATGCCACGTCTAGTGCCCTACTTCCCTGTCTAGTACCCTACTGCCACGTCTAGTGCCCTAATGCCACGTCTAGTGCCCTAATGCCACATCTAGTGCCCTACTGCCGCGTCTAGTACCCTACTGCCGCGTCTAGTACCCTACTGCCGCTTCTAGTACCCTACTTCCGGGTCTAGTGCCCTACTGCCGCGTCAAGTGCCCTACTGCCTCGTCTAGTGCCCTACTGCCTCGTCTAGTACACTACTGCCCCGTCTAGTGCCCAAATGCCCCGTCTAGTGCCCTAATGCCGCGTCTAGTACCCTACTGCCGCGTCTAGTACCCTACTGCCACGTCTAGTACCCTACTTCCCCCGTCTAGTGCCCTACTGCCCCGTCTAGTGCCCTAATGCATGCTTTGTTAGCTCCTGTTCATCTCTACTTCATTATCTTTGTTTGTTTGGAACGTACACTACAGTTTGTTTGCGTCTTCAATAGATGCCATTCAACCTGTCTGAGCTCCTCAAAGTCCCCTCCCCCCATAGTGCACACTCCGTTCAACCAAGTCCTGTTTAAATGTAGTGCATCACGTAGAGAAGAACTGGTCTCTTGGGACGCGGCTCGAGCCATCTGGTGGGAAATGAAAGTACTTGGCTTGTTCCATTAAAAAGTCGTCAGACGGATGACAGGTTATGTTGTTATAGAGGGATCTGTCTCACAGGGATCTGTCTCACAGGGATCTGTTATAGAGGGATTTGTTATAGAGGAATCTGTCTCAGAGGGATCTGTCACAGAGGGATCTGTCACAGAGGGATCTGTCTCAGAGGGATCTGTCTCAGAGGGATCTGTCACAGAGGGATCTGTTATAGAGGGATCTGTCTCAGAGGGATCTGTCTCAGAGGGATCTGTTATAGAGGGATTTGTTATAGAGGGATCTGTCTCAGAGGGATCTGTCTCAGAGGGATCTGTCTCAGAGGGATCTGTTATAGAGGGATTTGTTATAGAGGGATCTGTCTCAGAGGGATCTGTCTCAGAGGGATCTGTCTCAGAGGGATCTGTCTCAGAGGGATCTGTTATAGAGGGATTTGTTATAGAGGGATCTGTCTCAGAGGGATCTGTCTCAGAGGGATCTGTCTCAGAGGAATCTGTTATAGAGGGATTTGTTATAGAGGGATTTGTTATAGAGGGATCTGTCTCAGAGGGATCTGTCACAGAGGGATCTGTCTCAGAGGGATCTGTCACAGAGGGATCTGTTATAGAGGGATCTGTCACAGAGGGATCTGTTATAGAGGGATTTGTTATAGAGGGATCTGTCTCAGAGGGATCTGTCTCAGAGGAATCTGTCTCAGAGGAATCTGTCTCAGAGGAATCTGTCTCAGAGGGATCTGTCTCAGAGGGATCTGTCTCAGAGGGATCTGTCTCAGAGGGATCTGTCTCACAGGGATCTGTTATAGAGGGATTTGTTATAGAGGGATCTGTCTCAGAGGGATCTGTCTCAGAGGAATCTGTCTCAGAGGGATCTGTCTCAGAGGAATCTGTTATAGAGGGATTTGTTATAGAGGGATCTGTCTCAGAGGGATCTGTCTCAGAGGGATCTGTCTCAGAGGGATCTGTCTCAGAGGGATCTGTCTTAGAGGAATCTGTCTCAGAGGGATCTGTTATAGAGGGATTTGTTATAGAGGGATCTGTCTCAGAGGGATCTGTCTCAGAGGGATCTGTCTCAGAGGGATCTGTCTCAGAGGAATCTGTCTCAGAGGGATCTGTCACAGAGGGATCTGTTATAGAGGGATTTGTTATAGAGGGATCTGTCTCAGAGGGATCTGTCTCAGAGGGATCTGTCTCAGAGGGATCTGTCTCAGAGGGATCTGTCTCAGAGGGATCTGTCTCAGAGGGATCTGTCTTAGAGGGATCTGTCTCAGAGGGATCTGTCTCAGAGGGATCTGTCTCAGAGGGATCTGTCTTAGAGGGATCTGTCTTAGAGGGATCTGTCACAGAGGGATCTGTTATAGAGGGATCTGTCTCAGAGGAATCTGTCTCAGAGGAATCTGTCTCACAGGGATCTGTCTCAGAGGGATCTGTCTCAGAGGGATCTGTCTTAGAGTCTGCATGTTTCAACGGCATGCGGTGCCTTGAGTGAATCTCGTGTTAATGCCCCAACCGAACACTGTTGGATCGCTGTTCCCGGTTCACGGCTTTGCCACTATAATTGGGTTGTGACTTCGGGTACCATAACAGAGTATGAATGTTAATACAGCTCGAATGGTTTGAACTCGGCGTTATTGGTGTGGTCGTTGTCGCTATAACAGAGTTGGATAACTCAGAGTCTGTCAGTCATCTCTCGGAGTTCCTTGGAGCTTCTCTGTTCACTTCGTGCGCAATCCACCTCTTCAAACAACGGCAGCTCTATCGATAAGACTCCAGTTTTGCAGTGGCTGTTGGCGGAGTGTCCTTGAACATAGCTCTGTTCTCCCACGGTGCTCTCCAACAGCACTTTACTCTACGTAGCAGACCTACGTCACTGCGTAGGAGGACATTGAGCGAATATGACCATGTACCTGTCCAAAAACACCCATCTGGCCATACGAGAGAGCGAGAGATGTGCAACAACCATATCCAAGTTTTTGTTACGTTTCCAGGGTAGCTAAGGGTGGATGCTTGAGAGGGACGAAGGCCTGAGGAGGATGGATCAAGATCTGCTAAAAAAGGACTGACGTGTGTGAATGGATGAGCGAAAGTGAGAAAAGCAGCTGGGAAAGGAGATTTGAGGTGACAGTCAATTTACTTCCATTTACCCTGGCAACATAAATGCTGTCCCCTCTCACACACACACACACACACACACACACACACACTCCATCAATGCTTTCTGGCTTGACATTGCTTCTTATGCAATCCTTGCAAGTTTATTAGTTTGCAAATCAATCTCGTCTGAGTCCACAATGTGTTCATTGAGTACAGAGAAGCCGGGGTTCTGCAGAATTAAATCCACTGTGGTACCAGGGGAACACCAATAAACTACCAGAATAATTTCTTTGCCGTTTGCAAATAAATGTGCACATTTTGTGTAAGATACATTTTATTGGGACTCATACATACTACAGTTAGTACTGTAACGATAGCTGAATGCTAGAATACCATTTTATGTTAAAGGGTAAAATCAACATTATATATAAGAATACACAGTTAATTGGGGCACTAATACATAAATGAGCTAGCAGTGATTTGAACATTTAGCACCCCCTCAGAATTAATATTTGTTTGAGGATCCATCCTAAAGGAACCGTTGCCGGTCAACCGCTCATATTTGCAACTTAAGCTGGCGGAAGTTTCTGGTAAGAATCTTTAAAAGATCAACATGACGGGTTTCTGAAGGAATTGTGGAGTGAAGGAATGTCTTAGTTGTGACGTGGCTTTAATATATAGCATACACACTGTATATATATTATTCATTTCTTACGCAAGCAAATTCCTGTCAACCAGCATCTGAGAGCCATTCTGTCTTCTGGGCCTCCCTCCTCCAAGTTCTCCCTCCTCCAAGTTCTCCCTCCTCCAAGTTCCCCCTCCTCCACGTTCCCCCTCCTCCAAGTTCTCCCTCCTCCACGTTCTCCCTCCTCCAAGTTCCCCCTCCTCCAAGTTCTCCCTCCTCCAAGTTCTCCCTCCTCCAAGTTCTCCCTCCTCCAAGTTCCCCCTCCTCCACGTTCCCCCTCCTCCAAGTTCCCCCTCCTCCACGTTCTCCCTCCTCCAAGTTCTCCCTCCTCCAAGTTCTCCCTCCTCCAAGTTCCCCCTCCTCCACGTTCTCCCTCCTCCAAGTTCCCCCTCCTCCACGTTCCCCCTCCTCCAAGTTCCCCCTCCTCCACGTTCTCCCTCCTCCATGTTCTCCCTCCTCCAAGTTCTCCCTCCTCCATGTTCCCCCTCCTCCACGTTCTCCCTCCTCCAAGTTCTCCCTCCTCCAAGTTCCCCCTCCTCCAAGTTCCCCCTCCTCCACGTTCTCCCTCCTCCAAGTTCTCCCTCCTCCAAGTTCTCCCTCCTCCAAGTTCCCCCTCCTCCACGTTCTCCCTCCTCCAAGTTCTCCCTCCTCCAAGTTCTCCCTCCTCCTGCCCCCAGCTTATAAGTAAAACGCTTTATTCTCGTCATCCAACTACACCTACCCAGCTAGTACCATACACCCATACAACTACACCTACCCAGCTAGTACCATACACCCATCCACCTACACCTACCCAGCTAGTACCATCCACCCATCCAACTACACCTACCCAGCTAGTTCCATACACCCATCCAACTACACCTACCCAGCTAGTTCCATACACCCATCCAACTACACCTACCCAGCTAGTACCACCCACCCATCCAACTACACCTACCCAGCTAGTACCATACACCCATCCACCTACACCTACCCAGCTAGTTCCATACACCCATACAACTACACCTACCCAGCTAGTACCATACACCCATCCAACTACACCTACCCAGCTAGTACCATACACCCATCCACCTACACCTACCCAGTTAGTACCATCCACCCATCCAACTACACCTACCCAGCTAGTACCACCCACCCATCCAACTACACCTACCCAGCTAGTACCATACACCCATACAACTACACCTACCCAGCTAGTTCCATCCACCCATCCACCTACACCTACCCAGTTAGTACCACCCATCCAACTACACCTACCCAGTTAGTAGCACCCATCCATCCAACTACATCCAGCGACGCCCACTCCAACTTTGACAACATCCGTGAAATAAAACCCTAGCAGAGACATTTATAGCCTAAAAGCATTTGAGTGTCACTTTCCGCAGCGCTCATTATCAAACAGACCTTTGGCAAACGTTCCCTCCTGTATGAATTCGCTGCCTGGAGCACATCTGTCAAACAGCCTGAAATAGAAAGGACCACAGTGTTTCTTTCTGACTGAATGTATACTTCAAAGTGATGTAATGGTGCTGTTGGAAAAAGTGAATGACTCAGAGTGTTATTTCAGCGCGCAGCATCCATGCTATCCAGTTTTAAGTTATGTAATTCTGCGCTAGCGCTGCTTCTGTAATCGTTATGCGTGTGTCCGATGTGCTCAACTCGGTTCTTTTGCAGAGCAGAACCATTTCTGGATTGTTCTCAGATTTATCTGGTTGCAGGTGCAATAACGCATCGATTTAATGTCAAAACCAAATTAATGACAATCGTAATGGCCTAGGGGAGAGACGGTTTTATGTTGAGCACTTGGTTTAACGCCGTCTTTTTTACTCGGGACTGTCAAACGCAGTGGAGCATACAAAATATTTAATTGGAGGTTGAAGGTCTCCGGATCTGGAAGGGCAGATGGTTTTATGAACAGAACCAAGGAAAAAATTGGCTGTCTGACCGTCTGTATTTTCCCCAAGCATTCATAATAAAGGCTGACTAAACGCATGCTGGTCCTAAATTGAACCTGACCCCTGAAAGGGAACCACCGCCCCCTATAGGATCTGGTCAAAAGTAGTGTACTACGTATGGAATAATGAGCCAGTGGGGAATCATATCTGTCTGATTGGGCCTGAATAATTAATAATGATTAGGCTGAGTCCCAATTATATTCAATACACACTACTGCATATTCAATACACACTACTGCATATTCAATACACACTACTGCATATTCAATACACACTACTGCATATTCAATACACACTACTGCATATTCAATACACACTAATGCATATTCAATACACACTACTGCATATTCAATACACACTACTGCATATTCAATACACACTACTGCATATTCAATACACACTACTGCATATTCAATACACACTACTGCATATTCAATACACACTACTGCATATTCAATACACACTAATGCATATTCAATACACACTACTGCATATTCAATACACACTACTGCATATTCAATACACACTACTGCATATTCAATACACACTACTGCATTTAAATGTGTCATCAGAGTTTAGAAGGCCCAACATATTGACAGAATGCAATTCAGACTCATTACAGTGAATTAGGAGTTGCTGACCTTTTACCATCCTTAAAGCTTCCTGTTAGTTTTGAATCTACTGGACATTGCCTTCTCCCAGTTTGGCTGTATAGCTTTGAATCAGACTTCTAGTCATTGCCTTCTCCCAGTTTGGCTGTATCGTGTGAGTGCAGTACAGAACACAGCCATAGAAACACAACCTCTTTCTAGTGAACCCGAGGATTACCTCATATGTCTGTAAATATCCGAAAAGATAATCTACAGTTCTGTCATAATACAATCCTGTCGTCTTGTCATCAGTCACCAACTTATGCAGATAAGTGAACAAGGTACTTCTCATCACAAATGCCACCACATCACAAATGCCACCGCATCACAAATGCCACCACATCTCGCAGGACACGGCGTTGGCAGCTGTTTGAGAATTGGGACGTAGCTCTACATCGCTTTCCCTTTCCTACCTGTTATAACTGTGTTTCTGGGTCTGCAGTCTTCCGGGGGAAAAGTGCTCAGCTTGACAACATGACGTCACGTTCTGGAACTGTTTGCCGGGATTGAGACTGCTGCAGGAGTTCCCTTTCGCTCGGGGTGTAGCTGCTCAGGGTGTAGCTGCTCAGGGTGTAGCTTCTCAGGGTGTAGCTGCTCAGGGTGTAGCTGCTCAGGGTGTAGCTTCTCAGGGTGTAGCTGCTCAGGGTGTAACTGCTCAGGGTGTAGCTGCTTAGGGTGTAGCTGCTCAGGGTGTAACTGCTCAGGGTGTAGCTGCTCAGGGTGTAGCTGCTCAGGGTGTAGCTGCTCAGGGTGTAGCTGCTCAGGGTGTAACTGCTCAGGGTGTAGCTGCTCAGGGTGTAGCTGCTCAGGGTGTAGCTGCTCAGGGTGTAGCTGCTCAGGGTGTAGGGTGTAGCTGCTCAGGGTGTAGCTGCTCAGGGTGTAACTGCTCAGGGTGTAGCTGCTCAGGGTGTAGCTGCTCAGGGTGTAGGGTGTAGCTGCTCAGGGTGTAGCTGCTCAGGGTTGACGGAGTGGAAAACAGTTGAGAATAAATAGGACTGTGAGCTGTTATTCTGAGGGAGCCACAGGGGATTCATATAGGGTCATCTAGGGTCATCTAGGGTCTTGTGAGGTCACCCACACCACTGAGGGTCATTCTCTCTCGGCCGCGAGCTTCGCCGCGTTTACGGAACTGTGGGGTGCTCTGGTTCGTTGGCTCCACTCCAATGGCATCTATGTAGAACGGCGCCCCAGTTGACAAACAGTCCAGTTTAAAATCCTCAGGTCGAGGTGAAACACGTCACATGGGGGGTGAGGAGGGCAGATGGGTAAGTCTCTGGGAGTGGGGGGTCTGTAGTGGGGTGGGGGGTGTGCAGTGTGTACAGATGGAGCATCAGTGAGTCCTCATTATACCGGGATGAAAAGCACTATTGGACCGACCTAACCACCGGTAGCCTTTGGGTGGGGGTCATCTGGTTTGTCTGAGTGATCCAGGGCCCCCCCAGATCAGGGTGATGGGTGGCCGGTGCTCTGCCGTGGCGCCACATCAGGGTGATGGGTGGCCGGTGCTCTGCCGTGGCGCCACATCAGGGTGATGGGTGGCCGGTGCTCTGCCGTGGCGCCACATCAGGTACATCAGCTCTGAGCCCGACGCCAGGGATTCATCAACAGCCCCGTGGACGGAGTCATAAATGTCACATCGCCAATTGTGTGTGGGGGGGGGTACATTGAGGAGTATTTGTCTGGACGACAAGCTGTTTGTGTGTCAATGTTTGTCTGTGACCCCCTAGCCACGCCACGGGACATCCTGTATCAATTCACACTGTGAATAATCAGAGACAGAAAGACTGAGTTCAACATGTTTTACTGAGTCTAGTGGCCCACGAGACAATTAACACCAAAACAAACAAAAGCACGGTCGAACAAAGAAGCTAGGAGAAACAACAGCAAATATCTCATCTCAGCTTGATGTTTACAACCAGTTTAGAGAGAACGAGAAAGAAAGAGGGAGAGAGAGAAAGATAAATGGAAAGACAGACAGAGAGAGGGACAAATAGAGACAACAAGGAGATGTCCTCCTGTCAATATGAATCCAAACAGTGTTTGAGCCTCTGATGAAGTGCTTGTCTCAGGGCTTGTGGTCGATAAACAGGGCATCTCAAAAACGTTGTCTATATGTATGACTAGAGGACCTACTGGGTCTACTGGACCTACTGGGTCTACTGGACCTACTGGGTCTACTGGACCTACTGGACATACTGGGTCTACAGGACCTACTGGATCTACAGGACCTACTGGATCTACTGGACCTACTGGATATACTGGACCTACTGGGTCTACTGGGTCTACTGGGTCTACAGGACCTACTGGATCTACTGGACCTACTGGGTCTACTGGACCTATCAGAGCACTGAGTTGATCCACAGTATTGTGGCCACATGACTCATTCAGCCTATCAGAGCACTGAGTTGATCCACAGTATCGTGGCCACATGACTCATTCAGCCTATCAGAGCACTGAGTTGATCCACAGTATCGTGGCCACAATTCAGCCTATCAGAGCACTGAGTTGATCCACAGTATTGTGGCCACATGACTCATTCAGCCTATCAGAGCACTGAGTTGATCTACAGTATTGTGGCCACAGGAACAGAAGATCTCCAGTACTAAATTCACGGTCAGTAAGAGAAACACTGTGGTATTGTTGTGCACCAGAGGTAGCAGCGTTGCCATGGTGCCTCTATTGTTGTGGTTGTGTTCGATTGATCTCATCACTGTACCTACACGGTCAGACGGTTCAATCAGCTCTATTTATCTAGAAAAGACAATGTACCCATAGAACCAATCCACCATTTCTCTGTCTCTCTCTCTGTCTATCTATCTTTTTATCTGTCTGTCTGTCTGTCTGCCTGTCTATCTCTCTGTCTGTCTGTCTGTCTGCCTGTCTATCTCTCTGTTTGTCTGTCTGTCTGCCTGTCTATCTGTCTGTTTGTCTGTCTGCCTGTCTGCCTGTCTATCTGTCTGTCTGTCTGTCTGACTATCTGTCTGTCTGTCTGCCTGTCTATCTGTCTCTGTCTGTCTGCCTGTCTATCTGTCTGCCTGTCTATCTGTCTGCCTGTCTGTCTGCCTGTCTGTCTGTCTGTCTGTCTGTCTGTCTGTCTGTCTGTCTGTCTGCCTGTCTGCCTGTCTGCCTGTCTGCCTGTCTGTCTGCCTGTCTGTCTGTCTGCCTGTCTGCCTGTCTGCCTGTCTGTCTGCCTGTCTGCCTGTCTGCCTGTCTGCCTGTCTTTCTGTATGTCTGTCTGTCTGTCTGTCTGTCTGCGTGTCTCTCTCGGTCTGTAGGTCAACCAATCTCCCCCACTGCGGTATAAATCGCTGTTCCTAAGATAGGGACAGCTTGGCGCCTCCAGGGAGATCCTAGTCACCACATGATCCCATGGTCCCTCAGATAGTGTGTGTGTTTGTTTGACCCCATGTGTGTGTGTTTGTTTGACCCCATGTGTGTGTGTTTGTTTGACCCCATGTGTGTGTCTATGTCACTGTGTCTCTGTGTGTCGCCGTCGTAGCACCATCGCTAAGGATGAGTCGGCCACTGAGAAATAACTCTAATTCTGGAGCTGAGTGATGTGGCCACATTTAGACGCTCCCTCAGTTCACTGCAGGTTAGTTGTTTTCAGACGCTCCCTCAGTTCACTGCAGGTTAGCTGTTTTAAGACGCTCCCTTTGTTCACTGCAGGTTAGCTGTTTTCAGACGCTCCCTCAGTTCACTGCAGGTTAGCTGTTTTCAGACGCTCCCTCAGTTCACTGCAGGTTAGCTGTTTTCAGACGCTCCCTCAGTTCACTGCAGGTTAGCTGTTTTAAGACGCTCCCTTTGTTCACTGCAGGTTAGCTGTTTTCAGACGCTCCCTCCGCTCACTGCAGGGTAAGCTGTTTTAAGACGCTCCCTTTGTTCACTGCAGGTTAGCTGTTTTAAGACGCTCCCTTTGTTCACTGCAGGTTAGCTGTTTTAAGACGCTCCCTCTGTTCACTGCAGGTTAGCTGTTTTCAGACGCTCCCTCCGCTCACTGCAGGGTAAGCTGTTTTTAGACGCTCCCTCTGTTCACTGCAGGTTAGCTGTTTTTAGACGCTCCCTCTGTTCACTGCAGGTTAGCTGTTTTCAGACGCTCCCTCAGTTCACTGCAGGTTAGCTGTTTTCAGACAGAAGTCAATAACTGACGGATGACAGCGCCCCACGCAGTGATTCATCCTGACGGGACAATAACGCAGCGTCCATATTAACAGCCGGCAGAGGATGACATCCGTAGCATGACAATACGATGGAACCTCTACTTACGTATTTAACTAGACTTACAAGGACAGGCAATAAAGCATAGTGGAATATGTGTGGTAGGCGCAGTGAATTGAGATTGGACCACGTCATAACCAGTGACGATTTCATCTGCTAATATTATAGTGGAGCACATCTGACAAAAAGCATCCTACAAAATACAACAACTTATACACGATTTTGCGTCATGTCATATATCTAATTTCCAACAGGAGGTGCATTGACACAACATTTGACACAATAACATGACCAACCAACCCAATACGCCTTGCCAGTGTGGCTGAAACATTACCTTAAAGATAGGCTATGATAGGCTATAAAACAGAATCACCAATGATGTTGATTTCATGAACAGATAGATGGCACTGCAGTATTTCACCGGCCCAAACATCCCAACTCTCCCGGAACGTCCGGGACCTTCCCACATTTTAATAGTGGCTCCCTGTCGAACGCCAATTACATATAATATCCCGGAAATCTTTTTTTTTAAGCACGAGAGAGTTCACTGGTCATTTGGAAAAACAGAGAGAGCAAGTGACACCAGCACACATCCTGATTGGTCTCTCTTTGCGCTAACTGACCTCAATCCACTAACAGTTTAGGGTTACGGCTAGTTGTTCTCCAGAAGGTTTCAGACGGTGTTGCAGGTGTGGTTAGCTCGGATTTCTTCTTCCCCATGAAATTATTGCCTTGGTGTTTAGTCACGAGGAAATCAGCTAGTTCCCTCATCTGCTGTATGTTCTCCCTGAACATGGCGATTGCCTGGCTAATGTGTTAGCATCCATCTCACTGTGGAACATTATACAGTATTCCTGCCTCTGGCATATCTCTATAAAAGAATACCAAACGCTGTAGAAACGCTGCGTTCTTCCACAGCCACTATGCCTCACTGATTGTGACTGTCCAATCCTGGCTGAGTACAGTTTTTGTAAACGCCTGGATTTCAGCACAGTTTTCCCATTCAACGCCCACTGTTGAGCTTTTAAAATTCCTCCGTGTCACAGGAGGCATTGGGATCCGTCACTTTAAACTTTTCGCTCACTGATTATTGCATAACAGGGTTGTATCAGTGTCATATTCTGCTGGTAGTAATAGCAAGACACAAATTGTGTGTTTACCAGCAGCTTCTTGTGTTACAATCTAATCTAATTGTGTAGGTCCAATCAATTACTATCCTGCATCTTATCCAGGTATAATGTGACTAAGCCAACATCGTAATATTCAGGCGAGTTGCTTCCCTACCACACAACTGCTAGCAGCCCCTCCAGACACAGGAAGCAATAATGAGTGCTCTGGCATGCACACGTCACATTTCACATAAATGTATACTTTTAGCCCGAAAAAAATACAGATTCTGCCTTTTCGATAACCGCTTTCAGTACATTTTATGACATCTATTTGGGTAAAATAATGTCTTCCTGGAACTTAATTTAGCAACGGCCCGATCTGGTGGCCACAGCTCAACTGGCCTCCAACGTGGAATCTCCTCTGGTCATAACTGTAGTCCGCAAACGAGCCTCGTCATTTTCCAACACCTCCTCCACTTGTTTTGACACAATCCTCCTTCCATCCATATCTAGGTGCTGAAGGGTTGTAAGAAGCTGGCCATGTCAGTGTGTTCTGTGGGCCGTATTCCTGGAGGCTATGTGACCAATCACATCTACACCTGGGTGGACCCCGAGGGCCGCAGTATCTCCCCTCCGTCCGACCTGGAGCAACTGGAGTCTCAGAGCACCGCGGGGCCCCGAGACAGCCAGACATCTGGGCCCTCAGGGACCCGAAAGGAGAGACCAGAGAAGACGGTGAGCTTGACTGGGATTTCATTTGACCACATGTGACGGTTATAAGGGCATGTAGCTCTGTCTCTGGTTGAAATATTCTAATTCTATGGTTCGTTTCTATGTCCCTTCGCCTGTTCTCATGCCTCCGATGCGATTGGCTGAGAACTTTCAGGAAGAGTTTTGATCTTTAATGTACAAACCAGGTCAAACCAGTTCCATGGAGGCAGAGTGTCTACAGGATTGTGCACTCACCTTGTTTGATTAACTAGGTCACTAATTGGTTAGGTTCTCCCCTCACCTGGTTGTTTTGGTCTGAACTGGGAACTAATTTAAAGGATAAATCCAAACACATGCATACAGGCCCTCTATGGAATCGGTTTGACACCACTGCTATAAAGAATGCCCTTGACAACAGCAATGCTGTGCAAATGACTGCACATGAAGATGCAGAGATGACATCAGTAGTTTCCTCCAATCCATGATGCTCGGTGCCCGGTGGAGGAGGAGTCCTGAAGTAACAATTTTCTATTGGCCGAGATTCATGCCTCGTGGCTCGGCGTTAAGACAAGATGACATCATGTTCCCTGTTTGATGAGCCGGGCCTGGATAGCAGCGATATAGTATATGTATATAGTACGAGTTATTACAGTGTTATTTAAGATACGTGCAGAATATGAAATCACAATACAGAATATATATATATATATATATATCGTTATTTAAGATAAATAGCACATGACATTCTGCCCAGGCTCTGGACTGAGACTAGCACAGTTCTTATAGGCCCACGCCTGGAGAAAGACGATCGCTGTCAACGCGAGCGTACAGAACCTCTCAGACCGCTCAAAGGAGAGAGGGAAAATAAGCAATTTGGCGTAGGATTTGCAATGCCCCCTGGCTAAACCGAGAATCCTACAGTTGATTTAGTAAATGTAAATCTACTGGGAGCAATAGCCTTGCTTTGGCCGCGGTCAGGGTCTCCATCAGAATCTGGGTTCTGTACGCCCGCCGGGCCGCCGGGCTCGTGTGTGGAGCTGACGATGCAGTTTCACCTCAACAGAGGAATGAAGTGGGCAGCCAGGCGCTTGAGAGAAAAGCACAGCACTGCGGTCCCAAGTAGCGCATTAGTCATCCACTATGAAGGGCACTCTGTTTACCCGGGGGTTTATAAGGATGCGGCCTAAAGTAGTGCACAGCAGATATGTAGGACATAGGTGCCATTTGGGACACAGGGGTTTGGTCAGTAGCCCATATTGTATTTTGCTCTCTTCTTTCTCCTCATCCTCCTTGTAGGTCTCATCGTCCGTCGACTCGTTCTTAGCCAACTTATCTGCTATTATTAGTTGGAAGCTGTCAATCAGATCAATTATCACACTCACAGTGTAGATCAATCAGCACACTCACAGTGTAGATCAATTATCACACTCACAGTGTAGATCAATTATCACACTCACAGTGTAGATCAATCAGCACACTCACAGTGTAGATCAATCAGCACACTCACAGTGTAGATCAATCATCACACTCACAGTGTAGATCAATCATCACACTCACAGTGTAGATCAATCAGCACACTCACAGTGTAGATCAATTATCACTCTCACAGTGTAGATCAATCATCACTCACACTCACACTGACACTGTGAGTGTGAGTGTGAGTGTGAGTGTGTGAGTGTAGATCAATCATCACACTCACAGTGTCGATGATTGATCGACACTGTGAGTGTGATGATTGATCTACACTCACACTCACACTGTGAGTGTGAGTGTGAGTGTGAGTGTGAGTGTAGATCAATCATCACACTCACAGTGTCGATCAATCATCACACTCACAGTGTCGATCAATCATCACACTCACAGTGTAGATCAACCAGCACACTCACAGTGTAGATCAACCAGCACACTCACAGTGTAGATCAATCATCACACTCACAGTGTCGATCAATCATCACACTCAGTGTCGATCAATCATCACACTCACAGTGTAGATCAACCAGCACACTCACAGTGTAGATCAATCAGCACACTCACAGTGTAGATCAATCATCACACTCACAGTGTAGATCAATCATCACACTCACAGTGTAGATCAATCAGCACACTCACAGTGTAGATCAATTATCACTCTCACAGTGTAGATCAATCATCACACTCACAGTGTCGATCAATCATCACACTCACAGTGTCGATCAATCATCACACTCACAGTGTAGATCAACCAGCACACTCACAGTGTAGATCAACCAGCACACTCACAGTGTAGATCAATCATCACACTCACAGTGTCGATCAATCATCACACTCAGTGTCGATCAATTATCACACTCACAGTGTAGATCAATCAGCACACTCACAGTGTCGATCAATCATCACACTCACAGTGTAGATCAATTATCACACTCACACAGAAACATCAATGTAACTGTTGACCCTTGTTCCTGCACTGTGTGTGTGTGTCTCTGTGTGTGTGTGTGTGTGTGTGTGTGTGTGTGTGTGTGTGTGTGTGTGTGTGTCCTGCACTGTGTGTGTGTGTGTGTGTGTGTGTGTGTTCCTGCACTGTGTGTGTGTGTCTCTGTGTGTGTGTGTGTGTGTGTGTGTGTGTGTGTGTGTGTGTGTGTTCCTGCACTGTGTGTGTGTGTGTGTGTGTGTGTGTGTGTGTGTGTGTGTGTGTGTGTGTGTGTGTGTGTGTGTGTGTGTGTTCCTGCACTGTGTGTGTGTGTCTCTGTGTGTGTGTGTGTTCCTGCAGGTCACCCTGAATCTGGATAATGGTCTCTCTTTGGGCCTGATGATCCGAGGAGGATCTGAGTACGGGCTGGGTGTCTACATCACTGGAGTTGACCCGGGTTCAGCTGCAGACCAGGGCGAACTCAAGGTACTAACTGGCGATTACCACACGGGTCTCATGGAGGCTGTTTTGCCCAATACCACCCCCCCCCCCTCAAGCGGCGTGATGTTCAGATGTCGTGAAGCATTTCTGTGGTCTTGTGTTTATTATTGGCAGATTATTTTTATTTACACTGTATGCACTTAGCAGACACTTTAATTCAGAGGAATTTATAGCAGCAGTTAGGGTTCGTTCTAGCAACCATTCGGTTACAGGTCACGTTCTCTTACTGCTAGGCTTTCTGATGCCCGAAATTGATGTAAAATAAAAAGCAATTCGCACTCGCAGTGTATTAAACATTTTTGTTCTGCTGTGTTTTTATCTCAGTTTGCACGGGACAAGGGTAGAGAACACTGTAAAATAAGAACCAAGGTTTTTATAACATCAAGACCTGTGGAGATATCTGGCATCTCAGTCTGTGTCTCAATGAATCCCTCAGCCCAGTTCAAACACACAATACCCCCTTGAGACGGTTTGACTTCCTGTCCCTCTACCAGCGTGCGGATAGCAGTGAATGAACAGACCAGAGACGAGGTCTGGGGAGTTGTTCAGGTTTATTGTTTGTTCTCACACAGTTATCCACATCTGCATGTAGTTGCCAGCACACCGCTGGTTAAATAAAAACAATAAAGTACAAATCAAACAGTGGCTCTTCTAGGGTTTCCTGTAATGAGGAGGAAATATCGGGAACACTGCCTCTACATCCTCCCAAAAACAAAGTAAAACCTCCTGATAGCTGGCAGCCTCGTCTATATGGAGGCCAGAGGATGGTTAGTAGGTGCAGTTGTGACCTGGTGGGAGGGGCTTCTGGGGGCGTTTGAGAGCGCTATGTTTCCATGTGTTGTGACCTGGTGGGAGGGGCTTCTGGGGGCGTTTGAGAGCGCTATGTTTCCATGTGTTGTGACCTGGTGGGAGGGGCTTCTGGGGGCGTTTGAGAGCGCTATGTTTCCATGTGTTGTGACCTGGTGGGAGGGGCTTCTGGGGGCATTTGAGAGCGCTATGTTTCCCTGTGTTGTGACCTGGTGGGAGGGGCTTCTGGGGGCGTTTGAGAGCGCTATGTTTCCCTGTGTTGTGACCTGGTGGGAGGGGCTTCTGGGGGCGTTTGAGAGCGCTATGTTTCCCTGTGTTGTGACCTGGTGGGAGGGGCTTCTGGGGGCATTTGAGAGCGCTATGTTTCCCTGTGTTGTGACCTGGTGGGAGGGGCTTCTGGGGGCGTTTGAGAGCGCTATGTTTCCCTGTGTTATGACCTGGTGGGAGGGGCTTCTGGGGGCGTTTGAGTGCGCTATGTTTCCCTGTGTTGTGACCTGGTGGGAGGGGCTTCTGGGGCGTTTGAGTGCGCTATGTTTCCCTGTGTTGTGACCTGGTGGGAGGGGCTTCTGGGGGCGTTTGAGAGCACTGTTTCCCTGTGTTGTGACCTGGTGGGAGGGGCTTCTGGGGGCGTTTGAGAGCGCTGTGTTTCCCTGTGTTGTGACCTGGTGGGAGGGGCTTCTGGGGGCGTTTGAGAGCGCTGTGTTTCCCTGTGTTGGCCCCTGAGTTCTTACAGGGAGTTATAAAATATGACACATAAAATCCAAGCCTGGTCTCTTGATCTTGATTGAATAACAGACACTTGACATTTTGAAAGTATTTTTGTAACAGAGAGATGAAAAGCTGAAGACTGCTGAATTGATGGTGTTTGAACTGCAAAATAAAGATCAGTGACGCAGGCCAGGAATGCAATCAGCTTAGTGTGTGTGTGTGTGTTGGAAAGGCCCAAATATAGAACTGTAAGAACTAAAATAAGAATAAACTACAGCAATTGGACTGGTTAATTAACCATAGCCATTCATTTTTAACTTGGTGCTTCACATTCATATCTGATTTGTAAAACTGGGCGTTTAAAACCAAACCACACACGCATGCACACAAACTCCTAGGCCAAACACACTGCTCCACAACCACAGCAGAGTCAGACTAACTGATACAGCTGAACTGTATTTTATTCTTCTGGCTTATGTTGTATTACAGTTACAGTTAATGTATGTCACTCACATTTAAATGGTTTAAAAAATTATCCAATTGAACACAGGTCAATGTTCCAGTCCTGGTTATAAGTGGGTAAAAGGACCCACCCCCCTGTGAGGGATAGTGTTTGTGAGACAGCGTTTGCCTACTCAAGCAGACTGACATGTTTTGATACGTGCAGTGAAACAGATTGTGAGCTAATTACATCCGTCTGGCTGCATCAGACTATCCTCATGTTTGTCATTGGATGTTGGCAGATCCAGTAAATCAGTGTCACCCCCCCTGGTGGATCACATGTTGGCAGATCCAGTAAATCAGTGTCACCCCCCCTGGTGGATCACATGTTGGCAGATCCAGTAAATCAGTGTCACCCCCCCTGGTGTATCACATGTTGGCAGAGCCATTTAATCAGTGTCACGCCCCCTAGTGGATCACATGTTGGCAGATCCAGTAAATCAGTGTCACCCCCCTGGTGGATCACATGTTGGCAGATCCATTAAATCAGTGTCACCCCCCCTGGTGGATCACATGTTGGCAGATCCATTAAATCAGTGTCACCCCCCCTGGTGGATCACATGTTGGCAGATCCATTTAATCAGTGTCACCCCCCCTGGTGGATCAAATGTTGGCAGATCCATTTAATCAGTGTCACCCCTCCTGGTGGATCACATGTTGGCAGATCCATTAAATCAGTGTCACCCCCCCTGGTGGATCACATGTTGGCAGATCCATTTAATCAGTGTCACCCCCTGGTGGATCACATGTTGGCAGATCCATTTAATCAGTGTCACCCCCCCTGGTGGATCACATGTTGGCAGATCCATTTAATCAGTGTCACCCCCCCTGGTGGATCACATGTTGGCAGATCCATTAAATCAGTGTCACCCCCCCTGGTGGATCACATGTTGGCAGATCCATTAAATCAGTGTCACCCCCCCTGGTGGATCACATGTTGGCAGATCCATTAAATCAGTTTCACCCCCCCTGGTGGATCACATGTTGGCAGATCCATTAAATCAGTATCACCCCCTGGTGGATCACATGTTGGCAGATCCAGTAAATCAGTGTCACCCCCCTGGTGGATCACATGTTGGCAGATCCATTAAATCAGTATCACCCCCTGGTGGATCACATGTTGGCAGATCCATTAAATCAGTGTCACCCCCCCTGGTGGATCACATGTTGGCAGATCCATTAAATCAGTGTCACCCCCTGGTGTATCACATGTTGGCAGAGCCATTTAATCAGTGTCACGCCCCTAGTGGATCACATGTTGGCAGATCCATTAAATCAGTTTCACCCCCCCTGGTGGATCACATGTTGGCAGATCCATTAAATCAGTATCACCCCCTGGTGGATCACATGTTGGCAGATCCAGTAAATCAGTGTCACCCCCCCCTGGTGGATCACATGTTGGCAGATCCATTAAATCAGTATCACCCCCCTGGTGGATCACATGTTGGCAGATCCATTAAATCAGTATCACCCCCCTGGTGGATCACATGTTGGCAGATCCATTAAATCAGTATCACCCCCTGGTGGATCACATGTTGGCAGATCCATTAAATCAGTGTCACCCCCTGGTGGATCACATGTTGGCAGATCCATTAAATCAGTGTCACCCCCCCTGGTGGATCACATGTTGGCAGATCCAGTAAATCAGTATCACCCCCCTGGTGGATCACATGTTGGCAGATCCATTAAATCAGTATCACCCCCCTGGTGGATCACATGTTGGCAGATCCATTAAATCAGTGTCACCCCCTGGTGGATCACATGTTGGCAGATCCATTAAATCAGTGTCACCCCCCCTGGTGGATCACATGTTGGCAGATCCATTAAATCAGTATCACCCCCCTGGTGGATCACATGTTGGCAGATCCATTAAATCAGTGTCACCCCCCCTGGTGGATCACATGTTGGCAGATCCATTAAATCAGTATCACCCCCCCTGGTGGATCACATGTTGGCAGATCCATTAAATCAGTGTCACCCGATACAAACAATAATCTGAGTGTGGTGGAATGAAAGGATGATGTTGATTAAAATATTTGATACTAATAGCATATTGTGAAAAAAACCCATGCCATTGCATTCTATAAGAGAACAGAAGAATTCATAATGTCAGTTATGCGTCATCTCTGAAAGCCGCAATTCAAATACACTTGAGAAGTGAAATAGTTCCTGTTGAAAATACCACTCTTAATGTAGGAAATACAGTGCCCTTTCCTCGCGTATATGGAAAGATAAATGTCATGGAACCAGACAGAAGATTGTGATTATTATAAAACTGGACGGGGTAGCGTGGAAACACTGAAAACATTAAATTGATGCAGCAAAAAGATTTTAACTTAAACCTGAACTTGCCTCTTGGAGAGTAACGTGCAGTCGGAATATCGGATTATTAAGGAAAATGTCATGCTGAAGTGGAGAATGAGCAGTGGAGTCTAATGTGGAGAGCAGTAGAGTGCAGAAGAACCAGCAGTTAAAGTGACTGAACGACCCCGTTCACCCGATCACTGCGGTTCCACACCACCCTAACCTTAACCCTAACCCTACCCTTAACCCTAACCCTAACCTTAACCCGTGCCTGGGACTCCTGGCTGAGGTGTACAGACCGTGCCAGAAGAGGACTAGTCACCTCTCAGAGCCTGGTTCCTCTCTAGGTTTCTTCCTAAATTTCATCCATCAGGGAGTTTTTTCCTAGCCGTCGTGTATCAACTTGTATCTGTATCCAGGCCTGATTCAGGTGTTTGTAAAAGCACTTTTTGACAACTTTGTTATATGTGTGTTGGGTGGTTGTGTTCGATCATTGTGAAAGAGAAACACGTCTAACGTCCACGATGGAGTGGTGGCATATAGCTTGAAATTACCTTTTGTTTAAACATTGAGCACTGTTTCATTTAGGGCATTGTCACTAGTCCACCACAAACTGTCTCTTTGGCAAGCGACCTGGATAGGACAGGACAGGCCCTTGGGCAAAACCAAGTTAAATGTTTTTGGGACAGATGGTCTATTTGTGCTCTATACAGCCCCCTCTCACCTAGAGACACACCGGCACAAATACTCCCATCATACTGAACAATTGTTCCCTTCTTCCCACTGTCTCTTCTTTTTCTCGCCCCCCAACCCCCCCGTCTTTGGCTATTCTCTCTGAGATAAGACGGGAACATTGTGTGCGGTCAATTGCTGTTCTGTGTCCCGTGTGACTCATAACCTTTTTATGTCCTGCTTCATCAGGGATGATCGATGCAACGCTAGTTGGAAATGTCGGTTCGATCTCTCGACTCCGAGCAGTTGACTTACAGTGCGCTGGAGGGGTCCCGTATTGGCACAGAGTAGAACAATACAGAGCCAGGGGGCACGGGGAGGGTAGGGGGGGTATGACTCCTAAATGTTAGTCTAGAGTCTTTAACAGTAAACTCCTTTGGACCAGAGTAACTCCCTCACCACTGCTGCACTTTTTTTCCGCATGTTTAATATAGATATAGCAAAATAGAGTTCGACCTGCCTGAGGCAACTGTTTCCACTTTGAAAATACTAGCGGAAGGCCATGACAAATGAGATAAACAATACTGATGTACTTCAAATTAGGAAGATCGCTCGCTTTGAATTCCCTTCCTGTTAAATACTAATCACATTACCCTCACCTATAGTCATGAAAGCTGGGTCATGACCGAAAGAACGAGATCGCGGGTACAGGCGGCCGAAATGGGTTTTCTCAGAAAGGTGGCTGGCCTCTCCCTTAGGGATAGCGTGAGAAGCTCAGTCATCCGAGAGGAACTCGGAGTAGAGCCGCTGCTCCTTTGCATAGAAAGGAGCCAGTTGAGGTGGTTCGGGCATCTTGTACGAATGCCACCTGGGCGCCTCCCGAGAGAGGTGTTCCAGGCACGTCCAGCTGGGAGGAGACCTCGGGGAAGACCCAGGACTAGGTGGAGAGATTATATCTCCACACTGGCCTGGGAACGCCTCGGGATTCCCCAGTCAGAGCTGGCTAATGTTGCCCGGGAAAGGGAAGTTTGGGGTCCCCTGCTAGAGCTGCTACCCCCGCGACCCGACCCCGGATAAGCGGTTGAAGATGAGATGAGAGATGAGAGATTACAGACATGGATACAAAAGAAGCAGATTGTTTTCTCTCCGCAGATGAGTAGAGTAAAATAGTAATGGCGTTGAAGCTCCAGTCGACCTAACAACCTGTCTTATAAGTCTCACAGGAAGGAGGCTGATGGAGGCTGATTAACGCTGATTGTCTGTCGACAGTCGAGTAGATAAATCACCGTGACGGTCAACTGTTTTCATTGTGCATTCATAGAACGAACGGGCCAGGATATAATGACCATTGATTGGATGTGCAATGAGATGAAACGGTTTTATGAATGATGTTCCTGCCTCCTTTATTAAAGAAATCCTCGTTCCAGCAGTTTTTGTTTGATTACCGAGCATTCGGTCTCAGTGCACAGTTCAATCAAAGAGCATTGCGGCGTTTCCCTGTTGGGCCTTTAACAATTGGAATCAGACTTACACCGGGAATACACTAAACACTTGTGTGGGAATACACTAAACACTTGTGTGGGAATACACTAAACACTTGTGTGGGAATACACTAAACACTTGTGTGGGAATACACTAAACACTTGTGTGGGAATACACTAAACACTTGTGTGGGAATACACTAAACACTTGTGTGGGAATACACTAAACACTTGTGTGGCAATACACTAAACACTTGTGTGGGAATACACTAAACACTTGTGTGGGAATACACTAAACACTTGTGTGGGAATACACTAAACACTTGTGTGGGAATACACTAAACACTTGTGTGGGAATACACTAAACACTTGTCTGGGAATACACTAACCACTTGTGTGGCAATACACTAAACACTTGTGTGGGAATACACTAAACACTTGTCTGGGAATACACTAACCACTTGTGTGGCAATACACTAAACACTTGTGTGGGAATACACTAAACACTTGTCTGGGAATACACTAACCACTTGTGTGGCAATACACTAAACACTTGTGTGGGAATACACTAAACACTTGTGTGGGAATACACTAAACACTTGTGTGGGAATACACTAAACACTTCTGTAGGAATACACTAAACACTAAACACATCTGTGGGAATATTTCCTGGGGTATCTTTCAGTATGTCACATGGTATTTTGCTGCAGCGATCAGTGAGACAACACGTAGTTCATCGGGTAGTAGCTACATTTCTCACGGCCAAATGAACTCCCAGTTTCCAGAATTATAAATGTTATCTCCAGGGCGGTAGGTTTGTATTCTCTGTGAAGCCGACACGCGTGGCTAATTAAAGTGCGCCAAGTCCTGCTTCAGTGTCAATTCTGTCGTTTAATTTTAAGATGCAGAATATCTCTTCTACAGTCACCTAAATGTGGGACAGTACTGCCATTATGACTATGGGTGTATGTACACGTATGAGCGGGCGACCGTGTGGGTTTAGATGCACACCTCTGTTTGTCCAGGTAGGTGACCAGCTCCTGGAGGTCAATGGGCGGAGCTTCGTGGCCATCCCCCACGACGAGGCTGTAAGGATCCTGAAGACATGTCGCCACCTGGTGGTCAGAGTGAGAGACGTCGGCCGGCTACCCCATGCCCGCACCGTTGTGGACCAGACCAAATGGATCTGTAGTCCCCCAAGTCCGCAGGCAGTAGCTGAGAGGGCCAGCAGTCCAGCTACTACAAGGTGAGGAAGCACAAGCAGTTCTCACTGAATAATATTGACCAATGGCACCTTGTTCCCAGGGTTGAACCCTCAGGGCCCATTTGAAATGCATCCTGTGACATTTGTCTTGTCTGGGAAAATGTTACCCTGAAGGTCACTGTTTATTCGGCAACTTGAATCTCCTCCGTTTTTAAATTCAATTCTCTTTAAACCGAGGATCCTTGGAATTTACAATCTGTTGTGGGTCTGACGTTTCATGATTCGGTGTGCTTTGGTGGAGTTCAATATAGAATGGGATTTGCATTCATTTAGGGATTTATTTTATTTGAGAGCAAAAACATTTCTTCTGGCCGTCCTGGGAATTTGAATCTGTGCGTGCTTTCAAACTGGCGGAAAATTTAATTCTGTGATTTTGACCGGGGCTCTAGTCAGGAATACTACACTAGAGTGTGTAGGGAGTAGTGTGGTATTTGGCATGCGGACATCCTGTTTGACCAGAGCTCTATGTAATAGTACACTACAGTGTGTAGGGAGTAGTGTGGTATTTGGCATGCGGACATCCTGTTTGACCAGAGCTCTATGAAATAGTACACTACAGTGTGTAGGGAGTAGTGTGGTATTTGGCATGCGGACATCCTGTTTGACCAGAGCTCTATGGAATAGTACACTACAGTTTGTAGGGAGTAGTGTGGTATTTGGCATGCGGACATCCTGTTTAACCAGGGCTCTATGGAATAGTACACTACAGTGTGTAGGGAGTAGTGTGGTATTTGGCATGCGGACATCATGTTGGGTGAAATCAATTATGTTCAACTGGGTGACACAAAGATTAGCAATTTAATTTAATCTTTTTCAATTATAAGCCAGCCACCACAGAGGCATTCCATATCACTTCACATAATGAGGTAACAGAATGAAATTAGCGTTGAATCGTTGACCAAAGTCATCACTCCTCTACTGCTGTGGGTGACAAGGCTTCTGTCATGTGAGTGACTGAGTGTGAACTGTGAGGCAGGATATGTCACCTTGTTGTTGTGGGTAAACAACGCTACCAGGATATGTCACCTTGTTGTTGTGGGTAAACAACGCTACCAGGATATGTCACCTTGTTGTTGTGGGTAAACAACGCTACCAGGATATGTCACCTTGTTGTTGTGGGTAAACAACGCTACCAGGATATGTCACCTTGTTGTTGTGGGTAAACAACGCTACCAGGATATGTCACCTTGTTGTTGTGGGTAAACAACGCTACCAGGATATGTCACCTTGTTGTTGCGAGTAAACAACGCTACTAGGATATATCACCTTGTTGTTGTGGGTAAACAACTGTACCAGGATATGTCACCTTGTTGTTTTGAGTAAACAACGCTACCAGGATATGTCACCTTGTTGTTGTGGGTAAACAACGCTACCAGGATATGTCACCTTGTTGTTGTGGGTAAACAACGCTACCAGGATATGTCACCTTGTTGTTTTAAGGGCTGCCATGGTGAGGGCCGCCACAGTGAGGGCCGCCATAGTGAGGGCCGCCATAGTGAGGGCCGCCATAGTGAGGGCCGCCATAGTGAGGGCCGCCACAGTGAGGGCCGCAATAGTGAGGGCCGCCATAGTGAAGGCCACCACAGTGAGGGCTGCCATAGTGAGGGCTGCCATGGTGAGGGCCGCCACAGTGAGGGCCGCCATAGTGAGGGCCGCCATAGTGAGGGCCGCCATAGTGAGGGCTGCCATGGTGAGGGCCGCCACAGTGAGGGCCGCAATAGTGAGGGCCGCCATGGTGAGGGCCGCCATGGTGAGGGCCGCCACAGTGAGGGCCGCAATAGTGAGGGCCGCCATAGTGAAGGCCACCACAGTGAGGGCTGCCATAGTGAGGGCTGCCATGGTGAGGGCCGGCACAGTGAGGGCCGCCATAGTGAGGGCCGCCATAGTGAGGGCTGCCATAGTGAGGGCTGCCATGGTGAGGGCCGCCACAGTGAGGGCCGCAATAGTGAGGGCCGCCATGGTGAGGGCCGCCATGGTGAGGGCCACCATAGTGAGGGCCGCCATAGTGAGAGCCGCCACAGTGAGGGCCGCCATAGTGAGGGCTGCCAGGAGGCATTCATGCATGGGTTGTTGATTTTTTTCCATGTCAATTTCATACATATTTGAAGTCAGTTGGCCTTATTGGGGGTTCTGTCAGTATTTACTAACGTGTCCATCTTTAATTTTCTGCCGTGTTTTGCCACAGGCCATCATCAGCAAGGACTACGACTGTTAAAGGAAAGGTGAGTGCAATCTATGTTAACATGGCACCCATTCTTCTGGGAACTACTTGAGATCCTGCTGTCCTATAACCAATATGAGTGATATTGGAAGCGAAGCCCACACTCACATCCTATACATCCAACACATTTGATAGAGGACAGACCGGTTGTCTTGACATCACCCACACTGCTGCGTTGGCTGTTTCACAAATACGATATCTGGATAGTTGGACAATCACAACTTTCTGTCGCAAACAAGCGAAAATATGACCAAGTTGACCTCGTCTGTGGATACATATTTCTGCCTCAAACTATATTCTTGATGAGAAAGCCACTCTAGCAAATGAGTTTTGTGCTTCACCTCGCAGTTTTTTTTTTTTAAGATAGACCATGTGCACAAAAGCCTAGCTCAAGTTTTGTATTACGATTTTTATATATGAATAGCATTTGCGTTGTGCCTAAGAACATCCCTTATGTGTTCCATTTATAATGTATCACACCCCCTTTTGACTGATGTCATGAATAAGTAAAAAATAAATTAGGGTGTAGGGGCTAATTAGATTGTCCAGCAGACCCCGGTAGTGAGTGTACCTCCACCCATCTAGTGAGTGTACCTCCACCCATCTAGTGAGTGTACCTCCACCTCTCCAGTGAGTGTACCTCCACCCATCTAATGAGTGTACCTCCACCTCTCCAGTGAGTGTACCTCCACCTCTCTAGTGAGTGTACCTCCACCTCTCTAGTGAGTGTACCTCCACCCCTCTAGTGAGTGTACCTCCACCTCTCTAGTGAGTGTACCTCCACCTCTCTAGTGAGTGTACCTCCACCCCTCTAGTGAGTGTACCTCCACCCCTCTAGTGAGTGTACCTCCACCTCTCTAGTGAGTGTACCTCCACCCCTCTAGTGAGTGTACCTCCACCTCTCCAGTGAGTGTACCTCCACCTCCCCAGTGAGTGTACCTCCACCTCTCCAGTGAGTGTACCTCCACCTCCCCAGTGAGTGTACCTCCACCCATCTAGTGAGTGTAACTCCACCCCTCTAGTGAGTGTACCTCCACCTCTCCAGTGAGTGTACCTCCACCCATCTAGTGAGTGTACCTCCACCCCTCTAGTGAGTGTACCTCCACCTCTCCAGTGAGTGTACCTCCACCCATCTAGTGAGTGTACCTCCACCCATCTAGTGAGTGTACCTCCACCTCTCCAGTGAGTGTACCTCCACCTTTCCAGTGAGTGTACCTCCACCTTTCCAGTGAGTGTACCTCCACCCATCTAGTGAGTGTACCTCCACTTCTCCAGTGAGTGTACCTCCACTTCTCCAGTGAGTGAACCTCCACTTCTCCAGTGAGTGTACCTCCACCTTTCCAGTGAGTGTACCTCCACCCATCTAGTGAGTGTACCTCCACTTCTCCAGCGAGTGTACCTCCACCCCTCTAGTGAGTGTACCTCCACCTCTCCAGTGAGTGTACCTCCACCCCTCCAGTGAGTGTACCTCCACCTCTCCAGTGAGTGTACCTCCACCCATCTAGTGAGTATACCTCCACCCCTCTAGTGAGTGTACCTCCACCTCTCCAGTGAGTGTACCTCCACCTCCCCAGTGAGTGTACCTCCACCCATCTAGTGAGTGTACCTCCACCCATCTAGTGAGTGTACCTCCACCTCTCCAGTGAGTGTACCTCCACCTCTCCAGTGAGTGTACCTCCACTTCTCCAGTGAGTGTACCTCCACTTCTCCAGTGAGTGTACCTCCACCTTTCCAGTGAGTGTACCTCCACCCATCTAGTGAGTGTACCTCCACTTCTCCAGTGAGTGTGCATCATTGAAGCCTCCACAAGTAGAATCCCATCAGACAGACGTGTCATTTGGAGCCTAAAGACATAATAGATAGTCTGCCTTATTTCATGACACATTAATTTATGTTATCGTTACTTGAAATACTTCTTAAATAAATAGTTTATTTTTTACTGAGATTTGTTTCTTCCAAAACTGTGTGAGGGGTTTGTTTGTCATTAAATGCATTTATGATTTAATAGTTGAACCTGAAACACATTATTCATGTCAAAGAAGTGTCACTGAGTGAATGGGTTTATTGATCTCATTGCCAGTGTCTAGAAGTCACCTTCTGAGTTTACTCTGCAGCTGGGTAGTCCGACCAAGTGGGTCTGGTTGAGGAGCTGGTTTACCCTTCACACATTGATCTAGACTAAGGGCTGAGCTCAAACATTGATCTAGACTTAGGGCTAAGGTCAAACATTGATCTAGACTTAGGGCTAAGGTCAAACAATGATCTAGACTTAGGGCTAAGGTCAAACATTGATCTAGACTTAGGGCCAAGGTCAAACATTGATCTAGACTTAGGGCCAAGGTCAAACATTGATCTAGACTTAGGGCTAAGGTCAAACATTGATCTAGACTTAGGGCTAAGGTCAAACATTGATCTAGACTTAGGGCTAAGCTCAAACATTGATCTAGATGAGACGCACTTCAGGAGAAAATCCCGTTAGGCTGCAATGCAGGAGTGAGAGAGGAAAATGAAAGCAATCAAGGAAGTCACTGGTTGAAAAGGAGAAGTTTTGCGGTTGGCGCGTCCTCTCTTCCTTAGAAAACGAGACACTGACTAACCATCTTCACTGGCTGCCATGTTGGTTTTAACAATAAAGAAGAGTAGTTACCAGGATCAAGTTTCCTCTCAGATTTTGCTGAATTTCCTTTTTTGCTTCAGCCCTAACAACCGTTACCATGGCCACCAGGGGACTACGGAAGACTGTTCTCTGACCAGATGCTGCTACTTAAGCGAAACACCTAAAGCGTTCTTAAATAAACAGGAACACTGGCCTGAACTCCATCTCTAATTCCACCTGGAAACATTACTGCTGTTGTCTAAACACCTCACTCTTAGGGCATTTACCATATCTATAAAGTTCTATAGAGCAATGCAATGTAACAGTTGGCGTGAAGTGAATACAGATTACACCAATCAAAAACCGTGCAAACAGTACACTCCCCTGGAAGTTGGCAGTTTTTATCTGCAGAAATGTGGTTTTATTATGTGGAAAAGGTAAGACACTCTTCAAAAACAGATATTGCTCCCTTTGGCTAAAATAACTTCATGTAACTGTTTCTTTTAACTGTACTGTAGTTTCTTACATTGACTGGCTAGAAATGTTTGCTCACATTACTATACAATTCTGCTCCAGCTATGTCATATCGGACGACATCCTTGAATACATCACTCACTTCAAGTTCACCTAAAGATGTCAATAGGATTCATATGTGAGCATTAACTCACTTAGTTTTGGAGCCATTCCGTTGTTTTGCTTGTTTTGGATCAATGTTTTTTACATATGAGCTCACTTTCCTTACAAAACTATGCTGGACCAATAAATAATTCATGGTTTATTCAGTGATTGCAAATTGAAGAGGCCCAGGGGAGCAAAGCAGCACCAAACCAAAATGCCAACACCTTCATGCTGTATAGTTGGCATGAGGTTCTTCTGATTTGTTTTTGCCAAATATTGCATCTAGCATTGTGGCCAAACAACTCCACCTTTACCTGTCCAGAGCACATTGTTACAGCAGTTTTTGTCTGGAGGTGTCTGGCACACATCAGTTCTGTTTAGATATTATTTTTTGAGAGAAGACGCTTATTCCTTCCTGATCTCTGTGCAGGCAGTTTGTGTAGTCTCTTTTTCTGACAGCAGTCTCTTTCTGACAGCAGTCTCTTTCTGACAGACCTTTGCTATTTGACAGCCCTGTAGATTTTTCTATATTACCTGGTGTTTTTAAGATACAACTTCCAGTCAGCTCTTGCCCTACATTTGGTAGGATGACAGATGATCTGTCGAACTGCTTAATTATCCACAACAAACTGCTTGGAAATGTCTTTGTAACCATTCCCAAAACATTGTTAAGAGGGTTAATCCACTAACCATGGACACCACGAAGTTTTTCTCCAAAAGAGATGAGCTCCTGTTCATCCAGTTTGTGTCTCTTCACAGAAGTCTTATTAAAGAGCTGAGCCACCTGAGTCTGGCCAGAGAGACGTGTTGACCTTGGTGAGGTAGCCCAGGTTCTGAA
This sequence comes from Dallia pectoralis, assembly GCA_029465975.1. NCBI lineage: Eukaryota > Metazoa > Chordata > Actinopteri > Esociformes > Umbridae > Dallia > Dallia pectoralis. The sequence continues at coordinate 1,430,194 of CM055750.1, read as the reverse complement.
GCTTTCATTCTGTGTTCTCTTGTGCTGCTGTGAGTTGAGTGTTTGGTTGAGGTTTGTCTGCCTGTTTTGTCCCACTGGGGCCTTGCAGTTTGGTTCAATGGAGGTGATGAGACAGGTTTCCATGACAGATACTGTAGCGCTAATAGTTATTCATACACACACAGACAGACACGAGTGCAACACACAAATGTACACAGGTAATATTTTTACTATTAAAAGAAGAATCAGCAAAATTAGAACTATAAAATAATCTCTAATCTCTTTAAAGGGATTTTCACTATGGGAGAACCTTAGTAGGTTTTTATAATGTTTAAGACATTTGTGTACCAGTGATATTTGTGTTACACATTATTGGCCAGAATGAGTGTGTGTTTGGGATTAAGCATTAAAGGGCCAACATGATCTCATAAGGTAAATGTAGTCAGGTTTCATTTCATTTTGCAAAGTGTGTGTGTGTGTGTCAGAAGAGAGTTACTTTTGTTCAGAGAGACTCCTCTCCAAGGTTATGTCTTTAAATGCAGTGTGAGTTCTGGCAGCCAGGGAGAGGCTAATGACCGCATGCACCAATCTTACACACACACACACACACACACACACACACACAGACACAGACACAGACACAGACACAGACACAGACACAGACACAGACACAGACACAGACACAGACACAGACACAGACACAGACACAGACACACACACACACACAGACACAGACACAGACACAGACACACACACACACACACACACACACTCCATCCTCTCACTGTCACAGATGGAGAACACCAGTACGCTGTAAGCTTTCCTGACAATCAGTAATGATGCAAACCACAAGATGCAACGACAATCCAATTCCGTGAAGCTAATTTCCTCCACACTTTTTTATAATACTGCATTCCATGCCATTTGAGATAGATACTCCCTACTAACTTAATGTGATGAGCGGGCAAGATTAGATCGTCGTAATATTGGCTAATTTCACAACTGAACCACTGTAAAAAAAAAAGCCAGTTAAAAGAATAGACGAGCGCATTGTGGTGTAACCTAGATTGGCTACAGAGGATTGCTCATGTCAGGGGCGTTTCTCCTCTTTTTGTTAAGAGGAAACAAATGGATCTTATATAACCACATTTTGTCTATTTCTACTACACTTTAAATGACTTGCAGAAGTATTTTCATTATAATGAAAATTACATTCTAGTCATTAATGTTCAGGCAGACACTGATAAAAAGAGCTGGCCTGCAAGCATAATCGAATATGGTTCTATGAAAAGTGGAAATACGTCTGTCTACAATACTACATCTAACATGAAGCACATTATTATGAAGAAAGAACAGGGCTGTTATGTTTGTATTCACAGCCTACAACTCATGATGTGACTAGCTAGCTAGCTATGTGAACATTGACTAGTTAAATACAACGTATAGAAGACACAGACGTAAGGTCCTATAAGGACCTAATTAATCAATCAAGCAGAGCCAAAACCTGCATACACTCCACCCTCATGAACCCGGGCTGGCACATGTGACCTGACAGGTGCGTAGGAAGGTCAGCAGGCGAACATTGACCCAAACCACAGTCTTCAGTAAGCAAACAGTGGACCGGGTTTAAATGTCAGTCAGCCAGTCAGAATCCAATAGCACATGACTTCCACAGGCTGAAGACAACACATGAACGGACTCTTTTCATTTCGTCCAAATTGTGCCAAAGAGCGGATGTCCTTTATTTACACTGTGTCTCAAATGGCACCCTCCTGCCTTTATAGGGCCCTATTTTTGCCTGTTGCTGAGCTGTATAAAATCAACACATCCTTAGGAACACTCTTAAATTACAAACCTCATTAGTTGCAGATCACCAGAGGCACGCGTCCTGCAATCATTTCTGATGAATAGATGGTTTAATTTTAGCGCGACCCTTCGACGTAGATCTGGTTGTAAGCAGCATTGAAAGGAAATACGCAAGTTGGCCCTCAACAATTTACTAGTCCAATAGAGCTAATTGGCATGGGATATTAAATATATTATTATATATATTATTAATTATTTGATATTAAGAGACAGAACACACAGAGAAGTACACAGTGCCCCAGGACAGAAAGACAATAAGACAATATCTAATCATGATAAACCAGAATAATTGACTTTAGTGACTGTCCCACAACGAACAAAAACCTTATCTAGGACTTAATGAGCATGGCTTTGGTATCTAGAGGCTGCTATAGACATTGTTGGCTCTTTTGAGAATAAAACCATTCGTGCACACCGTCCAGATAATGTTGCACAATCCGAGTGGCAACTCCGATATCATTCAGTCACTTTATGACCTTATTTGAGACACTTTCCCAGAATCTACACAGAGACAGCAAATAATTTGCAGAGGGAGAGATTGACAGAGAGAGAGACAGAGAAAGAGAGAGAGAGAGAGAGAGAGAGAGAGAGAGAGAGAGAGGGAGCTTTAATGCAGTAACTACAGTGACAGTGAATTGCAGCAGGACACAAATAGCTATTTTCTAAATAAATACAATCCAGCTCCCAGGTAAAATAACACTCTATTCTACAGAGCAATGAAAGAAGTCCAACTACCTTGGCCAAAACATTAACACCACGAGCAACTGAGACTGATCAGAGAGGCAAGTAATGAACTACAAAACATTAAAAAATACCTTCATGTAAATGTGTTGTTATAATGGTCATACATATTCTATTCACAGCCATATTGATGACCAGAAGTTCAAAGGGGCTAATGATTTTAAACAAATAACACTATTGATGCGTTGACAGATTGCATTCTTGTAATTGGTTTGCAATGACATCAAAATAATGACAAATTGTTTAGCTAGAATTGATTTGCCTTCGTCAGAGATATGTTTGTGTTCAAGTCTTGGTAATTCACTTTAAACTAAATATGTATCTGCTCCTTTTGAGGATTAATTCAGTAAAATGCTCAGTTGGATTTCAAACCAAAAACGAATTATCAAAACAATTTATTTGACAAAAGAATTGTGACAAACTGTACAATCTTTATGTGCGTGCTCCCAAAAAGCAAAGTTACCCAGAAAAGAAAGCCAAACCTGGAAGCTAGCTAGATGGAATGGCACCCCGCTGTCACATCCGCTAATATCTGCTCTGCTTGCTTCATTTTGCATCATAAACATGCTGCCTAGAAATTAATAACTGTATCTAAAAGTCTGGAGAACAGCATATTTCCCCGGGATACAGATTCAGCAACTGAGAGAGGAGTATATCGTTTCATATCTGTATCTGTCTTTACAAAAACAGGTAGGATGTTACACAAACAATATTATTCAAATGATATAAATATAAAAAAAATGTACCACTATTTGCTTTCTTTTGGATTGTTAGTCGTTCAGATTTTCAACTGCGGTATTTGGACATTACTGAAGAAACCAACAAAGCAAATAGTGTTATTCTATTTGATGGTTAATAGGTTTTGCTGCAGCGTAACATTAATAATGTTCATTGAGAAGTGGTTACGGGCATTTTGAGTTTGACCTTAAAACAAGTTCTTCCTAATTTGGGATGTCTTTTACCTCAGGGAATAGCTCAGTAGCATGTTCTTCTCATGTGTATATAGATATCATTTGTGCTACTTGCATCTTGCAGCTTTTGGAATTTAAGTTTCCTGTGCAAATAAAGCCCTCAATTGAATTGAAAAGAATGAGAGAGAGAGAGAGAGAGAGAGAGAGAGAGAGAGAGAGTAGGAGAGTAGGAGAGAAAGACTTTAAGAGCTACTGTGTGCTGTGTTTTATCGCATGTCCTGTGGTTGTTTATGTTCAATGCGTTTTCTCCACCAGTTCTAACACAGTCCACTACCAGCTCTAACACAGGCCACCTCCAGTTCTAACACAGGTCACCTCCAGTTCTAACACAGGTCACCTCCAGTTCTAACACAGGCCACCTCCAGTTCTAACACAGGCCACCTCCAGTTCTAACACAGGCCACCTCCAGTTCTAACACAGGCCACCTCCAGTTCTAACACAGGCCACTACCATTTCTAACACAGTCCACTACCATTTCTAACACAGGCCACCACCAGTTCTAACACAGGCCACCTCCAGTTCTAACACAGGCCACCTCCAGTTCTAACACAGGCCACTACCAGTTCTAACACAGTCCACTACCAGCTCTAACACAGGCCACCTCCAGTTCTAACACAGGCCACGTCCAGTTCTAACACAGGCCACCACCAGTTCTAACACAGGCCACCTCCAGTTCTAACACAGGCCACTACCAGTTCTAACACAGTCCACTACCAGCTCTAACACAGGCCACCTCCAGTTCTAACACAGGCCACCTCCAGTTCTAACACAGGCCACCTCCAGTTCTAACACAGGCCACCTCCAGTTCTAACACAGGCCACCACCAGTTCTAACACAGTCCACTACCAGCTCTAACACAGTCCACTACCAGCTCTAACACAGGCCACCTCCAGTTCTAACACAGGCCACGTCCAGTTCTAACACAGGCCACCTCCAGTTCTAACACAGGCCACTACCAGTTCTAACACAGTCCACTACCAGCTCTAACACAGGCCACCTCCAGTTCTAACACAGGCCACCTCCAGTTCTAACACAGGCCACCTCCAGTTCTAACACAGGCCACCACCAGTTCTAACACAGGCCACCACCAGTTCTAACACAGGCCACCACCAGTTCTAACACAGTCCACTACTAGTTCTAACACAGGCTACCACCAGTTCTAACACAGGCCACCACCAGTTCTAACACAGTCCACTACCAGATCTAACACAAGCTACCACCAGTTCTAACACAGGCCACCTCCAGTTCTAACACAGGCCACCTCCAGTTCTAACACAGGCCACCACCAGTTCTAACACAGGCCACCACCAGTTCTAACACAGGCCACCTCCAGTTCTAACACAGGCCACCACCAGTTCTAACACAGGCCACCACCAGTTCTAACACAGGCCACCACCAGTTCTAACACAGGCCACCTCCAGTTCTAACACAGGCCACCTCCAGTTCTAACACAGGCCACCACCAGTTCTAACACAGGCCACCACCAGTTCTAACACAGGCCACCACCAGTTCTAACACAGGCCACCACCAGTTCTAACACAGACCACCACCAGTTCTAACACAGGCCACCACCAGTTCTAACACAGGCTTCCACCAGTTCTAACACAGGCTTCCACCAGTTCTAACACAGGCCACCACCAGTTCTAACACAGGCCACCACCAGTTCTAACACAAGCCACCACCAGTTATAACACAGGCTACCACCAGTTCTAACACAGGCTTCCACAAGTTCTAACACAGGCCACCACCAGTTCTAACACAGGCCACCACCAGTTCTAACACAGGCCACCACCAGTTCTAACACAGGCCACCACCAGTTCTAACACAGGCCACCACCAGTTCTAACACAGGCCACCACCAGTTCTAACACAGTCCACTACCAGATCTAACACAAGCTACCACCAGTTCTAACACAGGCCACCTCCAGTTCTAACACAGGCCACCTCCAGTTCTAACACAGGCCACCACCAGTTCTAACACAGGCCACCACCAGTTCTAACACAGGCCACCTCCAGTTCTAACACAGGCCACCACCAGTTCTAACACAGGCCACCACCAGTTCTAACACAGGCCACCACCAGTTCTAACACAGGCCACCTCCAGTTCTAACACAGGCCACCACCAGTTCTAACACAGGCCACCACCAGTTCTAACACAGGCCACCACCAGTTCTAACACAGGCCACCACCAGTTCTAACACAGACCACCACCAGTTCTAACACAGACCACCACCAGTTCTAACACAGGCCACCACCAGTTCTAACACAGGCTTCCACCAGTTCTAACACAGGCTTCCACCAGTTCTAACACAGGCCACCACCAGTTCTAACACAGGCCACCACCAGTTCTAACACAAGCCACCACCAGTTATAACACAGGCTACCACCAGTTCTAACACAGGCTTCCACAAGTTCTAACACAGGCCACCACCAGTTCTAACACAGGCCACCACCAGTTCTAACACAGGCCACCACCAGTTCTAACACAGTCCACTACTAGTTCTAACACAGGCTACCACCAGTTCTAACACAGGCCACCACCAGTTCTAACACAGTCCACTACCAGATCTAACACAAGCTACCACCAGTTCTAACACAGGCCACCTCCAGTTCTAACACAGGCCACCACCAGTTCTAACACAGGCCACCTCCAGTTCTAACACAGGCCACCACCAGTTCTAACACAGGCCACCACCAGTTCTAACACAGGCCACCACCAGTTCTAACACAGGCCACCACCAGTTCTAACACAGGCCACCTCCAGTTCTAACACAGGCCACCACCAGTTCTAACACAGGCCACCACCAGTTCTAACACAGGCCACCACCAGTTCTAACACAGGCCACCACCAGTTCTAACACAGGCCACCACCAGTTCTAACACAGGCCTCCACCAGTTCTAACACAGGCCACCACCAGTTCTAACACAGGCCACCACCAGTTCTAACACAAGCCACCACCAGTTATAACACAGGCTACCACTAGTTCTAACACAGGCTTCCACCAGTTCTAACACAGGCCACCACCAGTTCTAACACAGGCCACCACCAGTTCTAACACAAGCCACCACCAGTTATAACACAGGCTACCACCAGTTCTAACACAGGCCACCACCAGTTCTAACACAGGCCACCACCAGTTCTAACACAGGCCACCACCAGTTCTAACACAGGCCACCACCAGTTCTAACACAGGCTATCCTCAACTCTCCCTCACACTTTTGTTTCCAGGACTTTTTTTCAAAACCAACACGTTGCCCCGCGTTCTCCTCGCTGTGTCATTGCAGACTATGGACGTGCACTTAAATATGGACGTGCACGTAAACCCCACGTGATTTTATTGGAATGCAACTGTTGTGCAGCTTTTCGGGTCACCTTGGAAGGGAATTAACGTCCTCCGTGTTGAAGCCAAGCGCTTACGTCCCAAATATACCCCCTGCAAGTGCACTCCTCTTGACCCAGGTCCCGGGCAATAAGCTGGAGTTGGGACACTTGCAATTTGTTCAGGCTGAGATGAGTATGTTGCCGTGGGAGATTGCGACACGACCCGGTGTGTCTGTCAAATCTGCTTAGTAATTAAAAGAACAAGTCGATTCTTGGTTCTTGGCTCTCGGCTCCTGGCTCTCTATTCTTGATTCTCGAATTCTCGAATTCTCGAATTCTCGAATTCTCTGCTCTCGGCTCTCGGCTCATGATTCTCGATTCTCGGCTCTTGGCTCTTGGCTCTCGGCTCTCAGCTCATGATTCTTGGCTCTCGGCTCCTGGCTCTTGATTCTCGATTCTCGACTCCTGGCTCTTGGCTCCTGGCTCTTGGCTCTCAGCTCATGATTCTTGATTCTTGGCTTGGTTGAGGCCTCTGTCATTTTCCACTTTGCACTCAGCGACCCATCCATCTTATTGACAGTGTGTTTCACGTCCCCAGGTCCCTGTAACCTCTAACTCACATCCTATTTGTCCTCACACCATCTGATAGGTGTTACTGCCATAAGTCTCTCTGCATTGAGTTGGTTTCCCGCTACCCATTTAATCAGTGGTACTCAACGTCTTTCAGTGCCCCTGTTGAACCATGAACGGTATTTAGGAGTAACATTCTCCCTCTAACACCCATGAATAGCGAAGCTCTGTGTATTTCCTGTAGTTCTCAACTATGCAAACCTGGAATGGCCAGTTCAAGCATGGCACACAGTGTGTATGGGTGTGTGTGTGTATGGGTGTGTGTGTGTATGTGTGTGTGTGTGTATGGGTGTGTGTGTGTGTGTGTGTGTGCGTGCGTGTGGGATTACTCTGTGGCGGACTGTTAATCCAAGCCCTGTTAAGATGCTGTAATTACATTGGTTCTCTCAGTTTTTGACTCTCTTTTCTTTTCTCTCATCTCTCACTCTCTTTCTCCCTGTCTAACACTGTCTCTCACTCTCTTTCTCCCTGTCTAACACTGTCTCTCACTCTCTTTCTCCCTGTCTAACACTGTCTCTCACTCTCTTTCTCCCTGTCTAACACTGTCTCTCACTCTCTTTCTCCCTGTCTAACACTGTCTCTCACTCTCTTTCTCCCTGTCTAACACTGTCTCTCACTCTCTTTCTCCCTGTCTAACACTGTCTCTCACTCTCTTTCTCCCTGTCTAACACTGCCTCTCTCTCTCTTTCTCCCTGTCTAACCCTGCCTCTCTCTCTCTTTCTCCCTGTCTAACCCTAACCCTCTCTCTCTCCATACAGGCGGCTGGTCGTGGTGTCCGTCCTCCGGGCTCTGGTATCTCTCTGGATGAGCAGGCCTCCCTGCTGCTGACCGATACAGAGAGGCAGACCATGACCTACTACCTCCAGGAGTACCAGGACGGCCATATTGGCCTGGAGCCTCTGGCCATGGCTCTATTTGAGCTCTTCAACACCCACGCCAAGGTAACATCGACCGATGCTCCGGCTGTCATCCCATGAAAATACTGTCACCAATTCAAACCATTGAGAAAACCGTTGCTTGTATTGAGAGTGATTCCACACACTCAAATGGGACTTCCTCAGAGGTTCCTCGTCTCAAAGTGTTCTTCTGGCCCCTTGTCCTCCAGCTCTCCCTGCTGTCTGAGGTGCGGTGCCTAGTATCACCCCCAGATCTGGAGCTGTTTGATCGGATGGTGCTTCACCGCGAGAGGGAGGCTGTGAAGGCCTGGCGAGGAGGCCTGGGAGCACCTCAACCACACAGCCGTTGTGCCCATCCGGAGAGCACCCACTGCTGTGCCAAGGTAAGACACTCCCTAAACAACATCCCGACACAGTTTGCCACCCTTTGTAATATCTACCGTCTATTGGACAGGAGCTCAGTCGCCAACATCAAATGAATTTTCAGATACATTGATGTTTGCCTCGTCAGTTGAGTGGGTTCTGCCAGGATTGAGTCAACCAACAGAGCAGTCTGAAACCATCCAGCGTGGAGACAAAAATGGAAAATGATAAAAGTGCCTTGGTATCCCCAGGTGCGCCCTATTAGCTATTTAGTGCACTACTTTCAATCTGACCTATAGGGCTTTGGTAAAAGGGGTAGTGTACTATATAACACAAGCCGTTTGCGCCACCGAAATAGAGATTATTCAGCGCTGGGGGATTTAAAACTATTGTGAGGAGAGATTCTGTTTAAGATGACTGACGGCTGAACCCGAGGATGTGTTCTCAGATGTGCCTAATCTTAGTGTGTCTGTGTCTCTGTGTGTGTGTGCACAAGTTTCAGTGTGTCTCTGTGTCTCTGTTTCTGTCTTTGTATGTGTGTGTGTGTGTGTGTGTGTGTGTGTGTGTGTGTGTGTGTGTGTGTGTGTGTGTGTGTGTGTTTTGTGTGTTTGTGTTTGTGTGTCTTTGTCTCTGTGTGTGTGCCACCACAGAGACACAGAGAACAATGACAATATGACAAACCTACTTTATTTCTATAAAATAACCAAATTCCGATCTTAATTTTTGCTCATTAATGTGGGTTTTAAAAGAGAGTTTATGATCTAACCAAATAATACAAACTATGTACAAACTAACACATTCTAAAACCGAATTGTCCAGTGTGGTGATTTTGAAATAATCCACACAGATGTTTACTTATCTAGAGAACACAATGTATTTTGTTTTATTTGAATTTTAAACCATTTTTAACAGCTCTATTAAGAACTTGGCGATCAGACTTCCAAGTGCCACAGTTCAAGAGAAAGAGCTGTGGTACAATACTGTGTCATTGGCATAGAAGTTCTCAATAGGTTACAAGTATCATTCATATATATGGTTAAAACACAAACATTGGACCCAAAACCGAAGCCTGGGGAACTCCTTTACGAACTGCAATAAATGTAGACACATCTGTAACATCATCTACAACCAATCTGGTGGCAGTAATAGTTATGTGTCCTGGTCTAAAACCAGATGGAAATGTGTCCATCACACCATTTCAAAAGTATTCAACTGTATGTTTGTTGGTGTCTCCGATAGCAAGACAAGACAACTTATAAATACCATGATAATTATCAAGGACACTAGTGTCTCCATCTTAATGTAGAGGCAGCACATGTGTCGTTTTCCAGATCATTGGAATGATCCAAGTTGACGAAGTTGATTATTAATATCCATTTGTGCCCTTGAGATTAATGGTGCTGCCCTGACCAGCAGTTAAGGATCTCATTTATCAGGACCTGTCGACTTGCTTGCATTTATAGTTATTGAAGCATCAGAAAACCTCCTTTTCTGAGATTGGTCGATGGGGAAAATCGTGACTATCATCAAAAGTTTTTTGCATAAATATCCAGTTATCAAGGGAAGCAGTACTTCAATGTTTTTCACAGAGGTTGCCTGTTCTAACTAAGTGTCTATTAAAAGCCTTGACAGCCGTGCTATTCTCAGTAGTTGGAGGAGTGTCCATGACTAATTGTTTTTAAAAGGATGTGTGTGAGCTGTTCTTCAATGACTTCACTGAATTTTGCTAAGATCTCATTACATTCTACTAAGGTAGTTAGATGAAATCTGATTGGCTTTCCTAATACACTGAGCACTTATATAGTAGCTGCCTGAAGGCCAGACGAACAGCTCTTACATCAGTTGTTCTAGACTTGGCCCAAGCCACATCCTTATTATAAATAGCAGGCGTTTGATCTATTCTGTACTTCCGTTCTCTTTTATAAATCAGCAACCGAGTAACAAAATAAAGCCGTTGTTAACAAGACTGTGTAGAATGGACACACTGCTCATGCTTTATAAATGCTTGTGTCATGTATTTCCACGCTCTGAGTGTTAGTGTATTTATATAGCTCACCTGCTCATGCTTTATAAATGCTTGTGCCTTGTATCTCCTTCTGTCCGTCTCTCAGCATGAATGCTCACATGTTGTCGTGGTACCACAAGATCCGGGTGTCGGTAGTAATGCAGAAGTTACTTTGGTGAGTCTGCATGAGTGACAAATCACATATAAATGCTAATGTTTTTGTGTAACGTGAAAGTGGATAAAAAACCTGTCCGAGTGGCCTTTACCAGACAGACTGAGTTTGGACAGTTTGCTTGTGATTTTTCATTGTGTTTCTACAAACCATCGTCCTTGCCTTTTGTGTTTCTAGGAAGACGTGCATTCTGCAGCTGAATCTCCTCCAGCCTTCAAACCTTCTCCCCCTGGCCAGATTCAGGCCCAAAACCCAGGAGAGAGGGATCCGTCCAAACGACCCTCATCCAGATACTCCCAGTCTGGCCTGCTCTTTACTGCCCCCACCAGGCTCCACCAGGAATGTCACCAACAATCTCTGAAAGCCTTCTGCTTCTCCCACCAGCAAACCTCCACCTGCTCAATTTCTGGCCTCCATCACACCTGTCACAACCCTGGCCACCAAAACAGTCCCTATCCAAGTACTTGTCTTCACACATCCATGAACTCTCTCCAGCACACCTGCCAAAACTCCCTCCACATCACCGAACCCACCTCCAACCACCAACCCCACGACGGCTGCCCTAGCTCCGGCAAAAACGCCTCCCCCGGCCCCCTTCAACGCAAAACCCCCTGGTTCCGCTACGGCCCTTTGAACAAGGAGACGGCGAATAAGCCCCCCGTCTTCAGATCTTGTTCCCACGAGACGGCCGCTACGTCCCCAGAGTCTGCCTCACCCGGTCTGCCTCACCCAGTCTGCCTCACCCAGTCTGCCTCACCCCTTCCCAGTCACCCTGCCCCCTCCTGTAGCCCAGACAGACCCTGCTCTGCCTCTCGCAACCGGGGGAGTCAGTGTGTCATGACTGATGTACACAAACTGACCGCTGAGGTCCGACCACAGCCCCAGCAGCGAGGTAAACATCACCATGTGTGCGTATGTAAGCCCACCTACCATCATGCATCTGGGTCTATATAATGATATGTTGGTACTTCCTGTTTGTTATCAGGCGCCACGTTGTCCCAGCTGTCGGACAGCGGTCAAACTCTGAGCGAGGACAGTGGAGTGGACATTGCCGAGGCTGTCGGGATGAGTAAAGACGGCAGCCCTCGACCCAGTAAGAACCAGGCCAGCCAGGAGCCCACAGGTGCCGAGGGATCTGGAGCACAGGCATCTAGAAAGGTAAGCCAATGCCAGGGGCCTGTTTCTCACCAGACGGTCAAGAACGGATCCTAGATCCGTCCACTAGAGCAGTGGTGTTGAAATAATCCTCATGAACTCCAACCTGCAATGGTGGATCTATGGGCTGGGCAAGGGGCACTTGATCTATGGGCTGGGCCAGGGGCACTTGATCTATGGGCTGGGCCAGGGTCACTTGATCTATGGGCTGGGCCAGGGTCACTTGATCTATGGGCTGGGCCAGGGGCACTTGATCTATGGGCTGGGCCAGGGGCACTTGATCTATGGGCTGGGCCAGGGGCACTTGATCTATGGGCTGGGCCAGGGGCACTTGATCTATGGGCTGGGCCAGGGTCACTTGATCTATGGGCTGGGCCAGGGGCACTTGATCTATGGGCTGGGCCAGGGGCACTTGATCTATGGGCTGGGCCAGGGGCACTAACCCTAACCCTTAACATCGTTGACTTAACATGAATGCCTAAACTTAACTTGAACCCTAATGCCTAAACTTAACTTGAACCCTAATGCCTAAACTTAACCTGAACCCTAATGCCTAAACTTAACCTGAACCCTAATGCCTAAACTTAACCTGAACCCTAATGCCTAAACTTAACCTGAACCCTAATGCCTAAACTTATCCTGAACCCTAATGCCTGAACTTAACCTGAACCCTAATGCCTAAACTTAACTTTAACCCTAATGCCTAAACCTAACTTGAACCCTAATGCCTAATCGTGCTCCTAAAAGCTCCCCCCGTTTTGCTTTTAATTTAACGAGTTCTCGTTGCGTTCCCAGCAGCAACCTGGTTCTCCAATGCCGGCCCCTACCCTGATACATGTGCTGAAGAATGCCGCCACGCTGGGCATCGCCATAGAGGGAGGGGCCAACACACGCCAACCTCTGCCACGTATCATCACCATACAGGTGAGCGAGGAAGGATGTCTGCCTCACAAATGGCACTGGTCCCCTCTATAGTGTTTACACCAGGCATCTAGCTGGTCCCCTCTATAGTGTTTACACCAGGCATCTAGCTGGTCCCCTCTATAGTGTTTACACCAGGCATCTAGCTGGTCCCCTCTATAGTGTTTACACCAGGCATCTAGCTGGTCCCCTCTATAGTGTTTACACCAGGCATCTAGCTGGTTCCCTCTATAGTGTTTACACCAGGCATCTAGCTGGTTCCCTCTATAGTGTTTACACCAGGCATCTAGTTGGTTCCCTCTATAGTGTTTACACCAGGCATCTAGCTGGTCCCCTCTATAGTGTTTACACCAGGCATCTAGCTGGTTCCCTCTATAGTGTTTACACCAGGCATCTAGCTGGTCCCCTCTATAGTGTTTACACCAGGCATCTAGTGGGTCCCCTCTATAGTGTTTACACCAGGCATCTAGCTGGTCCCCTCTATAGTGTTTACACCAGGCATCTAGCTGGTTCCCTCTATAGTGTTTACACCAGGCATCTAGCTGGTCCCCTCTATAGTGTTTACACCAGGCATCTAGCTGGTTCTCTCTATAGTGTTTACACCAGGCATCTAGCTGGTCCCCTCTATAGTGTTTACACCAGGCATCTAGCTGGTCCCCTCTATAGTGTTTACACCAGGCATCTAGCTGGTCCCCTCTATAGTGTTTACACCAGGCATCTAGCTGGTCCCTCTATAGTGTTTACACCAGGCATCTATCTGGTCCCCTCTATAGTGTTTACACCAGGCATCTAGCTGGTCCCCTCTATAGTGTTTACACCAGGCATCTAGCTGGTCCCCTCTATAGTGTTTACATCAGGCATCTAGCTGGTCCCCTCTATAGTGTTTACACCAGGCATCTAGCTGGTCCCCTCTATAGTGTTTACACCAGGCATCTATCTGACCCCCTCTATAGTGTTTACACCAGGCATCTAGCTGGTCCCCTCTATAGTGTTTACACCAGGCATCTATCTGGTCCCCTCTATAGTGTTTACATCAGGCATCTAGCTGGTTCCCTCTATAGTGTTTACACCAGGCATCTAGCTGGTCCCCTCTATAGTGTTTACACCAGGCATCTAGCTGGTCCCCTCTATAGTGTTTACACCAGGCATCTAGCTGGTCCCCTCTATAGTGTTTACACCAGGCATCTAGCTGGTCCCCTCTATAGTGTTTACACCAGGCATCTAGCTGGTTCCCTCTATAGTGTTTACACCAGGCATCTAGCTGGTCCCCTCTATAGTGTTTACACCAGGCATCTAGCTGGTCCCCTCTATAGTGTTTACACCAGGCATCTAGCTGGTCCCCTCTATAGTGTTTACACCAGGCATCTAGCTGGTCCCCTCTATAGTGTTTACACCAGGCATCTAGCTGGTCCCCTCTATAGTGTTTACACCAGGCATCTAGCTGGTCCCCTCTATAGTGTTTACACCAGGCATCTAGCTGGTCCCCTCTATAGTGTTTACACCAGGCATCTAGCTGGTCCCCTCTATAGTGTTTACACCAGGCATCTAGCTGGTTCGGTTGGAGAACAGAAAGGAAGGATCCGTTGCCATCGTATTATACTGTTTTATACTGTATTATAAGGTATTATGCTATATTATACTGTATTAAATACATATAATAAATGTCCCTTATGCAGTAATACCTCCAATGACGTCATTAGTGGATGCGTCCCGTGCAATATAGTTAACCGCAGGTATTGAATATAACAGATATATTACCATTTGTTCTGTATTTCATCTTCCTTTCAACGTGACCTTCCCAGAGCATCTGTGTATGTCTAATAACGGTCGGTATTTGCATTAATTATTCCCGTGACGCCATTCTACAGGACTCTCCTGGGGATGGTTAACTTTGTTGAATGTTTCTACCACCTGGCGAGTCTGAGGAGTTTGACATTACCTGTTCAGATCATCACAGTCACTAGGAACAGTACAGATGGATACAGAGTGTCTACTGAAACTACGGCCCACTGTCATGCACAGGTTTTTATTCAATAGAATCCTAGTGGGCTCCTGTGAACAGAAGTCTGTTTGCAGCCTGGATAAAACAATTGAAGGCATCTGATGTGTTCATTTAGTTAAGACCTGGTCAACTGTGTTTTTCATTGGGTCATCATTCCTGAAGTCACACCCGCTGTGTCAAAACACAATAAACATGGTAGGTCCACTCAGAAATATCACACCGACACATTAGTCCAATTATCAAAAAAGAACTTCATTTCATTCAAAGCAACCTACAATAATGCATGCATAGACTTTGCAAATAACATAGAAACTCTGCCACAGCCATGCTTAACCAATTGAAACAGACGGCCAGTTATATTTCCCCAGCAGGTAATGGGTCAGATTATAATTCAATAGGGGACCAAATCCTTCTCTACATTCTAGAGTGCTAAAATCTACATGGACAATGGCAGATTAACTGGTACCAATTAACTTAAGTCCCTTTCAGGCAAATCTCCACTCTACCTGAACTAATTCTGCAGCGACTGCTGTTCCTGAAGTAACCAGTACTTAAAGGAGCATTAATCCTGATCGATTCATTGCACCTCAGTCAAACGAACCTAATGTGAGCAGCCATCTGATCGACTGCCCCACTGAATCAGTTGTACGTGCCTTGCTGTACGTAGTGAGCAGCCATCTGATCGATTCCCCTGCTGAATCGACTGTATGTGCCTTGCTGTACGTAGTGAGCAGCCATCTGATCGATTCCCCTGCTGAATCGACTGTATGTGCCTTGCTGTACGTAGTGAGCAGCCATCTGATCGATTCCCCAGCTGAATCGTCTGTATGTGCCTTGCTGTACCTAGTGAGCAGCCATCTGATCGATTCCCCAGCTGAATCGTCTGTATGTGCCTTGCTGTACCTAGTGAGCAGCCATCTGATCGATTCCCCAGCTGAATCATCTGTATGTGCCTTGCTGTACCTAGTGAGCAGCCATCTGATCGATTCCCCCACTAAATAGATGATTCAGCGAGGGAATCGATCAGATGGCTGCAGTGCTTTGCTGTAGGTAGTGTTGACTTCACCCGTCTCCCTCCCTCCCTCCTCTCTCTCTCTTTCTGTGTTTTATAGAAGGGAGGCTGTGCACACGGAGGTGGGCAACTGAAGGTAGGTCAGGTGATTCTCGAGGTGAACGGGGTTTCCCTCAGGGGCCGGGAACACAGAGACTGTGCTCGCATCATCGCAGAAGCCTTCAAGACCAAAGAGAGGGACCACTTGGAGTTTCTGGTCAGCGACTCCACAGCTGCTCCCCAGCCTGGACTCTAGCAGGGAGTCGTTCATTAGAAGACGAACTGAACTCCACCGCTGCTCCCCAGCCTGGACTCTAGCAGGGAGTCGTTCATAAGAAGACGAACTGAGACAGAGGGCCGACTCGGGACTCACCAATAAGATGCTAGTTTCCATTTTTCCACAGGGGGCTTGATTAGGACTTTGCACTTTAGATAACTGGAATAAAAAAAAGGAGGCAGAGAGAAGGACATGAGGGATTGGATGATGAGTTTTGACCCTGCGGACATCGTCCTTTCTCTATAAATCATGTCTCCTGTCTGCACATATAGAGTTATTTTCACAAAATGCACGACCTTCTGACTTCAGAAGAACCCACCAGTATAACCAAACGGAACCTAAAACCAACACTCCAATAGAACCCCATTTGTACCTATTAACAACCAACTAATAGAACCTACTTGCGTTGAAGAGAAATCTTGAGAAACCACAGCTTATAGCCACAGTATGGATGATGCCATGTGGTTAATGAGGTCGTCAACTGCTTTTAGCTCCACCCTACTCTCTGCTGTCCAATTGGATCTAATAGTAGGAGGAGCTCCAACCTACTCTCTGCTGTCCAATTGGATCAAATAGTAGGAGGAGCTCCACCCTACTCTCTGCTGTCCAATTGGATCAAATAGTAGCAGGAGCTCCACCCTACTCTCTGCTGTCCAATTTGATCTAATAGTAGGAGGAGCTCCACCCTACTCTCTGCTGTCCAATTGGATCAAATAGTAGGAGGAGCTCCACCCTACTCTCTGCTGTCCAATTGGGTCAAATAGTAGGAGGAGCTCCAGCTGTACAATTGGATCAAATAGGAGCTCCACCCTACTCTCTGCTGTCCAATTGGATCAAATAGTAGGAGGAGCTCCACCTACTATCTGCTGTACACACCCTACTCTCTGCTGTCCAATTGGATCTAATAGTAGGAGGAGCTCCACCCTACTATCTGCTGTACAATTGGATCTAATAGTAGGAGGAGCTCCAACCTACTCTCTGCTGTCCAATTGGATCAAATAGTAGCAGGAGCTCCACCCTACTCTCTGCTGTCCAATTGGATCTAATAGTAGGAGGAGCTCCACCCTACTCTCTGCTGTCCAATTGGATCTAATAGTAGGAGGAGCTCCACCCTACTCTCTGCTGTCCAATTGGATCTAATAGTAGGAGGAGCTCCACCCTACTCTCTGCTGTCCAATTGGATCAAATAGTAGGAGGAGCTCCACCCTACTCTCTGCTGTCCAATTGGATCAAATAGTAGGAGGAGCTCCACCCTACTCTCTGCTGTCCAATTGGATCTAATAGTAGGAGGAGCTCCACCCTACTCTCTGCTGTCCAATTGGATCTAATAGTAGGAGGAGCTCCACCCTACTCTCTGCTGTCCAATTGGATCAAATAGTAGGAGGAGCTCCACCCTACTCTCTGCTGTCCAATTGGATCAAATAGTAGGAGGAGCTCCACCCTACTCTCTGCTGTCCAATTGGATCTAATAGTAGGAGGAGCTCCACCCTACTCTCTGCTGTCCAATTAGGTCAAATAGTAGGAGGAGCTCCACCCTACTCTCTGCTATCCAATTGGATCTAATAGTAGGAGGAGCTCCACCCTACTCTCTGCTGTCCAATTGGATCTAATAGTAGGAGGAGCTCCACCCTACTCTCTGCTGTCCAATTGGATCTAATAGTAGGAGGAGCTCCAACCTACTCTCTGCTGTCCAATTGGATATAATAGTAGGAGGAGCTCCACCCTACTCTCTGCTGTCCAATTGGATCTAATAGTAGGAGGAGCTCCACCCTACTCTCTGCTGTCCAATTGGATCTAATAGTAGGAGGAGCTCCAACCTACTCTCTGCTGTCCAATTGGATCAAATAGTAGCAGGAGCTCCACCCTACTCTCTGCTGTCCAATTGGATCTAATAGTAGGAGGAGCTCCACCCTACTCTCTGCTGTACAATTGGATCAAATAGTAGGAGGAGCTCCACCCTACTCTCTGCTGTCCAATTGGATCTAATAGTAGGAGGAGCTCCAACCTACTCTCTGCTGTCCAATTGGATTAAATAGTAGGAGGAGCTCCACCCTACTCTCTGCTGTACAATTGGATCAAATAGTAGGAGGAGCTCCACCCTACTCTCTGCTGTCCAATTGGATCAAATAGTAGGAGGAGCTCCACCCTACTCTCTGCTGTCCAATTGGATCAAATAGTAGGAGGAGCTCCACCCTACTCTCTGCTGTCCAATTGGATCTAATAGTAGGAGGAGCTCCACCCTACTCTCTGCTGTCCAATTAGGTCAAATAGTAGGAGGAGCTCCACCCTACTCTCTGCTGTCCAATTGGATCTAATAGTAGGAGGAGCTCCACCCTACTCTCTGCTGTCCAATTGGATCTAATAGTAGGAGGAGCTCCACCCTACTCTCTGCTGTCCAATTGGATCTAATAGTAGGAGGAGCTCCAACCTACTCTCTGCTGTCCAATTGGATATAATAGTAGGAGGAGCTCCACCCTACTCTCTGCTGTCCAATTGGATCTAATAGTAGGAGGAGCTCCACCCTACTCTCTGCTGTCCAATTGGATCTAATAGTAGGAGGAGCTCCAACCTACTCTCTGCTGTCCAATTGGATCAAATAGTAGCAGGAGCTCCACCCTACTCTCTGCTGTCCAATTGGATCTAATAGTAGGAGGAGCTCCACCCTACTCTCTGCTGTACAATTGGATCAAATAGTAGGAGGAGCTCCACCCTACTCTCTGCTGTCCAATTGGATCTAATAGTAGGAGGAGCTCCAACCTACTCTCTGCTGTCCAATTGGATTAAATAGTAGGAGGAGCTCCACCCTACTCTCTGCTGTACAATTGGATCAAATAGTAGGAGGAGCTCCACCCTACTCTCTGCTGTCCAATTGGATCAAATAGTAGGAGGAGCTCCACCCTACTCTCTGCTGTCCAATTGGATCAAATAGTAGGAGGAGCTCCACCCTACTCTCTGCTGTCCAATTGGATCAAATAGTAGGAGGAGCTCCACCCTACTCTCTGCTGTCCAATTGGGTCAAATAGTAAATAAAAACCAAGACGATGCTTTGAAAATGGATTCATCTATCTAATCGTAGTCAAAATCTACCTTAATGCCATCTCTACAGTAGTATGTTTTATTACAGCTTTGATGCAAAACAAATACCCATGTTTGTTGTTGTTTATGCTATTTAATTGAACTCAAACACCTTCAAGAGTTTGAGGATATCAGTTATTTCTAATGCACGTTAGGCAAACCATCCATTTTATTATGGCATGTAGTAATTGACTTGATTACTGAGTTATATTAATTGTGCTAACAGCAGTTTTGTTTCTTTACGTGCTTTATATTCGCAAGAAGAAGCTGTGTGACAAATCTGCTGAAATACATGAGTAATAGTATTTTTGTCTAAAACAGTAATATGTGTCCAGTGTCATATGACAAGACTCCATGTCTA
This sequence comes from Dallia pectoralis, assembly GCA_029465975.1. NCBI lineage: Eukaryota > Metazoa > Chordata > Actinopteri > Esociformes > Umbridae > Dallia > Dallia pectoralis. The sequence continues at coordinate 1,410,408 of CM055750.1, read as the reverse complement.
ACACAAATCGTAGATTAAACTGAAGCCAAACGGAATATTGATCCGGGGTACTTCCGGGAGCTGTAGAGCGATGATGATGAGTTAGAGGTCATGTGATTTTGGCAGAGGGAAATGAGGCTGAATATGTACTGTTATATAAGGAGAAAACTTTCTATGAGCGTGGAGGGGAATCAGTGGTGAAGGGCCGTACGTGGATGAGAGATTATAGCACTATAACCTGGAATTATAACCTGTCCAAAGACACCAGGCAAAGTATGTAAAAACATCATAAATACTATATGTAAAAACATAATATATAATAGTGTATGTAAAAACATCATAAATACGATATGTAAAAACATCATAAATACTATATGTAAAAACATAATATATAATAGTGTATGTAAAAACATCATAAATACGATATGTAAAAA